>OY757924.1:83869268-83941768 GCA_963585895.1 Sepioteuthis lessoniana | reverse complement strand
TAAATTTATTTTAAAACAATTTTTTTAAAATGCATTCATTGAAATAAATAAATAAATAAATATATATATATATATATATATATATATATATATATATATAATATATATATATATATATATATATTTATTTATTTATTTATTTCAATGAATGCTTTATAGAAAATATTTTGATGAAACTTGTTTTGCTTTTTACAAAGATATTCCACTTATTTACTGAATGAATTATATATATATATATATATACAGACAGACAAACAGACCAAGAAAGGAACAGTTTGTAAGTGTATGAATAAAAAGGAATCTACAAATTCAATGATTTTATTTATTTTGAACGCTGCGACATCAAAAAGAAAATAGGTGTAAAGTTACCCTTTACACATGGCACAAAACGAGTCTGTTGGTTTCCTGATATAAAGTTACATTTCTGGTCTGCAACATTCAGATGCAGTCACGACAAACGAGGGATCGAATAAGAATATGCCAACTGATTTAGATATACAGGCAGAAATAAGCCGTGGGTGATAGAGGATATAAACATGACGATTAGGCTTTTCTTCCTTAACCCAGTCAAACTGTTTGTAGATCTGCGTGCGTGAATTACTTAGCGTCGCGTCTGATCTCTCCGTCCATTCCGTCTTTAATAAACGCATCTGACTCACCTAATATATATATTCTTTTCGCTACTTTCTTCAGATTCTTCTAATTATTTTGTTAACTAACTATTTTCTTAATTACACGTCATCACTGAAATTTTCCAGTCATAATGATATCAACTTACATCGTATTTAAATGTTTATCTTGATATGTCACCTGAAGTCGATTTCAATACAAAACTTTATTATGACAAGCAGTGTCATGGTAGGAAATCAATGTCCATCCAATTGACATTTGGAACGCGAACTTCTACTTATGAATTCAAACACCAAGTTTTATAACATGCTAATTATTTTTCGCTAAAATTAAATAATTAACCAAAATAATTAATTACTGTCGGTATTAATATTATCGGGGGTTTCGACCCTGATATTTTATCGTTTGCTGGGCAGAGAACCCGAAACAAACTCAACCGTCTTATATGGAAGCACTGATGGTTCATGAAAAGCAAAAATACAGATTCAAAAATTAAGTTTCTTGAATCTATTCTTATATACTAAATTTAACTCATTCTTAGAATTAAAATGAGTCAATTTCCCACACAGACAAACAAGTATACACACGCATGCAAACACACACATACGTGTAGTAGTCTGCTTGTCATGGTACATTAATATGGTCTTAGTTTCGTGAATACCACTTGCGTTGCCAGGTAGTTGTTTGTATCACTCTCTTCTCTGCCCATGTCATGTTTGAAAGATCCACAAATGAGGGATGACATATTCTATACAAAACATCTTCTGAAGGTCAGGGTAATTCGTTGGAACAAGTTGCCTGGTTGTTGGCTACTCAAAGACAAGAAAAATTCCGTTAACAATTAACAATTGTTTATTAAAATTCAATGCTGAACAATAATATATTTATATATATATATATATATAATATAATATATATGAGAGAGAGAGAGATAGAGAGAGAGAGACAGACAGACAGACAGACAAATTGACAGACAGACAGAAAGAGAGAGAGAGAAATTGTCACTTTTGTCGCGTTGGAGAGGCAGAAAATTTACGTATTTAGCTGGTGATTTTTTCTATCTTATTTAATTTTTCGGAGAATGAGATGTTGCTGGAGAGGCTTTAGTTCTTGGAGATATTTCCTTTCTTATTCTCTTGTCTTTGGTATGGCCATCATATATCTTCTCTCAACTAATCCTAAAAACATTCATTTTTATAGGAACAAATATTCTATTCGGGGAAAACATTCACATTGTCTAACCAATCACTGATCATTTTGTATACTTTTACTATTATTTCGACTGGTCAGCTAATCAAATGTCTGAGTGTACATCTGTGGGAAGAGTATCCCTTCCGCGTATCAGAATTTGATTGGTCATTCAATCATTTCACATAATCAAAACAAAAATCAAAAATCTGATATTTTAACCTCAACAGGTGGGCAAGAGATGTCATGATTTAAATTGGGTATACCTTTTGGACAAACCCGAAGCCTGTTTAAAATTAGTTTTGACAATCTGAAAAGTCGGTTAGTTACTGACCTTTAAAATATACTTTTTAATTTCTTTCAAAGTATATGCGTTTTTTTTATGTTGTTATAAAAAGAAAATTACATTTTCCTAAATAAAACTGTATGATATTCTCAATAGGTTTTGAGCACCAGTGAATAGCTCATATTGTCATAAGGAAGTAGAAACAATGTTTGTTTCTCAGAAAACAAATGGACAACGAAAATTTGACCAACCTTCACTGAAAAAAAAATACAGGTAAGATCCACTCTACGACAAACCGGCTCTTAATATTACAGTCTGAAGTGATTATCCATTATGCCCTCATCTGATCGTAAGACACACTACGCTTTTATTTCACGGCTATTGCAGTAAATAAAGAGTACAGTGACCAAACTAAATATATCGAATAGGACCACTTATATTTCACCGGTTTATGAACAGATAACAAAATGGTATTATGTCGTTTTGGTGCTCGTGAAAGGCGATTTCTTCATGGGTTCATACGAACATGAAATGCCGCAAAATAATGGTACGCAGACGAGTGACAGAAAGTCAGTAAAAAAACGAAGAATCCAGCAACCGACAACACTGGACAAAAAAGCCAAATTAGTGTTAAGGACAAAAACTAGAAAGGAGGTGTCTGTGGTGAAATGGTTATCGTCGTAGGAGATGAGTAAGGTGACACGAGTTCAAATCTTGGACGAGTCTGATTGCATTTCAATTAACGCTAATAGTCTTAGGAAAGCTATGAATCCTATTATTCTCCCCTCAGCTTTGGGTAAATATTTAGGCAACCAGTCTAGGAGAAAGAAAACTCTGAATTCAAACCTGCTGAAGTCCGCTTAAAAATTGACCTTGCATCGCATCCTAAATACTTACAAGTGAGAGTTTTACCGAGAATTATTGTCCGTAGATGAATCGAGCAATTAGATTAGTAGCACTCTCGATATAGTTCCCAAATCTAGGGGAATTTTTATGAGGCAGTTTAGCAGGCTCGGTTGCAGAGGAAAACCGGTTACAGTACATTGCCGAATTTAGTCATTGTGATGCCAGAGAAACGACTATAGTATATATCGGAAGTGGAAAAAGAGCGATTACATTAGATAAAATTGCTTTCCAACAGTTTTCAAGAAACAATAAATGCAAAATCGTAACAGAACTCCGAACAGAATAAAAATTCATCAAGGCGTATAATTAGAGTTTTTAGATATCCAAAGATAAAAACCGTGAATGGAACCCATCTAGATGTATGTGGCTAGGCCCAGTTAGAAATATATATATAAAAATATACAGGTGGTTTCACACGTATTTAATATCGAGCAAAATTTCAACAGGGTTTCCAAATCCGATGAAATCTTGGGTCTGATTGGTTTTAACAAAATAGAGGGCAGATTTACTTGGATTGGGAATGTCATAAAATAATGGCCGAGTATGTGAGGAGTAAACGAACCAGACATGCGGGATACTGCTGGGGAAGTAGGGAATAACTCATAAGTGATGTACTGTTTTGGACTCCTTCACATGGCCAAGCGAATGCAGGGCGACCAGGTCGAACCTACATACAGCAACTCTGTGTAGATACGGGATATAGCCCTGAGGATCTGCCGGAACCGATGGACGATAGGGAAGGGTGGTGAGAGAGGGTTAGGGATATCCGTGTTGATGGCGCAACATGATTATTAAGCTGATGAAGATGATGTGATGGTTGATAATAAAGCATGCTAGATAGATGTTTTGAATTTTTATTGTTTCGAGCTACAGCCTAAAGTACAGAAGCCAAAACCACGACAAACAGAATTAACTATTTCTAAAGCAAAGCAAAAGGAAGACAATAGATTGGAGAATCTAAGGATTTTAACTGGAAAATAAGAGATTAGAGATGACAAAAGAAGCACATCAATTTCGACGAGCAAAGGAGCACAGTAGTGGCGGATCATGCTGAAAAAAAACATCGGGCGGTGATATAGATGAATGGGATATTCTTAATGGGAAAATCCCAAGAGTGAAATTATAGACAGGTACTGTTAAAACAACGATTTCGAAAGAAAAAGGTATCATTTTAATCACGTCAGATGAACTTAGCGTTTGGACAACTAATGATCATTGGAAACATTTTTTTTAATTGCTACCAATGAAATTTAATTAAGTATGCAGATTTCTCTTCTGACAAACTCTAAAAAATTATTAGGCGTTAGACATCTCAGGTGACGTTTGGAAAAATAAAACGAAAATAACGAAAAATAAACAGAATTAAAATTACTCGAAGTAGCTAAAGAAAATAGTCTGCTTGCTTAGAAACCATAAGAAAAAAAGCTTACATTTTAATACACCCACATAAAGATACATTCCTCGCTTTATCTCTGTCTCAGTTTCTATTTGTGTGTGTGTGTGTGTGTGTGTGATAATTATAATGTAGTTCACAATTTGTATGAATAAAGAGAACATAGTGTCGTTTATATATTTTTTACTTAGAATATAGGAGACATTGAGTCAACGATGCATGACAACTGTCAGTTTCCCGCGGCTGCGTTCGTTTAGTAAGAAAACTCCAGTTGCCATGTATAGCTGACAATGCCTATCCTAATATATATATATATATATATATATATATATATATATATATATATATATATATATATATATATATATATATATATATATATATATATATTAGTTTTCAGAGAGCCATAGCATTAATGTGCAAAATGGGAATGGAAATCAATAAATAAGCGAACTTTCTTCAATAATTCATTACTCTACTTTCGAGCCGGTCAAACATTAAATGCTGAACCAGCAGATTCGGGAAGTTATTCATTTGAATAAATGGAGGGTTTTAACATACAGGCTTTCGCTTCTCAACGGAAAATGGAAGAACTGACTGAGTAATGGTTATCGTCGTTGGAAATATAATGGGCAGGACAAGTTCAAATCCTACTCGAGACGTTTGTCGTTTATTTCACGCTTGGGCAAAGTATCAATAAATTCATTACCCCCAGAGCTATGGGTAACAGGGTGGACTAGGTTCTTTTGATCTGGTATAGCAATCTGGTTACAAGAGAAACACTAAATTTAATGCACCACGATAAGTATAAATATTTGTCAAATCCTGATAGCCCGGAAGTGGTTAGGTAAATACATTCCTAATGGGAAATTTGGTGGAAAGTTTAATGGAGAGAGGAGCATAAAATAATCAACTAGAAACTGTACAGCTACCGACTTTGTAAATCTTTAGATTCGGAGACACTCCAACAGATGCCGTTTCGTGTCATGTCCTTTTTTGATAGTGTATTATCCCTCTGAAGGGAATACAGTTTTTGTATACTAAGCAACATCGACAGTGGGATGTTCCTTTGAAAGTACGTTATAGATTAAATATCTTTACTCCTACCAAGCACTCACACTGGAAGGTATTTAATTTTTAGGATACTCCTTTTTTGGTTGTGTATTAACCCTCATAAAGGGATATAGTCCTTGAATTCTAAGAAACATCGACAATGGGATGTTTCTTTGAAAGTTCGACATAGATTTGATATCTTCACTCATACCAAGCACTCAAACTGGAAGGTATTTAATGTTTTAATTTTTTAGAACACTCCTTTTTTGATTGTGTATTACTCCTCAGAAGTTGATAAAGTTTTTGTATACTAAGCAACATCGACAGAGGGATGTTCCTTTGAAAGTGCTTTATAGATTAAATATCTTTACTCCTACCAAGCACTCAAACTGGAAGATTTTCAATGTTTTAATTTTTTAGGATACCTCTTTTTTGGTTGTGTATTACCCCTCATAAAGGGATAAAGTCTTTGTATTCTAAGCAACATCGGCAATGGGATGTTCCTTTGAAAGTGGGTAATAGACTTAATACCTTTACTTCCACCAAGTACTCAAATTGGATGATTTTAATGTTTGTTGGTGTATATGTGTGTTTGAAGCCTGCGTGTGTTTTTTTTTTATACCTGCGTTCCAATAATGTTGTAAATATACGAGCCGATGTGTATTGTTCAGCGAAGAACTAGTGAGGTATATAATATTAAACATATTAACACACATGCACACACATACATTATCATCATCATTATCATGTCGTTCCATCAGCACGGAACTCCCTGACCCTCTCCCGCAACCATGCCCTATCGTCCATCGCTTCCAGTACATGTTCAAGACTACATCCTGTACCAGCACGGAGCTGTTGTATATACGTTCTAGCTGTTCGTCTTGTCTTTGCTCCTCCATGTGAGAGGGTCCACAGGAGTACGTCACTTATGAGTTCGTCCCTACTTCTCTAGCAGTGTCCTGCATGTCTGGTTCATCTAACTTAGATAGTTTTCATGATGAGTGGTAGGTGACAGTAGAGCTGCTACTTTGAGGGGTGCTGCCTCTAAGACTTGTTCAAAATTGTTCGCAGCATTCTTGTCTATTTGCTGTCAAGCTTTTTCTCCGTACGTTTACGCAACAACTACAATGTTCAATGTTTAACCACATGTAATTTTCTAATGACTGGTATTTATATCACAGAAAAGAAAAGAAAATCAACTTTAAACTTAATTTTGATATTTATTGTACAGATGTTAAAATCTACGATCATTTAACCAGAATTTATCAAGTTATTAGACTAAGAAAAGAAAACTATTCTATGAACCAAATACACATACATACACAAACCCACACACACACACACGCACACGCACACACACACACACACACAAATATATATATATATATATATATATATATATATATATAGAGAGAGAGAGAGAGAGAGAGAGAGAGATGAAGGAGGGTGAGAAGTGAGAAACGAAGGAAGAGTCTAGCATAAAACCAAAGGAAGAAAAAGTTAAATCAATCTCATGATTATCGAAATATCTTTTACTTTTGAACAACCATACAATCATGTTTATATCTTTATTTTTCTATTCTGTTATTTTTTTTTATTTCTATGATTGAATCTTTTCGAGACGAAAAACATGAAAATGATTTTTTTCCCTTAATTATAAAAAAAAACGTTTTCTGATTAGCACTAGAACATTATCTCATAGGAGAAATATTACAAGTAATAACATTTCCATTATATTTTTACTCATATTTTGCTAAGATTACTGTGAGTGTTGAAAATCTCCAACAGTGTTGATATCTTTATTGAATGCCACTAATTAAATAACACTGCAAACAAAACCAAATTATACACAGTAAACCGGATTATATCGGCTAGACAGACGCCAGGCAAAAATGCAAAAAAAAGAGGGATAATTGACAGACGATGAAGCAATGTTTAAGAAAACGTAATGTTTATCAAAGCCAATTAATTCGGCTAGCATTGCTTTGCGGTAATGAATTATTCAGGATGATAGACACCTAAATACAATATATTTTCGTACATGAAGCTACCGTCGAAAGGAAATTTATTTCAATCTAATTTTCCAAGTTTTCCTTTTGTGTTATTTTGTTATACATTTCACAGTCTAACGGATTTTGGCAGTTTCGCTTAACAAAGATTTCGGTCACTGCTCTATCTTAATTTTAGATAATGGAAATAAATATATGGAATAAACGAGGCAAAATATGTCACATAAGGATTTTCTCTTAGGAAGAAGAAAAGTAGTGAGCTTAGACAACCAAATGAAGGACTAATTCGATTGAGGGGATTTAGAAAGTGAAAAAGACCACTGGATGTTGAATGTAAAAACTAACAAAAGCAAAAAAATAAATAAATAATTTGCATTTTCTTACGATTTATTTTAGCGATCGTTTCACAGCTGGAATCCAAGTGATTTGAAATAGCTCTTTTCATTTCACTTAGTTTTAATAATTTTGGGAAAGGCATCAATCATTCTCCCAGCTAGGGTTGCGCAGACAGTGTTCTTTAAGTCTTGGTTTGGCAACCCGTCTAAGAGAAGAAAAATTCAAAATTTAACCATGTTTTATTCTGCTCTTTTCGTTTCAGTAAGTTTTAATAATTTTGGGAAAGGCATCAATCATTCTCCCAGCTAGGGTTGCGCAGACGGTGTTCTTTAAGTCTTGGTTTGGCAACCTGTCTAAGAAAAGGAAAATTCAAAATTCAACCTTGTTCTATGCTGCTCTTTTCGTTTCACTTAGCTTTAATAATTTTGGGAAAGGCATCAATCATTCTCCCAGTTAGGGTTGCGCAGACAGTGTTCTTTAAATATTGGTTTGGCAACCCGTCTAAGAGAAAGAAAATTCAAAATTTAACCTTGTTTTATTCTGCGTAAAAAAGTGACTACGTATCATATCATCCTCTTGGCGAAGGGGTTGGCTGAATACATTAACTCACTCACCAGCAATTCCCCACATACATTAATATGATAAAATATTACTATTTTCGGAAGTGTTTACTGGCTGCAAAATTGATCGGAAGGAGAATTTATAAGTGATGGAGGGTTTGGTTAAATATATAAACCCATGCACAAAAACACACACATACACTTACCCCAAACACACCAACAAAACCAAATTGTTTCAGCCACTAAGTAAATAGGAAGAAGAAGCAGGCATTCCGGTAGAAACGAAAATGGGGAAATTACTCAGACTCCTCAGGACCTCACCAAAACAACAATCAACGTCAGCAACTATTGGCCGATAAAGAGCAAACCAATGATGTGGAACATCCTAATTACACAGACAAAAGAATAAATCTATTGCTAACATGGATGACATAGACTTTCTGGAAGAATAGTAATTATGTAACGAAGAATTAAAAGCAACAGATGTACCTACAATATATATATATATATATATATATATATATATATAATCTTGTTTTTAAATCTTTGGATATATATATATATATATATATATATATATATATATATATATATATATATATATATATATAGTACAATTAAATGGAGACTCAAACTCGGTTAAGCCGTCATAATAAATTTATTTCGGCGGAGAATATAGTTGGTATATTCTCCGTCTCGTCAGATGACTCTTTACATGCTCTGTATTGTCCCAGAGATATGATGCGAATGAGGAGTTACAGTTCGTATTCAGAAGATAAATAGGAAAATTAAAGAAATTAAAAATAAATTAAAAATCAAAAACAAGGATAGAGATAAGAATAAAACAAAAATAAAAAACATAAAAATAAAAAACAAAAAACCATTCGTTCCTAGGCGCGAGCAGAGGGTGTGAACATATTATATGTTAGAACGATTAAGAAACAGGAGTGGAATTAATCTACTGGTCAGTCTCTTTGATTCTATGTTCTGCCTGTGTGTTCTACTACTTGGCAGGTGTGCTATTCTAAACAGACTCAGATCGTTTAACTAATGGCTATCTCATATATGATATATATTTATTTCTGATATGTCTGTTAATCAGCCCAGCTGTTGTCATCTTAGGTGTTTCTCTAGTTTCAATTAGGATCGAGATACATGAACCAGATAAGGTGGCGACATTCATTATAGTCGTCAAGTGTATTTCTTTAAAAAAATTACCCTAAAATTGGTCAAGGGGAATAAACCACTCTAGAATCCCAGGCCTTATTTTGGATTAATCTTCCTTGTTCATCTGGCCCTTATCTACTTTTGTCTTTCCTTGTCTCGGTGATATCTGCTGTTGTGTTGATCTCTACTATTTACTAATGTTTCTTTATTATTTAAGATAATTTAAATTTTCCTCTATGTCTACATTTAAACACAAGTTCATTTCTCTTGTTCAATAAAAGTTTTCTATTCTTGAAATTGATTATGCTAATTTTTTCGTCTAAGCATAGGTTACATCTACCGTTGAAGCTGTTGGCGGCAGATGAGTGCCTTAATATTTTCCACTTAATTTGTGGAGATAGCCCCTGATCCTTCAGGCCCCAGAAGTATTTCGATAAAGCAGTCTGGTACCTAAGTTTCGGGTTGGAAAATGAGTGTCTATGGCTGTACCATCTTTGCTTCCAGTTTCCCGCGGAGATCCCTATATAGATTCTTTCCCCGTCCCTTTGCTGTTCCATAGGAGAAATGCATGCTTGGTATACGACATTCCTCGTGGTGCAGCGTCCGCCCAAGGGGCATTCTTCCTTATTCCTACAGTTACAAGACTCCCCGTTTGGGTTCCTATCTCTCGTGGTAAGCTCATTGAGTAGCCTCCTATTATGGTTGCTTAGTATATTGTACATGTTTTTTGTGCAGGAGTAACAAAGCGTTCAAAACAAGATGAGATATTATTTATACACATTCAAAGAAGTCAAAACATGGTGAAAATATGTAGCAGCAGATTGGGAACAAAAGTCGAATGACATGATCCTGAAAGCATGAATAGTAGAATGTATGAAAATGCATAAAATAACCAAAAAAGACATGAACTTCATCATGAAGCCATAGAAAAAAAGAAAGTGCACGAGGTAAAAAATCAACAAAGGCTTTTTTGAGGGAGATTAACTGTCGCCATTATTATCCGCTATAAAAATGAATCTCTAGAAAAATTTCATCCCCTAATGTACATTGATAATATCAAGATATGTGCAAAACATAAAAGAGAAAAGGAGACTTTGATACACAATATAAGAATCTACAGACTGATGTAGGAATGGAAATTGTTGTCGGAAAATATTGCATGTTGATAAAGGAGAAACCACGACAAAGAACAGAACAGCAAAATAATATTTGCATCCGAACGTTTAGGATGAGAGAAATTACAAGTACTTGGGAATATTGGAAGCCTAAACTATCAAAAAAAGATGAAAGAAAAAAATACCTTAGTTGAGCTAGAAAACAAGCTCTGCCGCAAAAATCTCCTCAAAGAAATAATTACAGAGTAGTCCTTCTGGTAAGATAATCAGATTTGCTTGGCTGCTGTCTTACGACATACCAACCTTTGTGGATTTTGAAGTCCAAATTATATATATATAATTGTAAATGAATAGATTGTTCGATATTTATCATTTATTTGTTCTCAAATTATTTCAACATAGCACTAATAATGTTTAATACTAAACATTGGTTTGTCGCGGTTAAATGGTTTCAAGTATTGCTATCTTGAGGTGTGTTCTTTCTTGCCAAAAGAGCAATTTGAAGAATACAGTTAGGACAAACGTCTCGGTGCAAAGGCTTGGCATGACTAGCAGATGGATCAGAGCGGGCTTTTACCACCTCTCTAGCTCAGTAAGAACTGAAAAGAAGAGTTGAAGGCCACATTAACCTTTGGGTTACCGCACCAATGACTGTTGTAACCTAAGGGTTGGACTCCATTTTTTAGCATACCTCCCACGGCCGACGGTGAGCCTAGTTATGGCGGGTCTTACCTTTCTGCAGAGTTTTATCCGGCATATACTACTCCCCAGCCCACGCAGTGAAAAATTTTCAGGACCGTTCTTCAAATAGACTAAGGAGAACCAGGGACAAATGGATGAACTGACAATGAAGATGATGACTATGCACAAGGGAGATCATATAGACAAATTTCTGTCTAGAAACCTCAAAGTTTTTAAGATCAGCAAGAATCATGAGAAGAGTTTTGATGACACTTGATAAGACAATCTATCACTTGATTCCTATCAAAAACGACTGGCTCACGCTGATGAGAAAAACTTGCAAGTAGTGAAATAATTATGATAATTCAAATTATCTAAACGAGAGTCACGCAATAACTAGAAACCAGGTAGGACAATAAGCAGTGATTCGTCTTGAATCACTAAAGAGAACCTTGATATAATTACAAATTGGAAGTCACGAGGCCAAAATAGAATTTCTGTCTTCTGGGTCAATAGATTCATGGCAGATTAACCCCAATTAACCTCAATTACAGATTAATCAAAAATTCCTAAATGGATGATGATACGAAAAACAAACCTGATCCAGAAAGATCCCCTAAAGGAACCGACTCAATTAATTACACGCGGATAACTTCGCTGTCAATGATGTGAAAATTCCTGACAGCAGATTTAAGAAAATGTATGTATATCTCGCTTGAAAGTTGCGGATTTCATCCTCAAAACCAGAAAAGATAACACCAATTAAATATAGACATTAATGTCATAATGTACAAAGACTAATAGATAGTTTGAATGGCAACAACTCTGATGAAAAAGGAGCCTTATAATTCATGAATAAAAGACTTATGGCATTTGACACAATATTTAAAAAAGATCAGTACATCCGAGAAAGTAAAGAAATTCAAGGAACAGCGAAATCAATACCTGAAACCTAGAGAGATTCTCATTAATTTGACTCCAACAATAAGCATTGGGTTTTACAGGTAAGAAAACACAAATAAATAAATAAATAAACAAATAATAATATTAAATTGAGACAAAACTCACTTGCCGAAACCTTATCAAAGGAATAAATACCTGGGCTGTAAACCTCGTAAGATATTCCGGCCCCTTTCTCAAGTGGACCAGAGATGAACTTAAACAAATGGACCAATGGACAAGAAAACTAATGACAATGCATAAAGCAGTACATCCCTGAGACGACGTTGAATTTCAAGAAAAGAGGGAGGAAGAGCACTTGCCTGAATTGAAGACAGCGTTGACGCATCGATACAACGACTCGACGACTATATACAAAAACACGATGGAGGATTCATTACAACCATCAGAAACGATACTGATAACACGATACTGACAATAACTAGGAAACAAAAATGGGAAGGAAAACAACTCTATGGACATTTTAAATGACTAAAAAAACATCTCACACGAGAGTACCTAGAGCTGGCTTGGAAAAGAAAACTTGGAAAAGAAAAATCTCTTAATAGTAGGACAAAATAACGTCGTAAGAACCAATAATCTCAAAGCGAGAATGGATAAAACGAACAAAATCGCAAATATAGGCTATGCATTGACAGAGATGAAACGATCAATCACATAATAAGCGAATGCATGAAATAAGCGCAGAAAGAATATAAGACTAGACATGACTGGGTTAGCAAGGTAATCCATAGTGAGATATGCAAGAAATTTAAATTTGACCATACAAACAAATGGTATATACGCAAACCAGCACCTGTCGTAGAAAATGACACACATAAACTCCTATGGATTTAGCATACTGACGGATCACCGAATCTCGGCCAGAAAACCAAACCTAATAATAATCAACAACAAAAAAAGGGAAATTGCTAAATTGTCGACTTTGCTGTCCCTGCAGACCATAGAATAAAGTTGAAAGAATGTGAAAAGAAGGATAAGTACCTCGAACTTACTAAGGAATTGAAAAATCTATGGAACATGAAGGTTACAATTATAACAATTGTAATTGGTTTGTTTGGAGTAGTAACTAAAGGATTACAAAAGGGACTGGGGGACTTGGAAGTTGGCGGACGAGTGAAGACCATCCAAACTACTACATTATTGTGAACGGCCAGAATTCTGTGAACAGCCCTGGAAACTTCAGGAGACTCAACATCCAGTGAAATGCCATCAGTTAACGCTATTGAGAAAAACTCTAAAGAAGTAAATAATAATAATAATAATAATAATAATAGGTTTACTGTGCTTAACTCTAACTTATTTGTTACTGCTATGAAAAGAGGGTTGGAGATTTAGGGGGAATGGTAGGAAGAAAGAAGGAAAGAGGAAACAATTATTTAGATTAGAAAATTCTAGAATGTCACGTTGTGTATTTCTTTGAATATATATTTTTACAAAAAATTCCCTCGCCCATAATTAGATGGCAGGAATCGTACAATTAGGGCAGATAAACAAATTTTTGCAATGTGGTTAAGAAAATCGGGTAAGTAGAATTTCTTTAATTTAGAAAACATTGATTTTCAGTTAGTCGAAAAATCTTTTGGTGAACTTTTGTGTTTTAAAGGAAGACTATTTAATTCCCAAAATTATTTTCTGCTAAACTATTTCGAAATCCCGAAATAGATTTGTTGAAATCTACCGCACAAAATTCTACGACACAGGACTTCTCTCAATCAGTGAAAAATACGTAACAAGTATAGTTTGAAAGATCTAAGTACGAACAGTTACCGTCTTCAATACAACCGGTAACACATCAGGAACCTCATCTTTATTTCACCTGAGGCGGTTCATATTTTTATATTGTCTCAAAATAGGGCCATAAATATAAACCATAGAGGTGGTACTGGAAGATCTTTAAATAGTTCAGGTTAGTTCGAGAAATAAGGCAAAAATAGCAAGATAATGTACTTTAACTAAGTTAAAAACTAAGTTTTTTTTGTGACCCGCTGTTCCTGAATAGTCACTGAGCATTCTCAGTCACATCTGTGTCAAGTGCACAGATAATAAATAACCCCTGGATCTGGTATAGCCACAATATATCACCCATGATAAAAATGTTGAATTAAAATATGACACAACGTGTGACCCAGGCAACAGGTTTGGGTTTCATTATCAGCAGGGGCTCTATTAATAGCCAGCATTGGAGACCCGATCGTCATCCTGCAAATGTAGGCTGTTCTTTTTTCAGTTACGCGAATGACGATTTAAAAAACACAACAACCAGAGACCTAAACGCAAAACATGTACTAGGGAAGTCTACCAACAGACACTACACTGCTATTTTAGTAGTAACTCTTCATAAAGAGTATATAGGAAAAGTATGATAGAGATCTGGAAATAATGTTCTAGTTTTCTGACAACCAGCCAAATACTTGCCAGCCAAGTTAGAACAACAATAAAGAAAGGCTGTTTCCTGACGTTGAATTACTTGAAATACATCAGAAAATAAATAAAGAACGAAATAATAATTCAGTGCCAGGCATATCAACAATTAAAAAACTAAAACAGCCAAAAAGAAATGAACCACAAATTTCGGAAAATGGGAAAGCCAAATAACGCACAACCAAACAATCCAGAAAAACACAATCACAAGAAAAAATGGTAAATCAAGAAAATTTAAAGAGAATTATAAAGAGTGAAAAACTACGTTAACATCATTAAAAAACATCGAATGGAGATAATTTTAAGATGGAAATGAATAAAAATAATCAATATACGTGGTGCATTCAATATGTTTCCAGACTTTTTGTGCAGGCATTTAAAATTGTCGTAGACTCTTGAACTTCCTGGTGATATTTATGTTTCACGTTGGACCATATGGAGAGCATTAAAAAATTGCCCTTATTTTGAATATTCAAAGGGACAAAAAGCTCCTTCGTAGAAGGAATATCACATAAGGGCAAGATTTTGTTGGGACAAAAAGTATGTCTTGTTCAGGTAAAAATCTAGTGATGTATTTAAAGACGGGAAAAAATGGAATACAGATGGTCCCGATGGGTTCCATTGCTATTGGCACGACCTAAGGAAAGAAAAAAAGATTTTTAAAAAACGCCAAAGTGGAGGTGGCTCTGTAATGACATGGGAAGCATTTTGTTCTAATGGAATATTCAAATTAGTTCTTGTAAGCGGTAACATGGACTCAAAATAATACATTGACATCCTCATCGAACATTTTTGGGAAGATTTCTTTCGTATAGCAGGAAATCGTGTTATTTTCCAACAAGACAATGCCCCAATTCATGTGTTAAGGCAGTCAAAAGCATTTTTAGTGACCAAAATGTTGTACTAATGGACCGGCTAGCTTTAAGTCTAGATCTTAACCCCACCAATAACCACTGGAGTATAGTTGCACGCCAAGTTTACGGTCAGGTTAAACAATATGACTTTTGACTGGTCCAATTCTGAAATCATGGTCCGAAATAGATGAACAAACTCTCAAAAGTCTGATAGGGTCGATGAAAAATCGTTGCATAGAAGTGGTTGCAGCGAAAGGAGGTAAAAGAAAATATTATATTTGTGATTTTATTTTAGTGGCCTTATCTTTTTGCAACATGATTATTTTATTATTTAATGGTAAAATAATCAAATAAATTAATTTTTCAAAAAAAAAAATTAATCGATAAATTTATTTGCTAAATTTAAGAATGAAAATATGATTTTTTGAAATAAAAAGTCGATCAATCCAAATTTCTGTACTTTTTCATGGTGGCCGTATCTTTTTGCACCAAAGTATATATATATATATATATATATATATATATATATATATATATATATATATATATATATATATATATATTAATCTTTATATCTCATATATAATTCTGTTGGTGTGAAAAATAAACAGATTGTACAATTTGCAAATCATAAAAACTGATATCTGAGGAAATTTCTTTAAAAAATAAAAGACGAAAAACATAATTGCTACTTGAAAATAATTATGCCTTGCGTATGTCTAGTCAAAAAAAAGCAAAAAAAAAAAACACCGATAGAATTACCAAAGTTAAAACATAACAATTGCTCTATATATGAGAGAATGTGCACTGTTTCGGGGCCTTCCTCTCAGGTTGCACATTCTCTCCTGATGACCCAAAACATGGGTTAATCTGCATGGAGTTAATCTGCTCGATGGAAAAGAGAATGGATAAAGGAGCATTTTCTATCCGCTCACTTTCTGCTGAGTTTCTGTAAATTGGTAAATAAACTCCTTCTTCTATACTTGAGATTGAGCTAATATTATGAAAATAATTCTTACATGGCCAAGAGCATGTCTGCTTAGGTTTCACCAAACAGCTATTCAGGATTGCTCTGGTGAAGTGGATTAGGATGAAATACATTTTATTGGTTAAGAAAACTTCGCCCCAATACAAACATTAGCATATCTAAAAAGAGCAGAGCAATCCTGAAGAACCGATTGATGAAACCTAGGGAGGCTTGCTCTTGTCCAGGTAGGAATTATTTTTATTACATATATATATATATATATATATATATATATATATATATATAATGATAAAAGGAAAACTCCTATAATCCACAGTAAAATGCATAAATCACAGAAATAATCGCTTTCATTTCTTTACTGGAATCTTGTAAAGGATTGGATAAATGAGATCAATTAAGAATTGTAAATATTAAAAGGAACAAAAAAAAACAAAACTTATTGAATTATGTTGGTATGCAAAGCCGAATATTGGAATACAGAGAAGATTTTTACCATTCCTAAATGCCCATCCAAAAATTATTTTCACAATAGTCAAAACTTAGCCTTAACAATCAGCGTCCTGGTCGATATTAATATTACACAGTAAATGTGAATTTCATAAACGAATCAAATATTGGATTGTCAACACTACTGGTAATGGTCTCGTGGAGGGTTGGAAACAGAACACAAATAATCCTTGTCAAATATCTATCTAAATGTTATTTCTGTTGAGGTGTAACGTATGAATCGCTGAGAGTGTGATATTTTTTTGCCTTGTTCATTTCTCTTTTTGTTCCGAGCCCATTCCTTGAAGACCCAACCCTAAGTTGTATATCCTAGAGTGTGATTTTAGTGCAAACCTTCAAGTGGATGAAGAAGTCGTGTTGCTTTTCTGCTAACATCTCGGTGTCTGTCTCTGCAAATATTCTAGCCCACGTCACGCGTTCTTGCGTCGTCTTTGGTGACATCCCGATACTCGTCGTTTCACGCTTGTTTTCTCTCGGTTAAATTAACATGCTATCAAACCTGCGTATCCGCGTTCACGATTCCGATCATAGACATCCATCTGTTTAGGGGAAGGTTACAATTTTTATCATGTTAAGAAGTTCCTTTCAATAAAGCAAATATTTTCGTTAAAGTTTAAAATTAAATGTCATATAAAGAATAGAAATAAAAATGAAATCGAACAGCATAGGAAAATATTATTCGAAATAAAAAAAGGTGTTGATTTTATTAGTTTATTTTTTGGCATATAAATCCTAAATGCATAATGTCTAAACTTTACTTCTTTTTTTTATTAGAATATATTCTTATTTCTTTCTTTTGTTTTCTATAAAAATTTCCAAGATTTTTTTATGATGTTAACCTCATGTGAAGTATTGTGGGTATTGAATAATACAATTGTTTATATTTTGTATTCATTTCTAATTTGAATGTCTGAACATATTTGCCTTTTTGTTTTTTTTTACATTTAAAATTCTATTTTTCTTCCCTTTTGTCCTGTTAATAGAAAATCTTTTTTTCGCTTTTTTTCTATTTTTCACTTTTTAAAAACTAATTTGTAGATGATATTGGATAGTGAACTTGGAGTTTAACACATTTCATTTATCCATTCTTCAAGAAATTTATTACAGAGTAATTTCGCTTTTTACCTTACTTTATTTTGTGCATTGCATTATTAACTTGTAAATCAGATTTTTTTAAATGGATTTCGTAGTATAACCGACGCGAAGATTGGAATAAGAAATGCTGAATAATTAAGCCAAAAAAATGTTTTGCTTTCAAGGAGATCAAGAAGCAAAGATAGAAAGTGAAGATGAAGAAATAAAAAGATCTTTCTCTATTTACTTTTCAATTAGATTTAAAAATAAAATCGAATCTAATCAACAGGAATTAAAATTGTACGGAAATGAATAAAACATGATAAGATACTGAATCCTACTTTTCCCTTAAATCAGTTCACAATGTATGGGTAATTAATTTTTCATGGTTGATTTTTCGTCCACGATCATTGGACTAACGATTTTTTATGAACTACTTTACTATATTCCAAACAAATATTAGGAACAATTTCGTGAAAGTGAATCGAACACAATCATACACTTACGTGTTCGATAATGAAAAATAGAACTTTGATACATAATTAAATTTTTAATACTCTGCTGCGTCAGGATGCATTTTATTTTCCACGGCAGACACTGATACATCTAGCAAAGCTTAAGTTTAGAGCAGTTAAGTGTTTGGGAATCAATTTGTTTATCTATAACATTGATAAAATCTGAATTGCAGTAACTTAGAAAATTCCCATATTCAGGACAATTTCAAGACTTTTAAATAGAGAGAAGATATAACTACTGTTATTGAAAATTAAAGCTATAAAATAATTACTATTATTTCCATGATATAGCATTAACATAATTGAAAGCTGGAAACAATTACGCGATATATAATCATTAATAATGGTATTGGTTATTATGACATCTATGAAAATTACTGACTGGATATCTGAATAAATTCAGAGTTTATACAAAAAGGCAAATGACATAAACCTTTCAAAATTGAGATGGATGATTAATGATAGTAGTTTTATCAAGAACAGTTCATTGATATAATTCAATGATCAATTTCATTTTGTATTGTTATTAGCTAAGGTCTTGATACGTCACTGTCACTATCCAATATACGTAGTTGAACAGTTATCTCCATCTTTATTAATTAGAGCATAGAACATTTCACGAAATATATTTAAATACAATGCACAAATATGACTTTAATACAAAGCCAAGGTATACATTATCTTGGATACATTTTATTCTCAGAATATAAGCAAAGAATATATATAATTACATTATGATATTAGAGTTTACTTTTATATGTAATACAAAAACAGAAAATAGTAAGAAACAAGCTAGCGCTGATTTCAAAATCATCTAATACAATTGAGTATAAAATCCCTAGAGTAATCAGCGAAAGACGTTTGATTAAAATTATGTTATATTTGATATAGTGTAGAATCATATATAATGTGTGCATTTAAATGTTGCCTCGATAGGTATTTGTTAAAAGAGTAAATTACTCCTATAATAAGCAATAATCAATGGAATGATAGTGTGATTCAATCTTTGGAATGAACAAAATGTATATTTAGGAACATGTGAAGAAAGATATTTATTAAAGATATTATTTAAATTTAATCAAACATTTCCATTCATTTTTATAAGTCATTCTTGTTCTTGAATATAGAAATTGGTTCAATAGAATTATTGTCATCAGTCCTGCAAAAAGATTTAAGTTAGAAATCTCTGAAATATATCTTTCTATTAAAAGCTAAACGCTAAGAAACTTTCACGGAAAGAATATTAATTTCATTTGGCAATTATGAGTTTTCACATATGGTCTTGGCTATATCCAGAACACACACACACACACACACACACACACACACACACACACACACACACACACACACACACACACACATATATATATATATATATATATATATATATATATATATATATATATATATAACGATTAAATATAGCTACCTGAAGCAACATTCAGCAGCTAACCACGAGTATGAAGGAATCCCACAATTTTTTATCAAAAACATCAATGATATAAATCTGAGCTTTTCATTTAAAAAAACATAAACAACTAACAAAATGTAAGATTTGAGGTTGTTTTTTTTTTTCATTATTTAAATTTCCATGATATCATTAAAGAAAGTCATCGTTGTTTAACGGCATATCAACTTTAGTGTGTTATCTAATGCTAAATCAATAATTGTAGAAGGAAAATAGTGCTAATAACTAGAGGATAAGAGGATTCCCACCTTTTTGACTTAATGGGAAAGGGATTCGAACCCACTTACTTCAAGGCCTTAGTCAAACACTCTAGCCATGAAGCCACACGGACTACCCGATCTGCGCTCTTCTACGTTTTCTATTTAGCAAAAATTAAGTAGGTTATTTATTTTGAATTGGATCTACTAGGTCTTTGATTTTCTCATTTGATGAAAGCAGTCAGAGAACATAGCATTTAATACGGGGATTATGAAAAGAATTCTTTTTTTTAATAAGAATTAAATACATATATAAAACAAAAACAAAAAAAATTGCCACCAACTAATGATGAAAATATAGATTTGCACTTTACTACTGCAAGTGAATAATATATATATATATATATATATATATATATATATATATATATATATATAATCACGCTATTACGTTCGCTTTCAGGCAAATACCCTTGGTAAAGGTATGAGCCCCCTTATCCTCCCAGCTATGGGTTAAGTAGTACCACTACTGTTCTTCTAAGAGAATGGCTTTGGCATTAAATAACTTAAAAAGAGTTGATATGCCATTAAACAAAAAAACAAAACAAAACCTTCTTAGTTAACCAAATAATTTTCATCCTAATTGAATATATATATTGTCATCCACACACAGACCTGTTTCGTTCTATCAGAACTCATCAGTGTGGCTAGACTTACTAGATCCCTTTGCTGGGATTAAAACCCGGGTGACTCAAACGCCAATCCAAGACTCTACCCCTCAGCCACGAGGAAACCAGCAGCAGCGAAGTAAATTTTAAATGGTTATGAATCACAATTACCATTGTTTACATACATCCGTTTAACGGCTACCGAGAGCTCAATTCATATATGAAGAGCCTTGCAATAAACGCTAATGGCAACGCGATTACTTCATTCGCTAGAGAGCTCAACATCTACGGGGGTAGAGGAGCATATACATATTGTCATCCACATTTATATATATATATATATATATATATATATATATGTATATATATATATATATATATATATATATATATATATATATATATATATATATATGTATATATATATATATTTGATTGAACTAAAACTTACCTGCTCCTTATAAATTTCAAAGAATCGTTTCGTTTTTATTTAACCCAAATGGAGTCAAAATCTTAGATATCTTTTTCATACTGAAGGAAAATTTTAAAAATCATCTTATATATCTTTTTTTTTATGCCTTCAATGTAACACGTTGATGTATGCTTTGTTTTGATTACATTTTTCAGTGATGGATCTCGGCTAAAAGTAAAAAGGAGTAATAACATATAGAATTCATTTGATAAATACATTAGAAGATTTAGTGATAAATTTGCTTATGGTAACTTAGATACTGCCGCTAAATATAGTGTTTTATCCTTTTTGCATGACTCTAGCTTTATTAATTTAATATACACGTCATTCCCTGCCATGTTGCTTGCAGAAATGGTGAATACAATAACAAAACCAACGCTCACCACAGTGATGGAGGGGTTTGTTTTAACGCTGACAAAGACCAAAAAAATGATGCAGGAAATATTTTGGAGTGGAAATAAAACCTTCACGACACGCATTTCACCAAGTATTATATTAGTCAAAGCATTAATGATTTGTTTTATATATACGACGATGATTAAATAAGTTTTCAGACTTTTTTTATATGCACTTGTTGTACCGTTCCAACAACTTCTGGAAGGTCCCATGGAAGTCCTCTTGTGTGATTGTGTCAATGACCTTCTTCACAGCCTCTTTCATCACATCAATTGTCTCATAACGACAGCCTCTGAACTTTGGGAACAACGAAAAGTCACAGGGAACAAGTTCTGGACTTTAAGGCGAGTGAGGAACTGTCTTGATACCCATCTTGTCTGTGACAAGGATGGAGTTGAGGACTGGTGCATTGTCCTGGTGGAAATGCCACTGACCTGATTTGAAGAGTGCTGGCAACCTCCGACGGAATCTCTTCCTGAACTCCCTTTAAACCTCAACATATTAACCATAACCCTAACCCTTTGGCCAATCTACTCTCGTGTATTGACTTCCTTACGCCTCCCACACCTCTCTCATCATCCCTCAGAGACTCCCTGCCTTCCTTGAATTTCTTATCCCACTCAAAAACTAATGCTCGATTCATGCAAGATGGTCCAAAAGCAGTCTGAAGCAATCCATACGTTTCTGTGGTATTTTTTCCATGTTTAAAACATAATTTTATTGCATATCGTTCTTCTAAAGTATCCTAACGTCCAGATTGTATTTTTGAACTTCACCAACTGTGACAATAAGGCTTTTGTAGGATGTATTCCAATTGCTGCTGTAGCGGTTCATTTGAACCTGAAATCATAAAAATTTGTCAGTCATCTCAGACGATGTATTGCAATAGCATACTGAATTTTCAAGAGTCTACACTAATTTTAGCTGCATGTTTAAAAAACGTCTGGAAATCTACTGAAGTTACCTCGTAGAATTAATTTGATAAATACTTTAGAAGTTTTAGCGATAAGATTGCTTATGGTAATTTAAATACTGCCGCTGAATATAGTATTTTATCCTTCTTTTATGACTCTAGCTTTATTAATTTAATATACACATCATTCCTTGTCATTTTGATTGCAGAAATGGTGAATACAAATAGAAAACCAACGCTCACAACAGTGATGGAGGGGTTTGTTTTAACGCTGACATTATCAAAGACCAAAATAATGATGCTCGAAATATTTTGGAGTAAAAACAAAGCCTTCACGACACGCATTTCACCAAGTATTATATTAGTCACAGTATCAATGACTTTTTTTTATATATATATACCGGGAAGAAGCGCCGTTTCATCTCACTGAATGTTCTTCTAGCCCTCAAAACTCAACCTGAAAATACTTTAAAAAACACGAAAAGCTCTGAAATTATGGAGTGTGCTGCTTTTAAACAAATCTTTGTTTCGACATTTCTGATCAGAATGTACTGACATTTGTCATAAAAATAAAAGAAAATGTCCTCGATTGCGTCAACAGTTTTACACAACAATGTAGCTCTCATGATATTTTAAATTTGCTATGTCAACATTGAGATTTAAATTTGGAAATTCTAAAAAAATGTAGGTTAGGTAGCAATATATTCCATGGTTCTCTTACAGATTGATTTCATGTGTAAAGAGTATCTAGATGAGCCGGTGGATTTTGCTATTTTAGTTTTTAACTAGTTTTGACACTTTGGCATAAAGCGGGCCTTTCTAAATCAGGTTGTTATTTTCAGCTTATAACTGGGAGGAATGACTTCTCTGCAGTTATTCTCTCACACACACACACACACACACACACGCGCGCACACACATGCGCGCGCATGCGTGTGTGTGTGTGTGCGCGTGTGCACGCGTGTGTGAATACAAGTTAAATAAACCTAATTTTTAAGCTTTATATTATTCCCATTCACACACGTGAATAGTATAAGTCTTATATATTTCCTGTTTTTATATCAAGAAATTAATTTTTTTTTTGTTTTGATAAAAGATTCAATATATATATACATATATATATATATATATATATATATATATATATATATATATATATATATATATATATAGGTAGGTAGGTAGGCAGGTAGACGAAAATATGCCTTTTAATAAAGATGGCCGTTTGTTTTCTTTTGGAAGAAAATATAACATTCTAAAATCTTTAATGTGTATGAACTAGCCATCTTGATATATAGTGAAAAATTAAAGAAACTTATGAAGTTTTCCTAGCGATATTTTTTATTGCCTTTCAGGAATCGAAATCTACGTCTGATGCATTCAGTTTCTTCATCTTGATGTTTTGTTTATAATTTGCCAGAACGACAGATTCTGCTCTTTCCTTGTTCTTTTTCCCTCCCTTGCTTTGATTTCTTTCCTTTTTTTTTTTTATCTAGCCTTGTAAAGTAACAATAGAACATGCAGGAATGTCTGGATACATATACGAAAGGAAAGCTTATGCTGCATTCGGTTGGTAATAACATGTGACGAGTTGTCAGGGAGGCTCTTTCCTTGCCGTATCGTGTCTATAGAGAATTCCTGCTCTCAATAAAAAATAAAGAAATAAAAAAGGAAAAAAGAAGAAAAACGAGAAAACATACATTGGTTACTCGCTATCAAAATATGCAGAGCTTAAAATCACATTTAGTAAATTCTTTTTAACATAGTGTTACTTATTAAAAACATATTTACGTATTGTCTTTTTAATTTTAAAAAAAAAAAAAAATCTTTCTCGCATTTATATGAATGTTCTTCATTGGTCGTATTGTTAGTTTGTTTATTATTTTATTCCTTTCGTTGTATTAGACCAGTTTTAATTGGTAGCAGCACACACAAGTTTGATTGACAGCAAATCTATGGTCTCTCTCAGAATATTCCGACTATTCGAGCTGATTTTGACAGTGTTGAGGGCACGATGGGCTCGCTTCTTCCTCTCGTGTCCATTTTCCCCATTCTCTTGTTTAGACCATCTGGGATTGTTCCAAAGACACCCAATAAAATTATAATAACTATGATTTTCATGTCCCACATCTTTCTCAGCTCTCTGGCAAGATCTAGCAATTTGTCCAGCTTTTTAGTTTCTCTCTTTCACTCTGGACCGGCTCATGGACCTTGTTGGTAGAGTGTTTTCCAAAGGTCCGGGAGACCTGGGTTCTATCGCAGGTCGAGTCACACCAAAGATTTTTAAAATGGTACTTGATACCTCCTTGCTTAACTATCAGTACGCATCAAGGGTAAAGTGGAGTAATCCAGGGAAAGGACTACCCCCTCCCCTACACCTCTGTGTAGTAGCTATTGAAAAGAGAGCCTTCTGGTCGCCCTTGACTACGGTCCCCTACAACTTTTCACACTGAGGTCCCTTACAACGGCAATATCCATGAAAAGACAAATAATTTTCCTCTTCATAATAATCGCTAGATATTATTTTAGTCGGTATTGAAAGATCCATTTATCTCAAATCTCAGATAATTTTAATCATCTCATTTTCTAGTTTGTGCTTATACCATGTTTTCAGCATAGTCAAATTTTAATCAATTGTAATGCCCAGAGATTACCACAAATAAAATATTACAATAATTCCTATCCAAACCTTACATCCGAAACGGTTGTTCAAACTGCATTGCCTTTCACTCGAGCAAAACAAGAAGCGAGGTCTCATAAGGAAAGAAATCTGGCCCTTGTATTTGAAAAATCAGATACAGAATCCAAACACAAACTCACCTTACTTTATTAAAAATAAAGGAAAAAATTAACATTCTGACATTTAAAGTTAAGACTCATCACACATTAAACTAGCCATCCAAGATCATAGCAGCTGCAGCCGAGCACAATATAGACAGTGTATGCGTCTAAGAACATATATATTATCGTAGTGAACTTGGATTAAGATAGCATGATACGAGTAAAATTGGACTTTTGTCTTGGCACCTGCTCGGAAAAAAACTAATTCAATGCAAACAATATATGTACAGGAATGTTTCTCAGGCATCGTGTCTTACACCCACGAAATAACACAGAGAAAACCTAATCGGAAATCAATGCGCTAAGTTTAATGACAATGCCTACACAATGGTTGTCTCTTGCAACAGTGTTACAAATGCAGTGATGTAACTGATATCCCTACATTCTACAACGAGTTATATAGATACATAGACGGAGAGAGAGAGAGAGATTTCAACTTCATTTCTATTGGAACAACTTCATTGTTTTACTATATTCTCTACGCTGATGTCCAATAAACGTAGCAAAGAGTTTTGGTAGCACTGTATCCAAATGTCTGGCCGTCTGTAAAGAGGTGACAAACACTTTTCGAAATTTGATATTGATTCACTTATTAAAAGAAAAAAATGCTATTTAAAAAAAAGTACTTACCCTGCCATTGTATATATTAATTATTCATAATAGGAGTCATTTTTATTACTTTACTTCAAGGGCTATCTTTATTATTGATATTTGTGGTGCAGGAATATTGATGAATATTGGAAATACTACATTCATAATAGGTGGATAGATAAACTTCTAATCACCGTTCTACTGCATATTTATCGATAATATTTTTTCGTGTGCTAAGTGTGACAATTAGTGCCAGAAAAAAAGAATAAAAGCTAGTATTCCAATTTAAGTCACTTATTTCAGGCAATACATTAATGCAGGTTTTGGCTGATATATAGTTTAATTAATTACCAAATCATATAGCAGAAACTTAAATTTAAAAAAATGTGATTTTATGAGCTTTATTTTATAGGTGATATAAATTAAATTTCGACAAACAACAAATCTACAGGGACTGAGGTTCAAATTATAGAATACATAGCTTTTTTGATGTTTTTCTTACAAGAGAAAAGAGAAAATGTAAAGCGATCTTTTAAAACGCTAACATAAAACTAAAATTTAATTTCATATTTTGCTTGTTAATCGCGCATTTACCATTGTCATGCCAACGTTTGACGTGCATAAAGATATTACATTAAATAATTTGCTTTTACTTAGACACACTAATATAGAGAAGAATTATCTCATCTAATGAATTTCATGAACGCGGAAAAGCAGCTACGTAATATGTTTCACTAAAATCATCAATAAACTTAAATATGCAGTGGGTCTAAAAATATTTCCCCCAACTGTGTTTTTCTATATTTTCTTGGGAAATGAAAATATTGTCAAGTATTTACCTATGTTAGATAGTTTAGTCCGTATTTATCGTTCAATAATTTGTGTTTTTTTAAATTTTTAATTGTTAATATATTTTATCGAAAGGAACAAATTGTTCTAAAAATTGGTGTAATCAAAATTAATACCCTCTCTTACCGATATTATGAAATAATATTTTTCTATGACAATTAGAATGTAGATAATACAGTGTATCATTAATAAAAAGAGTATTTGTGTATTCTTAAAAAGATTATAAAACAATGTGGACATAAGCTGTCTGTAATAACCCGAAACCCGACAGGATTTGTTGCGAAATATTTAGAGGGTACGAAAGCTTTATGAAAACCCCATAAAAAAGTTAAGAGGCTCATTTAAAGAAAAATGTAGGAGATATGAATCTTTCAATATTGAAGGAAATAGAACCAATTGATTGACAAGAATGGAGCAAAGCATCTGGTAGTAAGAAAACGGCACTTTAAATTATTGGAGATAATCTTTAATATATTTTAAACAATTGATTACGGAGGAAAGGATGCTTGGAAATTTCTTCTATATTTAATGTTTGTGAGAGCTTATTTGGTACAACTATTTGCCATTAAAATCGAATTGTATCGTGGGCAGAACTCTTTTTTTTTTCAAATCCATTAATTCACCATTCCCAATAAAAAATATACATAAAATATCACTGAGGAATTGATGTATTACAGTTTTATTAATAATTATGAGATGGTTTCGTATAATTCTGACAGAAATTATATATAAGAAAAATATTCCCCAATATGAAAGCAGAGGATAGCAACAAGGAAGCGTACGAGTGTCTATTCTCCCGTTTCCAATTCAAATGTACTCGAAGTGAGTGACCAGTTAATTGTCGTCTCTTGACCTGAATACATCATAATGTCATTAAGGCGTATACACGCTGTTGGGCGCATGTCCTACATCAAAAGTACGATGAGAGTCAACATAAATAAACAAGATTGACAGTTAGCTACATTTGATTTTGTAGCTTTTACGGTTAAATCAGCAGTAACTTTCATTACCTTTTTTCTAATTAATTTTATATTTTAATTGGTATTTATTTTCTCATGCTGAGTAAAGGAAATATCTGATCCTTTTGGTCACGCATTGTGTATTTGAATTTTTACGAATTTTAATACGAATGAGTGTGACCGTTAAACCAATAAGCCATTTAAGATACGATGCCAGGGTGAACAACATATGTTCACGCTTTTTACAAGGGTAAAAGAAAAAAGAAAGGAGGTTGGAGAGAAAGAAAATACAGAGAATAAAATTATCCTGAGAAAGAAAAGGGAATAAGTAGAGTACCAAATATCCTACTGTATAAAATCTAAAATAAGAGAGACAGAAGATAGAGAGAGAAGTATATGTATATATATATATATGTGTGTGTGTGTGTGTGTGTGTGTGTGTGTGTGTGTGCAAATAAGAAAAAGTGTATAACAAAGAGCTCAATGCTACTGATGAAGTGTTGGTTTACATTTTAAAATATCAGAAATATTTTACCACTGTGCTGAAGCCTGGAGTTTTATACGGAGCTCAGTATAGAAAAAGAGTCTAATCAAACATAATTTACTATAATATAATTTGTTACGCATAATGATGTGTAAGCACGCTCCCACACCTACGAGACAGTAATTTCTAGATTTTATTATGTGAAAAGTAAAAAAATATGAGGAAATATGTAAGAACTTTACATTGCGGTCAATTAGTGTTAAATGTCACAAAATAAATATGTTATCATGTCTACACTAAGAAATTAATTAACTTTCTTGTTTAAAAATGTATTATGTTCAAAGTATTTTAGAATTCTTTTTCTTTCAGATGTTATCAGCTGTTATTATAATTACCTCTATGAACACGAGCTTTTTACATAGTTCATCATTTAATAACGGGAGATTTGTTAGTTTTATCATTTGTTTGGCATACATATTTTGATAATATGTTACTATTTACTTTATAAATTATTGTGAATGATACTCCAACGTATAGAAATGATAAAAACACAAGAATATTATATCTGGTGAGAAAATTATGTGTTCTTCCATAGTCTGAACATGAAAAATTACTGAAAAAAAAGCTAATTAATTCCGATTGTGTAGACGTACGAAGATATGTATTTTGCATCTTTTACTCATGGATTGACCTCATGGTGTGATCCATCAATATTTCTACGTTCAAGCAGATCCTTCCACGTCACACATTCACATATCATAAATTCAGCCTCCTTAACAACTTTTTTCTTTTATCGATTCAGAAAATCTAATGCTGCTCATGATACTAAATGTAACCGATCAGAAGATTAAAAGATTTAGTTTAGATATCATAGTTTTCTTTGCTATTTATTTCACCGAGGTAATTTCGTTGTTTGAGGAAGCATCGCACGCTGTATTGCTTTGCGAGAAATGATCGACGAGGGTAATACGCTGCATTGATTGTCTTCTTTGTATTAAAAAAACCCTACTTTTTCCTAAAATTTTCTCATTACAGAAAGAAGAACAGCTTTATTTATATCCTTATCAAGTGAAACAGAAACAGTTTCGTATAAGATTTGAGATCGAGTTGCCGATTATATTGTTTACAACGTTAATCGCTGCACTTAACAAGCCTCCTATTTTTAATCTTGAAAGAGTCACACAAAAAGCACCTGTTCCTATTCAATATCCATCATAGTATATATATATATATATAGTTGTGTTCTGGTTAGTAAACATAAGTAGTAATAATAATAAGACAAACCACAATATGTGAGGTAAATTGTTATATTTACAGGAAAGAGTATTTACAAGAGAGAGACTGTTAGTAATAAGAACATAGAATTAGTGAGAGAGTAAGGATATACTTCAACAATAGTAACAGCTCTTCTGGCCTGACTGGTAGGCTTATTATTCCCAGACTGATCTCCGCTACTGCCATATATGGCAGATGGAACAGCTCATTATGCTGCAAAGGTAGGTGATACCCAACACATATATATATATATATATATTATATATATATATATATATATATATATATATATATATATATATATATATATATATATATATATATATATATATATATCTTACGGAGCCGAATATACAACTGCATTGTTTGTTGAAATGAAATGCCTATTATGTGTTAGAAATATGCTTGTAATACCTATAAATGATTAAGAAGTTTTGATTGAAAACACAAAAATATTAAAGCCATGTTAAGTCTCTTGAGAGGCTCACAAACTCTCTCTCATACAAACACACGTGTTGGTATGTGTGTGATACACTAGTAAACATTTACTTAAAATTTTACCTTACATTTCTATTTCTGTGACATATTGTAATTTTAACATACATGTTTCCCTATATTTTTAGCATTAACTCTGCTTAACCATATTATTACCGATCTACAAGGAACACTATTCCGGATACAACTGCACGTGCAACTTTAAATACATGTTTCATTTTATATATTTTTAGAGACGGTTGTCACTCACTCTTTGTTTCCTCGTGAAAGGTCAGATTAAATTCAAGATGCCATTCTCTGAGCGAACAACGAAACAAAAAATCGTGAATAATTTTTGCTGACAAATGGTATCCAGCCGTTTTTAAGCTTTACTTTTATTCTTTATCGTTCTTTTATTTTCTTATTTTAGTTGACGCCAGCCGCAGTGAAAAAGTTAGTTCCTTGTGACATGCTCTCACATATTCAAAAAATTTATAGCTACAATATATATATATATATATATATATATATATATATATATATATATTATATATATTATGTATATCATCCAAATTAAAAACAGAATGATATCTGATGAGACTTGGATCTGACACATGTCAAATTCACTGAAATAAAAGTCATAGCCCACAGCAGAAATTTGGGTGATATATGGAACTTATGTATTTATGTGTGATGTGTGTACATACGCAAAAATGAAGAAATGTATACATATACATATGTATATATATATATATGTGTGTGTGTGTGTGTGTGTGTGTGTGTGTGTGTGTGTGTGCATGCGTGCGTGAGTGATTATATGATTGTAAGCGAGTGTGTGTTCTTCAAAAGATAGCTGAATAGATAGAAGTCATATAATCTTTGGTATTCTGATGAAATTTAACATTTCTTCTACACTTGTCGCATTTCATACATCAAATTATTTCCTATTTCATATTGGACTGCAAGCCGAAAAAAAATCGTAAAAGCATATCCATTATATCCGTATTTAAAAAAATGTGTCCTTTGACAACTGTTTAAATATAGAGACGATAACAACATGCCTAGTTTTAATCATTGTTTTAATAACAAATAGACGTGATTGATTAAATTCTTACTTGAAAAATTGAATAGTATTCTCATATTTCTGTGAAATATAAACTAATTAGAAAAATTGTTTCTTGGCTTATTTTATACGTTTGATTTAACATTTATCATGTATCCCGACTCCAAAATACAGTTTTTAAAATGCTTTAGCCTGCAGAACAATTGTATTTTAGGGTTTATTGACTAATTGGTTGTGCATCCTTAATTTCATTCCAAGAGGATATTTAATAGCTTCTTCCGCATTAAAATAAAGAAAAAAGTTGGCAATTTAAAACCAACTGTAGCACGAGCCAGTGTCGAAAAACAATCGTTGGAGTGGAAACAGGGTGAGACTATGATAGAAATAAAATACGGATGGTATGGTCAGTTAAGAAAGGTCATAGGGATTTGCTTCTGAGTCATGAAAAACACATCAGAATTAATTTCCTTCCCGAGTTGAAATAAATAGTGAAATGAGTAGAACATTTTGTTCAATTCGCAGAGTTTTAAAATCCAGGCTGGCTAATTATTAAGAGACGTCTTCCATTTTTTTTCCACAGGCAGACTGAGGTGGAGTGTGTCATAAACGGAGGTTTTCATATATGGTTTGAGGGCATGTATTCTAACTGCCAATAAGGTTTTTTGTGGTGCTGACACAAACATAATAAAAACATATCCTACTATCGTGTTTATAAAGATTCCATAAAATGATGATTTATGATTCGTTATAAGATATACCTTTTTTTCGGTTGATTCGACGCTGCTTCCTAGGTACGTGAATTTGTCTACTAGTTTAAGAGGGGTTCCTTCTAGAGTGGAGATGTCCCCCGTTTGGTCATAGCACATATATTCCGTTTTATGTGCATTAACATGGAGGCCTATGTTTGCTGCTGCTCGTTCCAAACTATGCAGAAGTGTTTCGGCTTGGTCAGGTGTATTTACCAGTATCGCTATGTCATCGGCGTAGTCGGCGTCGGTAATTGTTGTTGCGGGGTACCTTCTGCTTCTTTTCTTCGTCAGTTCGAAGCCATTCTCTTTGATTTTGTCAATCGATGTTCTAAGTACGTAGTCTAGACAAATGATAAAGAGATACGGAGCCAGCGTGTCTCCTTGTAGTACTCCTGCTACTATGTCGAAGTATTCTGTGTCTCCATCTGGTGATCGTACTTTTACTTCAGTGTTTCTAGAGGACATCGAAACGTGGTTAACGAAAGCATGGACAGCTATCAATAGGCTATCGACTATATGGAAATCAGACCTAACCGATAAAATGAAACGCAGTTTCTTCCAGGCAGCGGTCACATCGATACTGCTATATGGATGCACTACATGGACGCTAACAAAACGGCTGGAGAAGAAACTAGATGGCAATTACACAAGAATGCTGCGTGCAATCCTCAACAAGTCCTGGCAGCAACACCCCACAAGACACCAACTGTACGGCCACCTGCCCCCTATCACGAAAACTATTCAAGTTAGGCGAACCAGACATGCAGGACATTGCTGGAGAAGCAGAGATGAACTCATAAGAGATGTACTCTTATGGATCCCCACACACGGCCGCGCAAAAGCAGGACGACCAGCACGAACGTACATTCAGCAGCTATGTGAGGATACAGGTTGTTGTCCTGAAGACCTGCCTAGGGCGATGAACGATAGGGAGGAGTGGCGAAAGAGGGTCAGGGATATCCGTGCTGCCAGCACGATATGATGATGATGATAAGATATACTATAATTTTATGCGTTTTGAATTCAAAAAAGTAGGACATGTCTTCTTTTTGTTCCTTTTCTTCTAATCAGTAATATTATTATTATTGTTATTATTATTATTATTATTAGAAGAAGAAGAAGAAGAAGAAGAAGAAGAAGAAGAAGAAGAAGAAGAAGAAGAAGAAGAAGAATTTAGAGATTAATTCCAATTGGAATACTATTTTGCCATTGTCTTCAAATATATCGTAGGTTTCTTTGGAACAATAGTCCCAGTATTGAACACGGAAGACAAAAATATCAAAAAAAAAAAAAAAAAAATACCACATTCAAAAATGAAAAAAAAATCCACACTATCAGAATTGTAGCGAAAAATATGTCACATTTTAGAAAGAAGCTGGGCACAACATTTACATTCGAATCTGAATCATAGATTCTAATGGGGCAAAAACACTGTGTACTCAAATCCAAAACATCCTTTAAGTTTTAAAAATTGTTATTATTATTATTATTATTAATTATTATTATTATTATTATTATTATTCACTCATTAGAGCTTTTCATATCAGTGTTAGCCGATGGTTTTTCACTGGAGTCTGAGCGACAGCAAATCTCCTCAAGTCTCCAGGACTCTTCTTAGTATTCTAGCCGTTCTCAATAATGCTATCGTTTGGATGGTCTCCACTTGTCCACAAACTTCCAAGGCCTCCAGTCTCTTTCGTAATCCTTTAGTTACTGTTCCAAACGCATCAATTACAGTTGGTATAATTGTCACCTGCATGTTCCACAGTTTTTTTCAATTTCAAGCAAGGTCGAAGTACTTATCCTTCTTTTAACATTCTTTCAGTTTTATTTAGTGGTCAGCCGGGACAGCAAAATCGACTATTTTGCAAGTTCTCTTTTATTTTGTTGATTATTATAAGTCCGATTAGGTTATCGTGACTTTCCCGTTAAGTATTAGTATATTTCGAGTCAAGGTTGGTAATCAAATACTTTTAACAAACAGAAGAAAAAAAATGAATACATTACGTAAATACGATATTGAAGATGAAAAACTGGAAGGAACTAAAATTTAAAAAATAAAGAAATAATACTAAGTTACACGAAAAAGAAGAGGAGTCAAATCAAGAATTATGTATGAATAGTTGAAAAATGAAGCAAAGGACAGGAAGTGTGTGTGTTTGTCTGAGTGTGTGCGCGCGCGCGTGTGTGTGTGCTTGTGTGTGTGTTTCTGTGTGATATATATCTGTCTCACTCTCTCTCGCTATATATATATATATATATATAGCGAGTGAGACAGACAGACAGATTTAAAAAGGGAGAGACAGATAGAGAGTGAGAGGGATTGTAATCAACTAAAATATTTTCCCCGTTGATGAAATGGAATCTAATATATCGAACCTATCTTGAAATTGTTTTAAAAACTCAGAGATACCCTGCAATATATATATATATATATATATATATATATATAAGAAAAGTAGTCGACCGTAGTTGAGGTCGACCCGAAGACTGCCTTTTCAATTGCTACTATACTGTGGTGTTGGGGAGGTTGCTATTCCTATCCCTGGATTTCTTCGCGTTATTCTTGAAACGTACCTTAAAGTGCTGAGTGTTAGGGAAGAAGGTATCAAATACGATTCTTTTAGTCTTCGCTTTTCCTCAACCTGGGTTTGAACCCCGTTTTCGCTCACCATTGACGAACACCTGACACACACCCACACACAACACACACACACACACACACACACAAACACACACACACATATATATATATATATATATATATATATATATATATAATACGAGAGGAGATTGTGCTTCTATTTTTGCGAGGGGAAAGAGTCCGGGACAATGAAAAACACTGATATCAAAATCTTTTGAGTGTTATGCTCACTTGTAAACCATCCTTCTATTATCGGTTTATTCAAGATGTATCACTGTTTATTTCCAAATTTTCACCACAATAGGAATATCGCCTGTTTAGATCGTCCAAGTATTCTTATCTTTAAGCGAACGGTTTATTAATCAAAAATAATGAGTAACCTTAGGATCCATGTTTTATATATATATATATATATATATGTAAAGATCAATTGATAACGAGGTAATCCAAGTAGAAGGAGAGATTGAGGAGCCAAGTCGACACTATTAAGTTTTGGTTCTTATAAACCATCATCAGACCTATGAGGGGTGATATTAGAGATGTTGAATCATCGATGATGTTTAAAAGTGCAAAATACAAAAACCTAGGGAAATTTTCTATAACGCTGAAGTACGCTGAATTAATGAATCAGCGTTTGTTTGTTTTAAATTACGTCATTTGACTTATTAGAAATTTTCAGTAGAATTTATGTTCCGTTTGTTTATCGAGAAAGATTTCGAATCAAAAGGTGGAAGAAAGAAAAAGACAAAAAGAAAGAGTGAAATATAAGACTATAATATATATGGAATATATTAACAAAAAATGGAATATATGGCAGAAATTAAAAATGGATTTACTAAAGTAAAGAGAAATATTATAAAAGCCTGGACGAGTATTTAGAGAATTACAGAGTGAAATAGCATCAAAAATTCGTCTTAGTCTTTTATTATGAATGTAAATGAGTATCTTTGCAGAATTAAAATCGAAGTTGTGATTGGATTGAGAAATGTGTTGAAATAGTGCATTGTTTAAGTAACCAATTCTATTTTTTCTTTTGTGTTCTTTCAAGTATCTCTTAGGATATCTCTTTTTTAAAACAACACCACCAAAAGAGGTATCATCTCATGCTTTTACCTCAGAGCTCCTCAGAGCACTATGTACATTTGTTCCTCGAAACATTTAAATTATGAATTAAACCCCATAGAAAACTCATTCCTTAACCTTCTATATCCCAAATCTTTTAAACACTTTGATAAATCTAAACCGAAATATTTTTTTATATTAATCATTTTTCGTTAATTATATTTTATCATTCGGTTTGGTTGGGCTTTGAACTATTCAGCTTAGTGCAAGTGCCCACACACATTGAGTACAGTTCAAGCTCGCTAGCAGAGGATATGACAATCACAAATGTCAAAATGAAAACCCAAGATAGGAAATGTTGTGGGGTGTGAATGAAGTCATGCTCGGAAGCGATGGACTGTGAAGTAGGTGATTTCAAAAAAGCAGTCAGTTGAGATTTGACGCCGGGCCGGGCCGGGCCGGGCCGGGCCGGGCCGGGCCGGGCCGGGCCGGGCCGGGCCAGTCCAGTCCAACTGGTGGGGGATGACTGTGGGCGATGTAGGAACAGTCAACATGGTAATACTTGTGTCTCTCTCTCCTCGTGGGGAAAAACTAAAATCAAGAAGGTAATAAACGTTTCGTACATGAACAACGGAGAGTCGCCAGTGTTTCGGTATTTCCCTGCATTTGTATAGTTGTATAGTGACTATACTACATAATGCCAAGTCACAATCTTATAAAACCTGTCCCCACATAGATAACTTTGCTAAATAATTCTTCTGCTGTTACGGCCACCGGCCACGGTAGAATTATAATGCAGGGAAGCAAGAACTACTATGTGGACCGGAAGTGGGGAAAGGCGATTGGCGAGTCTTCGAGCCCTAGCAACAGTGGAAGAAGCAGCCGAGAAGGGGCAAAGGTCTTGACCCAGATAAGGAAAAGACATGCCAGTTGTCGAGGCAGGGAGGGCGCTTTACCGCCAAAAAGAAACGAAACCCAAAAAGTTAGTTTCGAGCTTCGTCTAGGAAGGGAAAGGTCGCCTTTTCACGGGGTCTGGTGAAAGGGGAAATCCTAGTCCCAAAATGGCATATAGAAGCGTTTAGCTCCGTTGGGTAAGAACCTGAGGCTCAACGTAAAAGAAAAGGGAAACAAGAACTGGTGCCTTGCAACTCGTTAATAGGAGATTAACGAGTATAAGAAACAAAAAGAAAAATTTAAGAAAAGAAAGGAAAGATAAAAAAAAACGGTTAGTCAAAATTTTTATCAAGAATAATATACGTAACCTAAATAAAGGTCTGTATCAAGACTATTCCAAAGAAACGTTTTTGAGGCTGTTCATCAGCAGCTAGTTTCGGCGGAAAACCTATTTGGTTAAAATTTGTACATCCATAAAGACGAAGAGGAGAGACTCTTGTTCTTCGGTGAAAGAAGAAAAAAAAATGCTCTGTCTTATTGGAAGGACCTGGTCAGATACTGTTGGGAGCAACTTGTCCTCCACATTGCTGTATACTTTTTTGTTGTATTCGTTTTGTTCTTTGTTTGTCTGTTGTCACAGTTGTGCTTTCTTTTAAATGAAAAAAAATGTACGAATGATATATATATAAAGAAAAGAAAAAAACCCAACTCCGCGTTATATTGTTTGTCCGGTTCAGAACACCCCACGTGTGCAGTCACATCACGTCGCCGTTACATAGGACTCCGTCCATATCTCGAGAAATTAAAAATACGGGTGGAAACTCGTTACACTTCTCACAGCATAATAAACAACTGAAATAAACTCAATATCAAATTACCTCTTTACCTTCTAAAACGATCCGCGAATTAGTACAACCTAGCCCTCAACGCCACATATGTTCAGACGCCAGTATTTTTTGTATTCCTTTAAGAATTGAAAATTAAAATATATGGGTGAAACATCTCGGAACCTTCACGCACCCTTGAAAGAACACAGAAGAGACATAAGAATTGTTAAATTATATAATGCACTATTTCAACACATTTCTCAATCTAATCATAACTTCGATTTTAATTCTGAAAAGATGCTCATTTACATTCATAATAAATAACTAAGAGAAATTTTTGATGCTATTTCACTCCATAATTCTCTTAATACTCATCCAGGCTTTTATAATATTTCTCTTTACTTTAGCAAATCCACTTTTAATAGTTACAATATATTCCATTTTTTGTTAATATCTTACATATATATCATAGTTTTATACTTTCTCTTTTTATTTTTGAATTCCTCTTTCTTTCTCCTTTTGATTCGAAACTTTTCTCGATAAACAAATGGAACATAAATTCTACACAAAATTTCTGATAAGTCAAATGACGTAATTTAAGAAAAAACGAATAATGATTCATTAATTAAACGGCCAACTTGTTCTTGTTATACCAATTTTCCCAACTTTTTTCATTTTATTTTTTATTTTGCAATTTTGAACCTCAATCGTTGATTTAACATCTCTTATATCACCCCTCATAGGTCTGATGATGGTTTATAAGAACGAAAACGCTATAGTGACGACTTTGCTTCTCAATAAATCTCTCCTTCTACTTGGATTATCTTGTAATCAATTTTTCTTTATATATTGTCAGATTGCACTCTATTATATATATATATATATATATATATATATATATATATATATATAGAGAGAGAGAGAGAGAGAGAGAGAAAAACAAGGTCAGTCGACACTATAGCGTTTCGGTTCTGCTGAACCATCATCAGGACTGTGAGGGGTTTTATCAGAGATGTTAAGTGTAGATGGATTGATAAAAAGTGTAAAAATATATAAAAATTTCGAAAAGTTGTATAACAAGAAAAGTTGGCTGTTTATGACAAGAAAAATTGGTCGTTTGATCAATGAATCAGCGTTCGTTTCTTTAAAATACGTCACCTGGCATTAGGAACATTGTGCAGAATCCAGTCATCGAGAGTTTTCGAATCATTCCTTGTTTACGACGAAATTCAAATCATATAAATGTGTATTTTTTTATTAATGTATATGCCTAAAAAAAAATTGATGATGGTTCAGCAGAACCGAAACGCAATAGTGTCGACTGACTTTGTTTCTCTATAAATCCCCACTTTCTATTTGGATTATTTGTTGTCATTTTTTCTTCACAAATTGTCGGATTACTATCCATTATTTTCTTCCATATATATATATATATATATATATATATATATATATATATATATATATATATATATATATATTGGATAAAGCTGGGTGTAAACAATACAAGGATCACGTATGCTATTTTGAAGAATTCCTTGAAGTGGCACTTTACAAAACACCAGCGGTGCAACTACTTATCTCCAATTGTACACATCATTTTAGCCACTGGAATAGAATAATTATTATGGATGTCTATACTAGTCTCGGCTAGATATGCAGGAATGGACTCATAGCTGATGTTCTCCTGTAGACTCGAATATATAAACTTGCAAGCGTTGTCCGAATAGCAAAAACTTACATACATACGTTTTTTTTCGTCAAGAAGTTCTGGCAAGAATGATGGCTAATAAGAAGTGATGGCGAGAAAATGCCAAGGAATTCAACGCTACCAATGTGACCGGATCATGAAGATGATATATCCGAATTCCCGTACAATTTTACGAATTCCAGTACTATTTGAACGAATTCCAGTACTATTTGAACGAATTCTAGTACTATCAGTACGAAGATTTTGATTAATAAATCTGCATTATAAGTGACATAACATTTACATACAAAGGCGAAAGTTTTCATTTATGCAATGCAAAATGACAACTTCTGTATTCAAAGAGAATGCATACCTTTATTGAATGATTACCAAGCACACAGTGTTTATTTACTTTTCTCATTAATTATTTAACAAGCCTTACTCAATAAAATATTTTCATGTTATGTTTGCTTATTGTAATGTATTGTTGAAAAAAATCTCCAATCCAAAATAAACTTTAATCCAAATTTTCTTAGAAGATTCATCTAATTACAAACAAGGAATTTTTCGAGGATATGAAACAAAACACATAAAAGTCTAAAGATGATTTATTTCCATTACATATGTTAAGACTTCAATTAACTTTTGATACAAAACGTTATATTCATTTTTCTTATTCCACTTGAAAATCTTAACAACTTTTAGATTATTTGTGCTTTTTTCCTTGAATATATACGACAGAACAATTTATCTAATTTATCTGATAAGCAGGTGTCAATAACTACGTCAATAGATCTGGGATTTTCTGCCTTCTTGTTGAGGTAGTTTACAGACCATGTGGTTTGAAATGTGTGTATCTAACGATAAATTTGGCTTTTCTAGGGATAATTGTTAAAGCTTAACTTCCAGCTAAATTTTGCTGGCACAGTTTTGAATGATTTTGTCTTCACATAAGTAGTGGTATCCATCGCATTATGATCAAGAATAAACAGTTGTTATAATATGTCAACTCTGAAACAAAAAATGGCAGTCATATGGGTGACAGATATATTGATACATCGTGTATATATTGCATTTAAAATATTACATTTACAAATATTAAAACCCATGGGGATTTTCAGATTCAACTTCTCAATATTTCCAGGTTAAAAGTCATCTTGTAGAAAACAAGACTCACATTTGTGAAATGATTCAAACGATAATTTTCAAACTGAGAGTTATTTATATTGAAAATTAGAAACAGAAATGCTAATAGCATGCATACACGTTAAGTCCGCATATATTCAATCATTTTGAATATTTTAGGACAATCGGCTGGAATTGAAAAATATTATAATATAACCGTGGAAGTTGATATTTCAAGCTGAAGAACAAATAGTGTGAAGCCACGTTATTTGAGGTTGTCTTCTATGCAATTGTGCCCCGCTGGAACAAGTGCAAAGAAATAGTGTTAAAATCAAAACATCAAAAAATAATTGCTCTTTAAAAATATGCAGGAATATACATTTCGTGTAGTTTTAAGAATAACTATATCATAATTTCTTGTCTTCTCATCTGGTTGGTTCTGGTAGCGCTCTTCATATAGTGTTGGACAAGAATGGTCTGAAAGCGTGCATCATTCGCAAATGGTTTTAATTCAGGGTTTTCGTTTAACTAAACTAGTTTGTAGGAAGCGGACACTTAATTACAGAGGGTCTTAGATTTGGATAGATTTTTATAGTGAGTGCAGAAGTCACTCGATATGAAGCCTTTAGATTTGACCTCCAACGTTTAAAAATCCTCAGAATTCATGATAAAATGAGTTGTTGAATGTGTCCTCCTTTTAAAATGACATGAAGAATCTTACCCGTGAATAGATAGCTTTTATTCTAATCCACACTGTAACAACTTCGGGAGTCTAAAATAAAATAAGTTTGTTACTTTCTTTACATGATCTGAAAAACAAAGGATAATTTGTTTTCATTGTTCTCTCTAAGAACAAAGAGCCAAACAAACTTTGGGTTGACTCAAAAGTCTAAATACCTGAGAACTCTGTTTAAGTTGGCTCTGATGCCCTCATAAAAATTATGAACCCATCCCTTCTTCCTATGCTACGCGAAAGAGTAAACTTAGACTAGATTTTGCAGTTTTCCTAGATGTTATAGTAATTTATCCACGCAGCAGGTTCTGCTCTTAGGCAGAAGTCAATATTACATCGGACAGCCCAGACAGTTGGACCGAACAGTCTTGCTGGTCTCGCTCTCATTTGTATATGTTTATATAACTGTTCTTTCTTAATGCATTTGTTCTACTCAATTCCCCTCTTGTGTCTTTATTTCTGGCTCCCAACAAGTCCACAATACTAGAACAACCCAAATAGAAGAAAAAGTGAACCAAAACAGGTTGAAAAAAAGTTTAGCATGAAACCAGTTGTTATAAATCATTAGAATTCGTGTTCGTACCGCGTGGGCGTAATTGTGTAAATGCCTTGTCCCAGGTTGCCTTCTTCCAAGCAATAACTGGTCAGCAAAATTCTTCACTTTGAGCCTAAAGCTAATCAAAAACATAACAGCCGTGCTTGAGTCTCGATTTTTGCGTGGCCATGCTATAAAATGACCTTGTGTTAAACCAGGCTTGGTGAAGCTTAATCCAGGTGCTTCAGATTCCATGTACTGTTCCTAAATCCTCACGTACCTAACTGATGAGTCATCATGGGTTAACCAATGGTTTCTAAATGAGACTTTGCCGAAAATCTTGTGGAGATAGAATACATATTTCTAATGGTATAATAGTTATTGTCCAGGGAAATGGCATTGATGACCCGAATTCCTATTTCGAACAAGGTTCTTTGCATTTAACACAGCGTTGATAACGTTTGGAATGAATCGGACTTTTTTTTCCTGACACCCCAGCAGATTATTCAGTTGACTGGGATATCTGACGCTTTAATGGCGACTGCAATCGGTGAATTCAAACCAGTTGCACTGCGCTAAAACTGTGTTGCATCCTACTTGTTGCAGAGTGATAGCGTAAATACGTTCACTGATAAATGATAAATTTAAATGTATTTGTTAAAGTGTACCTAACAATTATATAATAAGTTTGGGTGCTCGAATGTTCAAAGTAGGGTTCGAGGGCAAATCTAAACCGATCAGACACACGTTCATATTACTTTGTCCGAAGATTTGAGGACTTTTCTAAGATATGTTATCACAAAGAAACACATTAATGTTGACAGAATAAAGTATGAATAGGATTCGTTAAGCAGCGTTAACACCTAAAAAAAACTACAGCTATTTAGTTCTTTTGAATCAACTCAATGACTCCACTTTCATGAATACCTCTATATATGTATGATGTTTGGCGACGTCATATTGTGATGGAAAAGAGGACTAAAAGGTACTGTAACGTTTACATCATTTTCACATTCAAATTTTTTGCTCAATATCAGAGTTTGAATTATAGAAATTGGTATCTATTTAGTCTGTGTGCTACTCAGGTGTTTGATGAGTCTTGATGAAAGACTGCGTAAATTGGGACTGACATTTTAATGTTTATCATCCATGAAAACACAAACAGCCATATATATATATATATATATATATATATATATATATATATAATGGACGTTAATAAAAACTTGTTTAAAATGATTTACTTCTCTCTAGATTAAGAGAAAATTTAACATTGTTAAAACACCTCCTCATGTTAGCTTCAATACTATAAGTTTAACGTATTTTTTAAAGATTTTTACTTTTATCTCTTAAAATGTTAATGCATCAGCAAAATATCTTTTTTATAATCAAGCAGACTCAGCAAATGCTACACCATCACGATTAGCATGGCAGACAGTAAATGAAGTGAGTAAAAAAAGGACACTTCAAGTGCCAAAAAAAAAGTATTGAGTCAAGAAGAAATACTTCAAAAGTAGAAATAAAATTTTAAAAATCTCGACGGCAAAACATTAACTGCCCGCTAGACATGAAAGTATGACAGTTTAGGGAGGAAGAACTTGATGCTATATTAGAAAAATTGTAAAACTGAAAGCTGTATGCCTTGAAGAAATATCTTATGAAGTATAAAAGATTTGAAAAATTTACGAAATTCTTCTGTTATTAAACGCTGTGTATAATAAATGTAGAAAAAAAGGAAATAGGGAAAAATACACTGAATCTTCACATTCTCCAAGAAAAGCAATCTGCACATCTCTAAGAACTAAGGAGATAAATATTTTACTTCTATATCTGGTAGTATTTATAATGCTTTATAATGTATCTCAGTTGCATCCAACTCGAAATCGAGACAACTCTTAAGAAAATGCATTACGGTTTTCAGAGGAATCAATCCATAACTTCACAGATTATGACTAAGTGTCAAATCATCGAAGGAGTACGAGCAAAAAATAAGAGGCAACACAATTCTTCGTAAATGTCTCCAAGTCGATCGGTATCATGCACGGGTGAAATATGGAAAACATACTAATAGAAATAAATAGATGCCATTATAATGATGAATTACAATAACATAAATATGTTGGTTCGCTCATCTTATGGTAACAGCAAATTCTTCGACGACTCCATGTATTTTTATAATTTGTTTTGACAACGCACTTCCATTATTAAGCAAACTAATTACAAAAAAAAACAATGTTTCGCACTAAATATTAAAGGGAAAGGAAATGTCCCACAGAAACTATGAGATGCGTATATTAATCTCGCAAATACACCGACTCAAACCAAATCTCTTCATCGTAGACGAGAGCAAGCAGTAGGAGGCATCTGCTCCAACGTGAACAGAATAAGTGTTTTAAAAAGGCAAATCAAACAGTATGTTCCAGCCTTAGTCTTAGGTATGTCACCAAAATTTCATAGGTTAACTTTGCAAAATATAGGAATTTTAGTGAAGAATATCTTATGTCTACGGACAAGCATATTTTAGTCAAAATATTTACAAATTAGCAAAAAATCAGTTTTCCTCAAAAAGCCTGATTCGGAAAAAGGTGGAATCATACTGAATTTCAGTTTAAAAAAAAAAACAATTCTCAGCGTTGTTGTCAGTGAAAATGGTCTCGCTGACAAGCCTCTGAACAGAGAAGGATCTTTCACTATTGACTTCTTTGAAAAAGGTGCAGCTGTAAAAAAAATATTTGTTGTTACCAACTTTGGCAAAATTCACCTCACTTATTGCATGACCAGAAAAAGAAAAAAAAAAAAAAAAAAAATATATATATATATATATATATAATTGATGAATACATTGCATTTATATAATGTTAAAAAACTGCGACAACTCACATAAGCACAGATACATATGTGTATAATTTTAACAAACTTACTCAAAGTTATTTACCAGTCGATATGTTTGTATCATGATAGTAAATATGTATTCATTTACGTATACTTCATGTTGGTGACAAAAAAACAAATTGTTCTGAGTTGCTAAGGCATAATCATCAATCGATTCTTATATTTATGTACACACACACACACACATATATATATATATATGTATATATATATTTGAGTGTAGGTTCTTCAGGGTTTGTATGTGCATGAAAACCTATCAGGGAATATACATATATATATATATATATATATATATATATATATATATATATATATATATATATATATGTGTGTGTGTGTGTGTGTCTGTGTGTGTGTCTGTATATATATATATATATATATATATATATATATATATATATATACTTTCTGAGATAGATTTTCACCGACAACAAACACTGATGAACCTACACTCAATCCTTTATATATATATATATATATATATATATATATATATATATATATATATAATTGAGTGTAGGTTCTTCAGGGCTTTTATGTGTATGAAGACCTATCAGGGAATATATATATACACACATATATATATATATATATATATATATGTGTGTGTGTGTGTGTGTGTGTGTGTGTGTGTGTGTGTGTGTGTGTGTGTGTATATCTATATCTATATATATATCTATATCTATATATATATATTCCGAGATAGATTTTCAAGACAAACAAACACTGAAGAACCTACACTCAATCATATATATATATATATATATATATATATATATATATATATATATATATATATATATATATATATTGTAAGTTCATAAAGTACGAATTTTTATTAAATTTCTTTTTTCTTTTTCCATTACCGTACTGTTTGTGATATTGGCCTTAAGCCAGTGAAAAAAGAAAACAGAAATGTTATCCTATATATATATATATATTTATATATATATATATATATATATATATCAAGATAGTGAATGTCATCTGAACACCTTTGATCTGATTCACCAATGTATTTTCTTCAAATGAAAAAAATTCTACTAAAAAGTCTCTTTTCAGATAAACTCTTATTGATTTTTTTGTGCATCGGACACTTTTTGCTTTATTCAAACGATGTTTTATTTTCGGAGACCTCACAAAAAAAAGAGTAATATTTATGCCTCACCCCTTTTTATTTAATAACAGCTAAATGTAATAAATGTCTGTGAGCGTTGCCGAAAGAAATATTACAAAAAAAATGCATTATAATATATTTTGTCACCGCTGAATAATATCACTATTTCCGTATTCCGATCAATTGTGAAATGGGATATTTTGAATATCATATTTTGAGTATTGCTCTGAAGGTATAGCTCTTACTCTTTTGTAAGGTAGCAATGATTACAGGATTTTGTTTACGTCTGGTGATAATGCATTGCCAATTGAGTTAGATATGTAAAAAAAATGTTTTGCACCAGAATTCTCCTAATTTATTACTGTGTTCTTTGTATGTCTTTTAGTTTTTGGGAAAGAGATCAGAGATATTATTTTCTGATAGAACGTTACAAGTTACGTTGTTAAAATGTCTAAATGTCCGTGCCAAATTAATGTCTGATGAAAACGGGTTATTCATTCAATTAGATTTTACGTCTATTAAAAACGAAACAATAAAACCATCAGGATTATTAACAGATAATCTGACTATTCAACTATCTTAAGTAATTAAAGTGAATATAAAAATGAAACCTTCTGAATTAATTAAAGTGAATACAGCTGTGAAACAATCTTAATTATTTAAAGTGAATAAGACAATTAAATTGCCAGAATTGATTAAAGGGAATAAGGCTGTGAAACCATCTGAATCAATATAAATTGAATGGAACTCGTAAAACATATTAATTAATTAAAGTAAATATGCCGATTAAATCATTTGAATTAATTAATGTGAATACGGCTATCAAACAATCTGATTTAATAAAAGTGAAAAAGCCAAGTATATCATCTGAATTAATTAAAGTGAATGAGACTGTTAAACTATCTAAATGAATTCAAGTGATTATGACGATTAAACCATCTGAAACAAATAAAGTGAATGAGACAATTAAACAATCTGAATTAATCAAAGTGAATAATACTATTGAAAGATCTGAATTACTTTAAGTTAATAAGATCATTTAAACAATCTGAATTGATTAGAGAAAATACAACTATTAAACCTCTGAATTAATTAAATTGGACATTTAAACAATTTTAATTAATTAAATTTGATAAGCCAAATAAACCATCTAGATTAATTAAAGTGAATACGACTATTAAACGATTTGATTTAATTAAAGAGAATACAACTATCATTTTTGAATTAATTATAGGGAAAACGTTCGAAGAAACTCTTTCAGGTCAACTGAGTGGAAACAGAAATATCTCTATTTGAAAGACTTTATTCAAAACGAAGTAATTGCATTACAAACCGTATGTTCGGCAAATTGGATATATGCATTAATACCCTTGTATCTATATACCAAAAATATTTCTCTGAATTTTGTGTGTGTCACGCAGGTGATTGGTTGACCAATCAGAAATGTCAAATTTAAACCTAGCTTAATGGAATATTACCTCCCAAACTTACACACTCATGTTTTTATTACACAGGTCTGCAAAGCTAATGTGTAAGGTATCTACTTTAGCACACAAGTTATCCCGTAATGGCGTCAGGGCGAGATTTTTCCCAACCAACATTTTTCCATCAAACTCGATCGTTTGCGCATAAATGTTTCTTAACAAATCAAAAATGAATGCTCGTTAAAGTATGGGACATGATGAAATACATCCTAGAACATTAAAATACTTATAAGAAGGAATATTTTATCTATGCCATATAGATATTCTTTGAAAAATGTAGAGAATTCGAAATGATTCTCTTGATAAGGAATACCACAGCATAAAAAAGGTTTGATACATTCAAAAATTAATTACTGACTACTTTCCCTAACTTCTACCTTGAGTAATTAATATCTTTTTAAATCACAAATTACATTGAACAGATAATGATATAAATAGTCATCATCATCATATCACACTGGTAGCACGGATATCCCTGACCCTCTCACGCCACTCCTACCTATCGTTCATCGACCTAGGTAGGTCTTCAGGACAACATCCCGTATCCTCACATAGCTGCTGAATGTATGTTCGTGCTGGTCGTCCTGCTTTTGCACGGCCATGTGTTGGGGTCCATAAGAGTACATCTCTTATGAGATCGTCCCTGCTACTCCAGCAGTGTCCTGCATGTCTGGCTCGTCTAACTTGAATAGTTTTCGTGATAGGGGGTAGGTGGCCGTACAGTTGGTGCCTTGTGGGGTGTTGCCGCTAGGACTTGTTTAAGATTGCACGTAGCATTCTTGTGTAATTGCCGTCTAGCTTCTTCTCCAGTCGTTTTGTTAGCGTCCATGTAGTGCATCCATATAGCAGTATCGATGTGACCGCTGCCTGGAAGAAACTGCGTTTCATTTTATCGGTTAGGTCTGATTTCCAAATAATCGATAACCTATTGATAGCTGTCCATGCTTTCGCTAACCTCGTTTCGATGTCCTTTTCGGTTGATTCGACGCTGCTTCCTAGGTAAGTGAATTTGTCTACTAGTTTAAGAGGGGTTCCTTCTAGAGTGGAGATGTCCCCCGTTTGATTATAGCACATATATTCCGTTTTCTGTGCATTAACATAGAGGCCTGCTGCTCGTTCCAAACTATGCAGTAGTGTTTCGGCTTGGTCAGGTGTATTTGCCAGTATCGCTATGTCATCGTCGTAGTCGGCGTCGGTAATTGTTGTTGCGGGGTGCCTTCTGCTTCTTTCTTCGTCAGTTCGAAGCCATTCTCTTTGATTTTGTCAATCGATGTTCTAAGTACGTAGTCTAGACAAATGATAAAGAGGTACGGTGCCAGCGTGTCCCCTTGCAGTACTCCTGCTACAATGTCGAAGTATTCTGTGTCTCCATCTGGTGATCATACTTTTACTTTAGTGTTTCTATAGAGAATCGTTATTGCCGCTACGGTTTCTTTAGTAGGATTTGTTCCATCTTTCCTCTGTGAATGGAATCGAAAGCCTTGGTAAAGTCAACAAAAATTAATGTCGCTTATAGGTTTTTTGCCCGTACACCTTCAAGGATTCTACGGATGGTTAATATTTGTGAGGTCGTGGATCTATTTCTTCGGAAGCCATTTTTGTTTTTTCTAAATATGTTGTCGATTTCGGGTTCTATGCGGTTGCGTAGTAGGGCATTGTAGATTTTGGCTGCTATGGATGTAAGTGTTATGCCACGGTAGTTTTTGGCTAATCCGAGGTCCCCCTTTTTAGGGAGGAGGATTATGCATCCTTTCATCCATCTATCTATCGGATTTTGATTGTATACTGCGTTGCAGTGTCGGAGCAGTATGTCATCGAATTGTCTGGTCTTCCATACTTCCGGGGGAATTTCGTCCAGCTCTGCAGCTTTCCTATTTTTAATTTTTCTGAGAACTGAGTCGAGTTCTTCTCGTGTGAACGGTCCCAGTTTAATGTCTAAATGTTTGCTAATTATTCTGGTGATAGGTTCATGTGTTATTTTCGGTGGGTTTCCTAGTAAGTTTTCGAAGTGCTGTTTCCACAGTTTTATTCTTTCTTGTTGGTTTGCTGCTTTCAGTTTTGCTTTGGCTGTGTTCTTTCTTCTACTCACTTCGTTTATTGTTTGCCAGGCTATCCTAGATTGTCTATCTTCCACCGAGTCTCTAATCTTATCTATCTGATTTTGAATGTATTCTGTCTGTTCCTTTATATATACGCCTGCTAATTGATATTGTGCCGTTTTTAGTTTTAAGGCATTTGTGTTAGTTGGGTTTTTTCGATAGTTTTTGGAGGCTGTTTTCGCTAGTGCACGTTTTTCTCTCACCGCTAATGTTTCCCAAGGGACTCTATATTTAGTTTTGAGTTTTGTTGGAATGCATTTCGCTGCTGCCTCGAGGTGTCTATTGACGAAATTTTCATATTGGTCGTTTGGTGTACTTTTTTCCGTCTTTTCTTGTAGTGTTTCGAATCTGTTTCTTAATTCTAATACGTATTTATCTCTTATATCTCTGTTGTTCAATAGGGACCAGTCATAGTGTTTGGTGGTCGCTGTTCGTTTGGCGTTTTTTCGTAGGCTTAACCGTATTTTCGCCGTGACTATTCGGTGATCGGTGGACACACCCTCAAAAGAGGAGTATGCCTCGCAATTCATTGCACTATTTTTTAATTTCTTGTTTATAAGGACGTAGTCTATCTGAGCTTTAGCATTGTTTGAGTACGTGTATGTCCATAGTTTTCCCTCCCTTTTTTGGTAGTTGGTTTTGAGGCATGCTAATCTATTTTCTATCATGAAATCTGTTAGATGTTGCCCATTCCTATTTGACGTGTTGTGGAGGCTGTATTTGTTGTTTCCGTTTTTCCCGATTTGGGCATTCATGTCTCCGCCAATGACTAACATGTTGTGTTTCGGGATGCTACGCACTAATGAGGATAACTCATCGTAGAAGGTGACTACTTCAGTTTTTTCACTAACATTGGTGGGGCTGTCGCATGAGATGATTGTTGCTCTGGGGTTGCCGTTAAAAGTTGCTGCCATCATTCTAGGTTGTATTTTCTCAACGCTATTTAGCGTTTTTAATGCTTTTGGTCCTATAAGTGATCATACCCCTCCTACTGCAGCGTTGACAGAGTTTTTCCATGCGGATACGGTGACAAGCGACCACCCATTGCCAGTTTCGTGATATTTGATATCTTCGGTGTGCGTGTATCTGTGTTCTTGTATGCATATTATGTCAATCTTATGTTCTTCGGCCGATGCGATTAGCTCTGGTAGTTGTCCTATTCTATTTAAGGTTCTTACGTTAAATGTGGCTATTTGTAGTGTTTGTTTGCATTTTAGTAGTTTCGATTGTTTGAGCTCTGTAGCTGATTTTTCGAACACTGAGGCCAGGGCTCCAACCTCAGCAGGACGCGCCCCTTTTTTACCCGCGCGAAGAGCGATGCGGTTTGTGTATGTGGTTATAGTGTGGGTCATGGTTATCTTTCGATGGCTGTTTTATTCTCTTCTATAGAAGCCACTCTTATAGAGGAGCAGCAGTAGTTCCCCGATCGAACTAACGATCCTGAGCGTAAAATCGTCAAACTCACGTCCAGGACCCGTTTAGGTATTGAGTTTGGTCGCCCATGGGTTTATTCAAGTACCTTTACGTACATCATGCTGCTTCCCATGTGTACGTATATGAAATAAAATGAAATAGAATAAAAAAAGATAAAATTAAAATTTATTCTTTTTTTTAAATAAATAATAAAAAGGTGGGGGTAAATTTGATTGAAGTTTTTTTGTTTTTTTTGTGTTTTTTTAATAAGTTTTAACTTAGTTAAAGTCCAACATCAAGGTACTTTCGAATGACTTTCACTGGTACTGAATTTTTTTTTATTTTTTTTTTGCGGTATTGGGACATTTTCCTAGGTTTTTTTTTCTCTATACTACCGTTGGGAACCTAGTAGGCTTCAGGAATTATAGAGCTTTGACAATTTTTTTTCCCTGGCGTTTTAGGCTTTTATTTTTCTTCTAAATTACTGTTAGGGCTTTCTTTACCAATTTTTAAATTATATTATAGAAGAGATTCACAAACATTCTGCCGTGTTCGCTGACATTAGGACAGAGAGAGTCTTTAAAATATATGCCTTTTAAATGTAAAGACACGCTTACTCAACTGTAAACCCAAATTGATTTTAAAGACTCTCTCTGTCCTAATGTCAGCGAACACGGCAGAATGTTTTTGAATCTCTTCTATAATATAATTTAAAAATTGTTAAAGAAAGCCCTAACAGTAGTTTAGAAGAAAAAGTAAAAGCCTAAAACACCTAATGCCATCCCAACCTCCCTCCCCAAGAGAAAAGAAAAGAAAAAAAAATGAAATTAACTTCCCCCTCCCGAATAGAACAGACCGTCCCCTAAACTACCTAAAATTCAGTAGTAAGTAAACGTTAAATGAAGAAGAAACATTTGAACACACTAGCCAACAGAGGAAGAAACGTATCAATATTGGTCAGTATGTCTTTAAGTCCTATTAATTTAAAATGCTGAATTTTTACAAAATGTTATGCTGTATTTTATTTATAAAATAATGTTTAAACTATGCGTTTTAAATGTAAAGACACGCTTACTCTACTGGAAACCCAAATTGATTTTAAAGACTCTCTCTGTCCTAATGTCAGCGAACACGGCAGAATGTTTTTGAATCTCTTCTATAATATAATTTGAAAATTGTTAAAGAAAGCCCTAACAGTAGTTTAGAAGAAAAAGTAAAAGCCTAAAACACCTAATGCCCCCCAGCACCCCCAGGAGAAAAAATTAAAAAAAAAAAAATGAAATTAACTTCCCTCTCCCTCTCCCAAATAGAACAGACCGTCCCCTAAACCACCTAAAATTCAGATAATGATATAAATATAATTATAATTAATTAATTAATTACCGACTACTTTCCCTAACTTCTACCTTGAGTAATTGATATCTTTTTAAATTACTATTTACATTGAACAGATAATGATATAAATAGTAATTATAATTAATTAATTAATTACCGACTACTTTCCCTAACTTCTACCTTGAGTAATTAATATCTTTTTAAATTACTAATTACATTGAACAGATAATGATATTAATAGTAATTATAATTAATTAATTAATTACCGACTACTTTCCCTAACTTCTACCTTGAGTAATTGATATCTTTTTAAATCACTAATTACATTGAACAGATAATGATATAAATAGTAATTATAATTAATTAATTAATTACCGACTACTTTCCCTAACTTCTACCTTGAGTAATTAATATCTTTTTAAATTACTAATTACATTGAACAGATAATGATATAAATTGTAATTATAATTAATTAATTAATTACCGACTACTTTCCCTAACTTCTACCTTGAGTAATTAATATCTTTTTAAATTACTAATTACATTGAACAGATAATGATATAAATAGTAATTATAATTAAGCATAATGCCTGTCCATGCTTTCGTTAACCTCGTTTCGATGTCCTTTTCTGTTGATTCGACTCTGCTTCCTAGGTACTATTCAATGCACTATTTTTCCATTTCTTGTTTATAAGGACGTAGTCTATCGAAACGAGGTTAAGGAAAGCATGGACAGCTTTCAATAGGCTATCGATTATATGTAAATCAGACCTAACCGATAAAATGAAACGCAGTTTCTTCCAGGCAGCGGTCACATCGATACTGCTATATGGATGCACTACATGGACGCTAACAAAACGGCTGGATAAGAAACTAGATGGCAATTACACAAGAATGCTGCGTGCAATCCTGAACAAGTCCTGGCAGCAACACCCCACAAGACACCAACTGTACGGCCACCTACCCCCTATCACGAAAACTATTCAAGTTAGACGAGCCAGACATGCAGGACACTGCTGGAGAAGCATAGATGAACTCATAAGAGATGTACTCTTATGGATCCCCACACATGGCCGGGCAAAGGCAGGACGTCCAGCTCGAACGTACATTCAGCAGCTATGTGAGGATACAGGATGTTGTCCTGAAGACCTACCTAGGGCGATGAACGATAGGGAGGAGTGGCGAGAGAGGGTCAGGGATATCCGTGCTACCAGCACGATGATGATGATGATGATGATGATGATGATGATAATTAAGCATGATTTCGTAAATTTGAAAACATCATCATCTGATATATTGGAAAGTACTCCTATGATAAGTGAATATTTCATGGAAGGGGATAATCCTATTTACACAACCCCTCCGCTCGTGCAGGATATGACACAAGGTCATTTTTTAAGTGGAGTTTCACAGGTTTGAATTCAGAGTTTTCCTTCTCCTAGACTAGTTGCCTCATCAAGGCTAAAGAACCAGTCTGTCCTACTATTTACCGATAGCTGGAGGAAGAACAATTGGATTCATACCTTTCCCAAGGGTATTAGTGCTATGTGAAATGCAAACAGTCTCGTCCAGTGTTTGAACTCGTATCGCCGTGTCCATTCCCCTACGAAGATAACAGGCACCTCCAGATGGAAGGGGATAATGCCGATATTATATATTGATATTTTAGCAAGGCCTTTATATGTTATAACATAGGATTTTACAAAAAAATAATAATTTAGTATTTCTTAAAGATAGTAAATATTGTGGGATATTTTTAATAGATGAAAGAATAAAGGTAAAAATTGATAACAGTTATTATAGAATACCAGGGAAATGAATAGCGTCCTCCCCTACACCTCAGTGTAGTAGCTATTGAAAAGGGAGCCTTCGGAACACCCTCGACTACTGTCGCCAAATTTACTTTTACTCATACTAAAATATATTGCATACTCTCCGGTGTTTTTCAGGTATTAGTTTCTCAATCAGCATGGGCTGCAGAATACACTGACTGCATCTCTGCTGAGGGGTAAGCGTCCCACAACGAGTGTCCTAGATATTACGCTCTACAATCGAATGGTGAGGCTTCAGTAATACTGGAGTTTTGGGGAATGTGGAGTACCACGTTTTTACCATCGCACCCAGGTCCACTCTGTTCCGGAGTGGTAGCACTGATAGGGGCTTATCTATGGTTCAAATAGAACTAAACTCTATTATGTTAAACTGAATGGTTTGAAATTTAATTCTGCGTTAAGTGACCGGAAAATAGTGTCATATAATTAAGGAATGATTTTTTTATATTAATCATTTTTCGTTAATCATATTTCATCATTCAGTTTGGTTGGGCTTTGAACTATTCGGCCCTTAGTTTAGGTGCATAACATTGGGTACAGTTTTACGCACGTTCGCGAAGGATATGACAATCACAATTTTCATTATAAACCCCAGATAGGAAATGAGTTTGGAGTGTGAATGACATTATGCCCGAAAGCGATGGTCCTGAGAATTTGAAGATTTTGAAAAAGAGTCAGTCGGGAGTTGACTGTGGACTATGCAGGCAGATAATTGAGCTTCTGTCATTGGGGCAGAGAATGGAGTTCTCTGCCATGGAGTTGAGTTCCGACCAAGGTGTTGAGAAGTTGGGCTCCGACAATGATGTTGAGAATTTGGGTTCCGACCATGGAGTTGAGAATTTGAGATTGGACCACGAGATGTGCCGAGCGTTGGGTTTTTGTTAGCATAGTATGTTACGAGATACGTTTAAGAACTGTCTCTCTCTTCGTGTCGAAGAACTGAAGTCAGAAATAATGAAAATGTTCCTACGTGAACAACGGAGTGTTCCTGTGTTTTTGCATATGTATATGTACTGTTGTTATTGATATCATTATGGTTGTGAATATACAACTAAAGGTTGATACACCGTAAAACAAAGCAAGCAACCAGCAACCCATCAGGTATCAGAACTAAAACCTTTGTTTGTTTTTAATATTCGTAAATAATTTATCTTATGATATAAAATCATATATAAAACTATACGCTGATGTCAAAGTTCTTGTCAAGATATTTTTAAAGAAATAATCTGGGTGGATATGAAATAATTGTCATTTCGGTTTAGTTTGATTTCTTTGTTTTTAATAGCAAATTAGCATTTGTATGTTATTCAATTCCAAAACCATTTTCCTAGAAGAATAGTAGTTGTACTATTTAACCAATAGTTGAGAGGATAAGGGGGTTAGTATCTTTCCCAAGGGTATTTGACCAAAAGTAAGCGTAATAGCCCGACGGAAGTACGAACTCACTTACTACGATTCCGCAGCCATTACACCACGAGGACACCCTCTGTCATATAGGGAAGTTTTTTGAAAATAAGATTTACCGTAGAAAAAATATAACGTACGACACGTTGGATACAAAAGCATTAAAGTTAATTTCAAATTAAGCAAGGAGATGTAAAATAAAATTATCAATGGGATACAGGTATTCGAATTGATGATACAATTAAGATTAACAATCATATTTAGTGTATTGTTTTAAGGAATGATTGCCTGGATGGTTGGAAATTTTATTTCGTGGAAAACAAATATTATTTTTAAAATATATAGTACCCTCACAATGAACTCAGGACTGGGCTCCAGTGTGGAGACGGGAAAATTGGTGTGCAATATTGAGATTGGTGGACATAAAATAACAAGGGACAAAGTAATTATAATGAAAAAAGATTACAGTGAGAGGGAAAGATTAGGGAGGCAAGGATCAATTATTCTATTAGAAAGAGGAAAGAGAAGGGATCTAATAGCGGTTTCTAAAAAATTAATGTAAATTTTATTTTGGAAGACTTTTTCAATATTTCTCCTAGAACCTAAATTTATTTGTGAAGACAGATTTCAAAACTAAGTCTGCTAAATATTTATTTTTTTAAAGTAGTAATAATAATAATAATATTAATTAGAAGACTTGAATTGACTTGCTGTCACTCAGGCTTCAGTGAAAATCCATCAGCTAAAACTGACGTAAAAAAAACTCTCAATGAGTAAATAATCACAAAATAAATTAAAGGAAACATCAGAACGCCCGGAGAAACAAAACCCGACAAGTACCTAGGAATATTGGAAACAGACTTTAACAAACAAGTAGAGACAAACGGGAAAACTTTTCGGAAATTATATCGGAAGCAGGAATCACATCACAGGGATAAACATATGGGCTATCGATTTAAGATACTTGGGGCCATTATTATAATGGACGAGAGAAGAACTTTAACCAATGGAGTAGAGGTCAAGAAAACTAATAACAATGCATAAAGGAAGAGATGACATAGATAGAATATATGTGTCAAGAATAGGAGGATGAAGTACCCACCAGCATTGAAATTAGCGTGGATGTATCAATACAAGAAGTCGAAGACTAGAAAAAAAAAGGGACAAAGAAAGAATTTTTAAACCGGTAAGAATCAGCACAAATAACATGATGATGAACAGAGCAATAAACAGAAAAGAATAAATGAGAAGAAAACAACTGTATGGATATTTCAAGGGAAAAACCTGACGATATATCATACGAATATACATACACATGATTACTGAAGGGAAACTTAAATAGAAACTGATTCTATTTTAATAACAGCTCAAAACAACGCTATAAGGATCAACTATTTTAAAGCGAAAATAGTTAACCCACAACCAAATAACAAGTGTAGTTTATGTAATGATAAAGACAAAATGATTATTCACATAATAAAACAATACAGTAAACAAGCAAAAAAAAAGAGTACAAATCTACACACTAATGGGTGCGAAAGGTAATCCACGCGAATTGTGCGAGAAATTTAAATTTTACCATACTGCGAGATAGTATATGCACAACCCACAATCTGTCCGGGAGAATGAGATGCAAAACTTCTCTGGGATTTTGAGATACAAATGTATCACCTAATCTCGACCAGACATCCAGACCTTATGATAATCAACAAAAAAAGAGAGAACTTGAAGAATTGTAGACTTGCTGTCCCGGCTGACGACAGAGTAAAATTGAAACATGCGAAAAAGGGTAAGTACCTCGAATTTGCAAGAGAATTGGAAAAAAACTGTGGAACATGAAAGTGACGATTATACCAATTGTAATTATTCCTCTACGTACAGTCACCAAAGGATTGGTACAAGGACTGAAGGACTTAGAAATAACGGGACGGGTGGACACTGTCTAAGCTGTCGCATTGTTTTGCTCAGCCAGAATATTAGGAAGTGACCTTGAGACTTAAGGAGAGTTACTGTCAATTAAACTCCATTGGAAAACCCTCTACTAACGCTGATAGGAAAAACTTTCAAGGAGTAAAATAAAAATGTACTATTGCCATTACTATTAACAATAGCGATAAAGCCCATTCAACCACATACGCAGAGAAGGAACAGCCGAATACAAACTGACAAAATAGCAAGAAAAGATCAATCATCTAATGTACAAACTGATTGCAAAAATGAAAAAGAACTGGACACTCATAGACGCAGTGAAAATATAGTCAAGACGTAGAGATGGAATTTGGCAGAGAACAATGCGCCATGCGAGTAACGAAAAGTGGGAAACAAAACATGATAGACGGAATGGAACTACCAAATAAAGAAAAAAAATTAGAATCCTCTGAGAAAATAAAACTAACATTTACTTGGGAATACTGGACGCTGACACCATGAAAGAAATGGAGATGAAAGAAAAAATATATGACAGAGTATGTAGCAGAAAGAATTTCGCATTTTTGTTTGGCGCGTAATTTAATTCGACCGTTAGGGTCGACGCATAATTTCACCCAATCAGGATGACTTATCCTATTTACCCCGGATCATCTTTCCGGGCAGAACAAATTGGGAAGCCGTCAAACACCCTCTTTGGCTGAACAACTTCGTTCAGTGCAGACGTCTTACAGTCTGCTCTTCAATAGCAGCAGCAGCATCGACACAATGAGAGAAGGAGTCTAATTTATGGACCCCTTGCGTCTATTTCTCTTAGACCAAGGGTTCCCAGTTGAATATGAATGAGATAAGTTCAATGCACCACACACAGGAACAACTTCACGTCACCCCCAACTTTGGCTATGTCGACTGCGATGCAATAAATCGCTCCGATACCTAGCTATTCTTCACTGGGCAACTTTTTCTGGAGACATTCACGCTTTTCCCCAAAACAACCAGAACCACAAACTCACAGTGACTTCAGTGTTTCTCTCCTCAAACAGAAAACACGACTTCTGCTACACTATTGCAAACATATCTCCCTCGCACATCCAACAATATCTTAACCTAACGACGCACTTTTCGCTCAGGCATTTAGCTGCTAAAATGCTTTCTCAACTCTATCATTGTTTCATTTCGTTTCCTTGCTTCTTTCCTTCCTAAGAGACTTGCAGCATAAACATAAACTCTTTATTCCATACTGCCATTAAAAACCTTCACATAAAACCTAACGGAATCTTCGTTTTCTTCAACCTCCTTTATTTTACAACAAAACTTAACGAGGAAATAACACACACACGCAAGAACACATTTCTTCGCTAAAAATGGTAACGAACATTCTTATCGCTAAAAGTATCTAAGAAGAACCGGAAAGCTTAAGGAGACAGAACTATAAGCAGAAAACAGGAGGTGCCTGTGGTGTAATTGCTATCGTCGTAGGAAATGAACACGACGACACGAGTTCAAATCCTGGACGAGACTGATTGCATTTCACATAGCACTAATACCCTTGGGAAAGGTATGAATCCTATTATTCTCCCTCCAGCTATGGGTAAATAGTAGGACAGACTAGGTTCTTCAGCCTTGGTGAGGCAACTAGTCTAGGAGAAGGAAAACTCTGAATTAAAGCCTGTTAAACTCCGCTTAAAAATTAACCTTGTGTCATATCCTGCCCGAGTGGAGGGGTTGGTAAATAGGATAAGCAGAAAACTTAACAAACCTTACCAAGGAGCTAATAACAATAATAAGCTTGGAAGAAGACTGAGTACAGCCACTAGAAAGAATACAGACAACACAACCATCAAAATGACAAAAGTATTCAGAAAAATTAATTAAACCAAACTCCTTGCAGAATTTAAACTACAAACAAGTAAAATCCCTCACAAGAAGACTTGGACATGGCTAAGAAATCAAAACCATAAGAGAGAAACTGAATTTCTTCTAATTGCAGCACAAAATAACGACATAAGGAATATATCAAAGCAAAAATATTCAAGAGGCAAAGACTAGGAGATGTAAACTATGAGGTTATAGAGACGAAACGATGAATCACATAATAAGCGAATGTAGTGTATTTGCGCAAAGAGAGTGTAGGACGAGGCATGACTGAGTGGGCAAGGTGATCCACTAAGAATTTTGCAAGAAGTTTAAATTTGGCCATATGAACTAATGTTATATTCAGAACGCTGATCCCTTCCTTGAAAATGAGACGCACAACAATCTCTGGAATTTTGAGATATTAACAGATCATCTAACCTCGGCCAGATGACCAGACCAAGTGATAGTCATAAAAGAAGATAGAACCTGTCCAATAGTATTCTTTGTTGTTCTAAAACAAGTTGAAATGAGAGATGAATTCCTGGACCTTGCTAAAGAATTGAAAACACTATAGAACATGAAGGTGATTGTGATACTAATTGTAATTAGTGCGCTCGGTACAGTCATCAAATTGTCTAATCAGTTTGGGCTGTAGATTACACCGTCGGCACCTCTGCAGAGGAGTAACCTCCCCAATGAGTGTCCTATTTATGACAGTAAACAATGTGATGGTGTGGTTCCAGTGATGCTAGGGTTTAGGGTAATGCCGAGCACCCCATTATTGCCATTGCTCCTATGTCCACTGTAGCCCGGAAACTGAAAGGGTTAAATAGAACTAACTGCATACTTGTGCTAAACTGAATTGTTTGAATATGAACTGTTTTGACAGTTAATCTCTACTTACATTTAAACTGCTTGCTTATGCTAAACTGAATTGTTTGAAATGGAACTGTTTTGACATTGAAACTATACTAACACTAAACTGAATTGTTTAATATAGAACTGTTTTGACATTTGACTGTGTAAACAAAATCTGTACTGATACGAAACTGAATCAGCTGAATTAGAATTGTTTGAATAAACTGAATCGCTTTAAATAGAAATGTTTTTTAGAATTAAATTGTGTACTCATGCTAAACTGAATTGTTTAATATAGAATTGATTATTTGTATAAAAATCGATTCGGCGTTAAATAACCTACAAAAACTTATAAACCCCACCCCCCAAAAAAAATCAGCCATCCAACCAACAGTAATTAAAGGATTGGTATGAGGACTGGAGGACTTAGAAATAAGAGGACGAGTGGACATTATCCAAAATAAAGCATTGTTGAGATCGACCTGAATACTATAAACAGTCCTGGAGACTTGAGACTTGCTGTCACTCAGACTCAAGTGGAAAACCATTAGCTAACGCTGGTGCGAAAAATCTCGAATGAGTTAAAATAATAAAAATATAGAAATTTAAAGAACATTATGAACATACATTTTAGTCGTAGTTCTGTTTCCCACCCTAAGTCACCTGACTAGAAATCTTTCTCCAAAAAAAAAAAAACGGCCATTACTAATGTTCGGAGTAATTTCGAAGATAACCGAGATGGTTGAAGCAGAGACATTACACAAGCAGAAAAAAAAACATAAAGCATGCTTGGAACTTTTAAAAATTCATCTTTGTTGCTATGCTGAATATTTTTACCAGTTACTAAATATTTTCAAAATGTCTCTCCCATATTATCGAAGTAATATTTAGTGATTTTCTTTTAAATTTTATTTTTTTCTTTACGTATATTTATGGGGAAAACAGTGGAAAAATTATACAACATAAAGAACATAAATGTTCGAGTAACTGTGTCGTCATCCCAAATTGACGAGACTTGGAATCTTTTGTCTAGATTCCGTTGAAAAAAGTGTCATATAGCGATGGCTTTGATAATATGGAATACTTGAATCGCTGAGCAAAGATGATGCATTGACGGCTATCACAAAATTGCTCGAAGTTTAAATATTCTTTTTTTATTCACAGTTAAATGAGTAAAATGCGAAGTAGGTTTAAAATATCGAAACAAAATGGTCAAGTTAGAAATATTAATGAGTGAAAAGTTATTTTCTTTATAATGATACATTTGACATTCAACAGATTTATTTCTGCCAGTCTTTCTCTGATTAAAATGTATCTTACACTTCCATTTTTATTAAACGTGAAGGTCCTCGTTGAATTTTCTTTAATGCCCGTCATGTCCCAAAACCTATTACTGTTGTGATTGATATTCACGTAAAGAAGAAATCACATTAAAAAAATCCGATCAATATTGATAGTCCTGCAATTGTATAATCTTGTTTTACGCTTAAAAGTTACTGCTGCATCACACATTACAGTTAAAACTGAAAAACAAAAATAATATTTCGTCTACTTTTAGAAGGGATTCTTTTACAGCTTTGTAAAATTTAGGCCCCTTTATTCAAATATGAAATTAGTGTTTAACCCTCAGTTTTTGTTTTTAAGTTGTGCACATGTATAAGTTTTAATATGTCATGTTACTCTGCCTCTTACATCTTATGGCATATCCTCACATTGAAAAACACTAAAAAATACTCAACTTCAGCAGCTTTTTAGTCTCACTGACAAGATTTAGGTATTTGTCAAATATTTTTCTAAAATTCGATGGTCCACAAGAACAGCAAAATTAATTAGATAACAATTCACTTTTGTTTCGTTATGTAACTGTTAATATCATCATCTTCATCATGCCGTGCCATAAGCACGAATTTGACTGACTCTCTCGCCGTTCATTTTTATCGTCCGTCGCTTCCGGCACGTCTAGTAAACTAAATTCAGAGCGTCCATACAGAGCTGTTATATATAGGTTCGAGCTAATCGCTCCATACTTGCTCAATGATATCTATTATGATGCCTAACCATCTAGTCGACACTATCGTCCATTGTTCTTGGTCGGACATCAAGAGAGCATCTAATATCCACATTGACCTGATGTATAAAACTTTTCCTGGTCAGCCACAACTGACGTATTTATGTGCTGGTATCCGAAGAAGAACGTTGGTTTTACGCTCATACCTGCTTTTTCCCAGTACCCGTCATATGCATTAGTTTATACTTCTTTATACAGAAGGTGGCTCCAGATGGGGGTGAAAGTACTCGGGAAATGTAAATCATTCTTGATTCATTCCCAAATTGAAAATATTTATTCGGCGGCTTGAATAATTCGAGGACAGAATAGGCAGAAACGAAATGTCTGACTTACTTAATCAAACCTGTTGAAAGGATATATATATATATATATATATATATATATATATATATATATATATATATATATATATAATAAAGCAAAAGAGACAGTGAGAGTGGAATAGATAGACAGATGTACAAAGACAAAGAAACAGAAGATACTTGTTGCAGATGAAAACATTTCTTACCGGAATTGTTAAAAGGATTTAAATGAATAACCACACACACACACACACACACACACACACACACACACACACACACACATATATATATATATATTCTTAAACGTCAAATTCTTAGCATATGCTACCATTTCTCTTACAATGTGTTCCACGAAAGATTAAGGTTAAACTGTATTTCTAAGATTTATATACTATTAATTTTATTATTATTATTTACATTAGCATTTATATATTTCCACACACACACACACACACACACACACACACACACACACACATATATATATATATATATATATATATATATATATATATATATAAGGAACGTTTTTAAATCTTTGATGATGACCCCATAACTTACTGAACCTTCATTATAACTGACTGCTGAAATGAGGCTAAAAGATTTTTGTTTAAAATAGCTGAAAAAGCTAAGTATACAGTGTCACGTCTGAAAAGTAATAAAAGAAAATATAATTGCTTTGTAATTCAGATCGAAACAAACATTAGAAAGTAGACGTTACTTACTTGGAGAAAATTCAATTTTATTCTGGAATCCAATATCAGATCTCTTCTGTTCTCATACCGTTTTTCCTTTGTGAAATGAACTGTACACTGAAACATTTTTGGAGAATAACAAAACCAGGAAGGAAAAACAGAAAACAGAACTTCTTGACTCAGATGAAAAAGAATAGATAGAATAAAAGACAAAAGTAACTATTTAAGCATCACGTAAAAAATCGTGAAAGATTGATTCCGAAAGGGTAAAGACAAAATGGAATGCAGAACATAAGTCTCCTAAATGGATTAACGCTGTAGTTTCAGTGAGTAATGAAAAATGGACAGTAGGACAAACATACAGGCACACTCATACACACACACGTACACCATTATATATATATATATATATATATATATATATATATATATATATATATATATACGCTCTCATACATCGGAAGCTTAATATCCAAGCTTCACGAAATAGATCTACAGAATTTCCCAGATGATCTTTTCCCGAAAAACCAGGGTAGTATACTTCAATTATTTATTCGGTTTTCTAACCGGCTCATCATATGTATATTTACTGTATTTCGAGATTCAGTTCTATTCTGATTTTTTCCAACGATTTCAGGATATTGACTTGTCCGTTTTTTTTTTCTTTTTCCGACGATTCATTTTCTTTTCTCCTTATATATATATTTATATATATATATGTATATATATATATCTTTTCTTTTCGTATATATATATATATATATATATATATATATATATATATATTGGGTCGGCTGAAAACTTCAAATGTTATATAATAGCCGAGGGATTTCGGTTCATAGCTTTGAGTTTAGTAAGGCTGAGATCCTTTCGGCTCAGCAGATCGGTTAGTTAGGTGCAACATTGAGGCAGGTGTTAACGCGGGTGCGTGCGGGCGGATGGAGGTGTCACTCAGATGTCATAATAGTCTGAGACGAAACGGAATGACAGGGTGCGGGTGACGTCACGCACCGGAAGCGCGCGGAGGTTTGTGTGAGAATCTGAAGAAAGCGAAAGTGGAGATTAGACACTGGACGAAGACGGTCGACTTTTGGAGCTCGCAGACTCGAGGGGCGAACTTACGCCCTATGGGGGCCGTTCGAGATGGGGGCCAAATGAATAAGACAGCATAGAAGATTGTGTCTCTCCTCCTTACGTCGAAACCTTTAACTCAAAGTTAATAAAAAGGTTTCGTACCTGAACAAGAAGTCGTTGCGTGTTTTCGAATTTCGAGATTCCTATGTTATATCGTTATGAACATAATATGTCTATTTCACACATGGCCATATTCGTGTGTATGGCTATGTAACACAGTCTGATCATGATTGTGACCAAAAAGTTTTCTTTTAAACATAGTTCCTATCTTTTAACGTTGTTATGGTGTTAGTATATATTTATTAAAGACATCATTTGCAGATATGATGACATTACATGAACTTTTCAACCAATGACATTTCACTTCAGCCCTGTCATGTATTAATCAATATTGTTACAATATCTATATATGCATACTGCTCAAAACCGCTGAGAAAACATGTATATGTAAGTTATTATAGCTTATACATATAGTCATTTATTGTCGTTGACTATATAACAACGCTATCCAAACACTTCCATGTTTATTGTCATCTAAAAAAACATTATATATATATATATATATATATATGTATATATATATATATATATATATATATATATATATATATATATATATATATTCGATGATGAATCGTCAGCGAAGTTATGTTTTTGTGTCCTTTGAAAATTTCCATCCTCACATATTTTTTTTCTTCAAGCAATCCAGTCAGTGCAGATCAGATATCTATTCTCTGACCCTCCAACTAAAGACATTGACAAATTTGGCTACTTGGTGGTTCCGAAGGGTTTACAAATCTTGAGGAGGTAAACCCCATCGAATTGGGTTTGAGTTCTGTTCGATGACTTTGTTGAAAAGTTTTCTTAGAGTTTGGCTCGTGTTTAGAGCCGAAGCACTGTAAATAGGATATGAGAATTACTGAATTGGCTGAGATAAGATTTGTTATTTTTTTCCAAATTTAGGAAAGGGAATAAAAATTTATTTTATTTTGTGTGGAAAGTCTTCACTGCATTTATCTTACAAATACACACACACACACACACACACACACACACACACACACACACAGAGTATTGAAATGAAAATATAATTTAAGCTTATTTCTACCTTAAAATAAGATAATAAAGGAAACGCATCGGATTGTATACCACTATCCGATATGAGAAGTAGAGAATTACTCATAAAAAAAATTTAGAGGTAGATCCGTTATATACATGTTTTATGAGAGTGCGTATTTGTGAAGCGAAAATCAGTGATATCAACATATGCATAGACACGTATTGAGAAAGTTAACGAACACATGGCCGAGCAAAAGCAGGACGACCAGCTCGAACATAGATACAGCAGCTATGTGAGGATACGGGATGTAGCCCTGAGGACCATCTAGAGGTGATGAACGATAGGAAGAAATGGCGAGAAAAGGTCCGGGATATCTGTGCTGATGATTCCTCCTACCTACGTTTTTTCCCTTAGAACATTGGTGAAGTAGCCACCCCTACCAAAAATGGTATCCTGGTGTCCAGCAGTGTGAGTGACAACAAATGCTAAGTCACGAATTCTCACAAGACTTTTACAAAAACTGTATGTTATAATAATTTCTATCAATTGTTTAATAAGCTCTACGTTCTTATTTATTGACTTAGACTAAAGGGACTGTTAAGGATTTAAAGAAAGGGGAGATTTAAAAAATAATATTTGGAAACTCTCTCTCACTCTCTCTTTTTGTCTCACACACACACACACACACACACACACACACACACACACACACACATATATATATATATATATATATATATTGGTTGAAAAGTACCTCATGTCAGAGAGTGTGAATCTCTGTGTCGAGTAAGTCGTCTTTTTAAAGGAACTATAATATCACGGCATTTACTTTACACTTTCAATACATTAATATTACAGCCATCAACGAACCGATTTTACTGCTGAAAATGGTATTTTTATCTGATTGTGCATTATATATTTCGAACTAGTGTTTCTGGGTGAATGATATAAATTTAAACGGATCAGTTAAACACAGCAAGTAGATCAGACAACCGTCAGAATTTAGATCAGTGATTAGTTCAATTGTTACAGTTTTAGATTAGTTTTTTTTTCCTACTATTCAGCAAAACTAATGTCAAGAAGGCGTGGATCCAGTGTGTATGTCTGGCCTGCTGTGGATTTCCCTTGGAAGTCAAAGAAATGACCGACTAAAAAAGGTAATAATACAATGGTTGAACATTTTTATTTACTTATTTCAGTCCTCAGAAACTAAACACTTCAAATTAAGTATTGTTTTAACAACATCTTATCTGAGGAGTAAATTAACCGTCGGCAGAAAGCAGACATTAATTCACATTTATACGCATGCGCACACGCACAAGCACAGACAAGTTAATGTATTCATCTAAGCTACATTCATTCATTTCTATATAAACAAAAATTAATTCTTCGGATTATTTTCAATGTGTTTGACATTAATTAAACTTTCTGATTTCATTTTTCTTACTCTCATACAATAATATCTCGCAAGAAAAAAAAAAAAAATAACAAAACTAAAAATTCCAATTTGACTTTATCAAATTTGTTTTTTTTTTAGCCAGAAATAAATATGTTTGACAATCGTACCGTACAATCCTTTAATGTTTACATCTGCAATAAAATTAGCCAAACAATTACTTGCACGCACATCCCTTTGTTGATGTATATTTTAAAGATACAAAGAATCAGGTCTTCTGAGATTTAACAGTTTGGATTGAGTAACTTACCATTTGAAAACATTATTTTCATGAAACAATTTTTCATTCTTTTTTTCTTGTGTATCCAAACATCCCGAAGTAGCTTCCAGTAATATCATACGACAACATAAATATTACTTTAGTAACTAACTCAAATTTCTCTATAGATGTTTAAAAAAATATAAGTATCAAATATTAAAGACATTTTTTCGAGATTGATGCTTCTTTTGACTTGATTATCCTCTTCTTTCCATAGAATTATTGACTGAAATGTTAGACGATGCCATTTCGTGAATTAATTTCATGGTTTCTTCATACAAGGTTTAGGTATTAGAGCCATAAAATAATTATTGTTTAATTACTTGGTGAAAAACGAATTCGTTACTCCAGATTATTTTCTTATAGCAATAGACCAAACAATGCATATATTTAGTCAGAGGTACGTTTCTGAATTTGGGCAAATATTTTGTAGATTGGTAGTTTTTTTGGTTGGGTTAATGGCATATCAACATCTAATGGGTAATTTACAGGCAAAATCTATATCTTTTTATTCCAAGAAATTATATCGTTTCAAAAAACTAATAATAATCTTTAAGAAATAATTATATCTTTAAGTATATATTTATACAAATAATTTTCCAATGTTTATACAAACAAACGTCTAAAATTAATAATTCTATGTTTTCAAGAACCACTTCGTATTAAATAATGCTCTTTTCTATGGACACAGTAAAATAGTTACTTAGTAAAATAGGAACAAATGTTCGAGCAGTTTTGTCAGATAGAAACCCAAAAGGTACTTTCATTCCAGAACAGCGTGGACCTGAGATTAATAACATGAACTAGTAATACAATATTCTTCAGATATCCAGAACTATGTAACGTAATTAAATATCTCATAGGAAATTTAATAAATACAATAAATAGATAAATCAGTCTTTGAAAAGCCAGGCAGAGGCACTCGTGGTAATTAAAAATGACTACGGAGGACCGGAGGTTCAAGGATTGTGTGCGCATGCGCCAGGTGAGCGGAAGTGAATGTTTATGGCCGACCCGACAGGCGGACGTGAGGCGACGACATGTGTCTTTTAGAAGTGTTGAGATGAGAAGTTATAAGGTTAAGACGTCAGTTGAACACCAGTGACGAAGATGTAAGGAGACAAAAAATTACCAGCCCCAAATTCTGGGGGCACTCCAAAAAAGGCGTTAGACCCAGCGGACAAGCATGTTAGAACTAGAAAAAAAAACAAGGTCTGTGTCTGCTCTCCCTTTCCCACCATGATATGTTGTTTATTTTTGTCTCATTGCCGCCGTTGTCTTAGCTTCAACACTTTCTTTATCTCAACTTTGAATAGTTTAACGGATTTTTCTCGTTTGTCAGCTTGTTACCACGGCGGAGTCACACAGTCCAAATGTCTCTTTGAAAGAGTAATGTTACAACTGGTGTCTGTCTTCAGGGGGTAGTACGTTTATACCTAGATCATGAAAATGTCTTGTTTCATATTTTTAAATTATTAAATGAAAAATCAATTTTCCTGTGCAACTAAAACTCTTGATAAGATGTGATTTAGTCGAATCTTGAAACTAAAATTGCTATTTCAATATTTTTTAGGTACAAATTAATTTTATTGGCTTCCCATAATACTCCATCAATCTAACATAGCACAAAGCGTTTAATACTTTTCTTTAATCTTATGCGCCAAATTTTACATAAGTCTTTTGATATAAAAATACTTCTATTCAATGGTACACTTATTTTTACTGGCAAACGCTGTGGTAGCCATGAAAGATTTAAAACAAAGAAATATACATAAAAACATATGAAATTCAAGACTACTTCAACTACTCTCTCATTGAATCTGTTTAAAAATACATATATACACCGTGGTGTAATGACACAGCGACACGAGTTCAAATGCTGGAAGAGACCAATGGCATTTCATATAGCACCATTAACATTAGGAAAGGTATGAATCCAATTATTCTCCCTCCAACTATGGGTAAATAGTAGGGCTGACTGGATTCTTCCGCCATGCTGCGTCAACTAGTCTAAGAGAAAGTAAACTCTGAATTCAAACCTGTTAAACTCCACTTAAAAATTGACCTTGTGTCATATCCTGCCCGAGCGGAGGGTTGGTAAATATGGATATATATACACTTGAGTAACAAATACGGCAGGCATCTTTCTGATAATGCTGAGCTGCTTTCTTCACCTGTTTTACGGTAGTTTGTTTTAATGGCATACCAACCTCCTTGGGCTATTTAATAACAGACTCATCCTTTTAGAAGGACAGTAGTGGCACTATTGAACCTATAGCTGGGAGGATAAGGGGATTCATACTTTTCCCAAAGATATTTTTTCCGAAGGAGAACGTAATAGCGAGACTGGAGATCGAACTCGCTTACAAGGATCCTGCAGACCAGCGCTTTAAACATTCACAACGAGGACACCCTCTGTTATAGTAGTTAGACAGCGTGAAAAGAAGCCAGTGATATATTGAAATCACTGAATATATACCCTCACACCTACACAAATATATATATATATAAATATATATAATTATTTTGTGACGACTCAAAATGATGGGAAATCCTTTTGGCTTGAACAGATGTCTTCTATGAAATTTATATATATATATATATATATATATATATATAATTGAGTCTCTTAACATCTTAACAGACTGAAGAGGAATAATCAATTTATAATGTATAATATCAATTTATTTAAAAAGAATGGCCAATGTACGTTTATAGACATATATATATATATATATATATATATATATATATATATATGCAAATTTCATTTAACATAATAGACATTTTATGCCTACATATTTTCTTTTGGATCCGTTCGAATTCCCGTATTACTTTTATCGTATTCGGGGGGAATTGATTTAGGTATTGTCCATAGTTGTATGTATGACTAGTACATTCTGCCCGACTTTGGGCCATCATCAGGGGAGAATCTGTTACAAAAGTGATGTAACTTTTGTTTTAGCAAATTACTACTGTGTAAGGACGTGTTTGCTGTTGGAGATTATGGCGCTTGCTTTTAAATGTGATTCTGTAAATAGTGCCAGTAGCTAAAGACATTTAAGTACGTTAACACTGGTTTGAAAATTAATTCTATTAAGTGCTGGTTGCAGATTTCTAATTTGGTCATTAGAAATAACGCCTCTCACTCGATTGGGGTGTTGCAAAAAACCAACGTTATATATAAATTTAAATGTCCCCTCGGAGATTGTATCTCTGATAATAATAATATATATGTTGGTTTAACCTCAACTACCCTGTCGAGGAGACTTACAATGCACCTTTCTGACACAAGTTCAATAGCTCAGCATTTAAAAAAACATTCATGCCCAACAACACAACTACGAAAAATTCTCACCGACAACACAACCAGCACTTAAAAGAATTAATTTTCAAACCAGTGATAACGTACTTAAATGTCTTTAGCTACTGGCACTATTTACAGAATCACATTTAAAAGCAAGCGCCATAATCTCCAACAGCAAAGACGTCCTTACAAGGTAGTAATTTGCTAAAACAAAAGTTACATCACTTTTGTAACAGATTCTCCCCCGATGATGGCCCAAAGTCGGGCAGAAAGTACTAGGGATACATACAACTATGGACAATACCTAAATCAATTCCCCCCGAATACAATAAAAGTAATACGGGAATTCGAACGGATCCAAAAGAGAATATGTAGGCATAAAATGTCTATTATGTTTAATGAAATTTGCATTAACTAAGAAATGCTGCCTAAATATATATATATATATATATATATATATATATATATATATATATATAAACAAAAACTCACGTCCAGAGCAAACTTATCAATAATTCCAAGTAAAACTGAACAGATGAACTCAATTATGAATTTGTTTCAACTGTAGTTTGCAAGACTTCAAATTCTGATGGAATATAAGATCTATATTTAATCTGAATATATAGTCTTATAAAAAGACAGAATAAATTCATAATGGCACCCATCTGTTAAGTTCTTCTTAAAATTATATATATATATATATATATATATATATATATATATATACAGAGGCTTATACGTACACATATATTGGACTCTGCAGGAGGAGAAAGTGGGAACTCATTGGTAATATTCTCTTAGGTACTCTAACAACTGAACCTACCATTAATGGCCGACCTATAAGAATTAGAATACACCAGCTCTCTCTCTCTCTCTATATATATATATATATATACACACACACACACATATATATATATACTTTAAATCCTTTCTTTCTATGTATTAGATATGAATATCATTTCAATTTATCAGCGAGTATATATATGAGTGAAACAGTTGCTATTCTTGTCAAACCATTTCTGAATATTCTTAAATGGAATCAATGAACCTCTAAGAAAAGGATTACAACTGTGAAAATTGGTGTTTCATTTTTTCTGTAAAACAATGACTCAGAGGCTATGGTTCTTTGCATAGTCTTGCATATATTTTTCTTCAGATAGATAAATTGACAAAGATTGTATTTCTCATTCTAATGTATCAGACGTAAACTATTTATTGAATTTTCTATCAAAGATGGATTGTAGTAAATGGAATGGTTTTACCTTAAGCTGGCATCTCATGAATATGCAGTAATGTTTGTTGAAATGGCAATATTCATTAATATATATATATATATATATATATATATATATATATATATATATATATATATATATACATTGTGAGTGGGTGGGAGCTATTGTTGAGATGCAACGTATATAACCTTGCCAACTACTTTAGGAGAAGAAAAATCATTATTCCTTTTTTTCAGATTAATTTTTCACACGCTGAGGGAATATTCTTCCGTTATAAGCTAATCCAAAAAACTGTGGCTTGTTGTAGACAACACACTTCCATATACACGAGTAACAACTTTCATATTCCAAGAGTTTACGAATTTAACTTAATAATTGAACACTATTACACAGTTTCCGACGGAAAAGTCGATTATATATGGAAACATTTGACGAAACAACCTCTTGTTTGTGTAGCTTATTTATTGTGAATTGTATATCTTTACGTTTACTTACATCTATAAATTAATCTTGATATATATTGGTGTATCTATTCACTGACATGGGTGTATTCAAATGAAAAAAAATGGAGATGAGACAAGTTCATTAATAACCCCTGCAAGAAATTATTGAATTAAGATCTATAGAGCCTGTTCTCTTTGTTTTTTTTTTCTTTCTTTAGCAGTGGATAAACCAATAATAGATAAGGAAGAAAATTTGATTACTTTAAGAGTTGATCATACAAGCTTCATAAAATATTCCTTTAGTAAATAGGATTATATCATTTAAATTACTTTTTAAAGATTTTACAAACGCTTCGCAGCGCTGTCCCAATTATACATACATAAATACATACAAACATACATACATATATATATATATATATATATATATATATATATATATATATATATATATATATATATAAAGAGTCAAAGATAGGGGGAGAGACAGGCAGAAAGAACGAGGGACAGGCATACAAGCGAACAGGATTTGACACAACGTCAGTTTTTAAGTGAAACATAATGGTTTGAATTCAAAGTTTTCCTTTTCTTAGACCCAATATCCTTCCGATATTAAAGAGCCCAGTCTACACTATCAATCCATAGAAGGATTGAAAATGATTAAAGTCATAACTTTTCAATGTGAATTAGCGATACGGGAGAATGCAAAAAGCCTCGTCCAGGCTTTACACTCAGTTTGCCCTGTCCATTTCCGACAAAG
>OY757924.1:83796768-83866768 GCA_963585895.1 Sepioteuthis lessoniana | reverse complement strand
CGGCGCCCGGGCCCACATTACAAAAAAAGCCTTCTGCTATACTCGTCTGTTTGGTAGGACGGCCGACAAATACCGTTATTGGACAGTGACACCTGGCGTAACACTCCTACGGCGAGAGACTGTGAATATTATGTATACTCTGGATTGTACTGTTCAACCAATAAAAAGGATTTAACTCTGAATTTCTCTGTGTATTTCTTCTTTCACGATAGTACAGTCTATAAATTTCTGTTTGATACACTGTAATATATTTCCTCGTGCAAAATTCCTTGGAAGTATAGAAACTTGGCTTCTAGTGTTGATTCAAAGGAATTTAATGTGAAATTAAATCAAGCACCGATCTCTTAAATAAGCAGCAAAAGCTACTGGAGCTGAAAGTCTACTTAAGTGTGCACGTATTCGGTACATACTCAATGTCCTTCAAAGTTAAACGGTGATTAAGACATTACGACAGGTGCTGCCTCAAGTTCTATACATACACCATTAAGGGGGCATAATCCTTTCGATCAATTAATATTTTTTTATTTTTCTTCTATGGTAAGAATTTTGGCTGTGTAAATTTCCTTTTACAGGTCTTTAAACTTTTATGCATTATTTTTTCCTTAAACTATATAAATATTTATGACGATTTTGATTTCTGTTTATAAAAATCAAAAGATTGGCAAAATAAAGATAAAATCAAACAGAAACTGACCAATTCCCGACAAAATTATACGTGATAATAGGTGACAATAATGTTTCTCTCAAATAAAAGAGAAAAAAAAGAATATCTTTTTTTTTTCAGTTATATTTTGTGAAATACACGATGGAAAGTCCAGGAAATTTTGTTATGTTTTTTTATAAAACGACTTGAAATAATCAACAAAAATTCTTTACATAGAAGAAGATAAGTTCATTTCGACAGAAAACATAAATACAAACTTAACTTCAGAATCTTAACTTGCTAAGCTTAGCTTTCTTTAGTACAAGATTAGGAATATGAGAGATCCTGAAAATATTGGACTCACTCTCAATTTTCTGATAATCTAGATAAGTAAGAATCAAAATATACTTGGCGAATAATCCGAAACTCTAACTGAAATAAAGACACAAGCTTAATAAGGATATGATTTTTTTTTAAAAAGTGCACATGGAATTTAATCCACAAAGAGTTATCTATTTAATGCAACTGCAGGAATGATTAGCCGCCTGCACACAAGTGGATAATCTCTTCCAACAGTGACATTTAGAAATACCAACATTTTTTTTTTAAATAGAGGTCTTAATCAGAATGAAATCAAAGGAAAAGATAAATGATCATATGTTTTATTAGAAATACATTATTATGATTGAATTCAGAATAACCTATTCAAATTAATATTCAAGAGAGGTATTTTGCCGGTTCATCTTTGAAATTTATCTGAATATCAGCCGATTGTTTATACTCTAAGTTAGTTTGTTTAATGGCATATGAAACTTCTTGGGTTATTTAAAGCCAACCCCATACTTCTAGAAGGACAGTAGTAGTACTATTTAATCACTGGCTGGGAGGATAAGGGGTTCATACCGTTCTCAGGTGTATTTCTCCAAAAGTGTACGTAAGAACGTCACTGGAGTCCAAACTCGCATACAATGATTCCGTAGTCCAGCACATCAACGATTATACAACGGCCCTCCCCATAACCCCATGTTTAGACTCTTTCCAACAATTAAGAGTAATTACTCTCGTGACTTTTGCAGAATTATATTAAGACAGTGGTGCTTCCAACTATTCCCAAACCTCTCAAAAGAGGAAATTCAAACTTGTTGGAGGGTAACAGAGACCCAGATAGTGAAAAGTTTAGCAACACTCTTTGGGCTTAAACCATTTCTATCGAAATTTACTTTCCTAAAGCCATCCTTATAGAAAAAACAGCAGTGACACTATTTAAACCATAGCAGGTGGATTAGAGGATTCATACCTTTTTCTGCTGTATTACTCCAAAAGTCAACCTTATAGCACAATTACAGCTGGAACTCACTCACGTCGATGCCGCAATCCAGTCTTGAAGCTGAAACATCATAAGGAATCCTTTCATATTTGACAGTGAAAAAAGTCTGCATTTCGCTTATGGCTCGGGAGAGCGGGGTTCAATCCCAGGTTGAGTCATACTAAAGACTAAAAATATGATACTTGATCCCTCCAGGGTTTACACTTAGCATAATAATGTATTGATCAACGGTAAAGTGGAGCAATCCCAGGAAAGGATAGTAGCAATTAAAAAGGGAGCCTTCGAGTTGCCCTCGACACTACGGTCACCAAATTTACTTAATTTTTTTAATGAATATGACTCAATTAAAATTGGCATGCTGTATAGAAGGGAATCTGTTGAATAGATTAGACGTTTTGAGCCGAAAGCGCCTGCACTGCATGAAGCTATATATTAACGTTATTGCAACAAACATCATCTGTACAATGAAAACGTTATTAACAAAGACAATGAAAACGTTATTAACAAAGAGAAGGCTGTTTAATTTAGTTAAATCCAGGCGCAAATCAATAAGATTGAAACGTCTCGTCTCATTCAAAAGTAACAGAAAGTATGATTATCCGGTGGCGGTGTTAAAAACAATCAAATAAAATATCTTCCATATTTATCCCATCGATGTAACTGCTGATCATTTGTTTGTAATTATAATTATAAGTTTGTCTATTAGTCTCTCTCTTCTATGCGTCTCTATGCCATCTTTCCCTCATATATATATATATATATATATATATATATATATGTAAATGAATTTAAACAATATATATATATATATATATATATATATAAATAAAAATTTATATATATATATATATATATATATATATATATATATATATATATATACATACATAAAAAAACTTAATCTATCTATCTATATATATATTTAAATATATATATATATATATATATATATATATATATGCAAATTTAAACTTTAAATATATATATATATATATATATATATATATATATATATATATTTATATATATATATATATATATATATATATAAATTTAAACTAAAGACAAATTATCATAGATAATGCTTAAATTTAAAAAAAACATAGGATTAAATTGAGATTAAGGTAAATGAATAAAAATAAAATAAAATAAAATAAATGAGAAGAAACTATTTGATATGTTCGTATTCTTCAATGGAAGGTTAAATGAATTAATTGGCACAAAAATAAAATTTGAAATTAAAAGATTTTATTTCAAATTTTAAATTTAATTTAATATAAGTATTACTGTATCATTGCGTAAAGTTTTTAAAGAAAGTAATATTTATCTAAATTAGCATTAAATCTGGAGTTTTAAGTCGAAATGTATTTGGAATTTAAAAATGAAAATAAAATAAATTAATTTACTATAATTCCAACTGGCAATAAATAAGAAAAAAAACGGAAGTGGGCTAAATGAGGAGAAAACTCTTCACCCCTCTTCTACCCCTCCCACCCTTCTTTCTTGTGTCTATTCTGAATTATTTTATCCATAAGATCAGAAAAAGCCCTATTATTTTTTGGGGTATTTTTGATTCATATCAAAACCCATAACAGGATGGAAATAAATTTATAATCTTAATGGGACCGGTTTTTGTTTTTTCTTAAATAAATTATTGCTCTGTAATTTCAGTTACATTAAGCTCTTTTCCAAGAAATTTTAAATAGTCACTGTTGAATGCTTTTTTGTCCTAATGGAATTACTTACAACTCCGGTTTAACTGGACCATATAATACTATATATATATATATATATATATATATATATATATATATATATATATATATATATATGTGTGTGTGTGTGTGTGTGTGTGTGTGTGTGTGTGTTTAAACAAATAATATAGACATTTTTGTTTACGTCTTTCTGTGTTTATCCTTTCCAGTTACCGTATCAGATTTATGATATCCAGTGCGAACTGCTTTATAAACCTTCTATGATTAATTGTTTCCCTAGTACTTTCTACCTGATTTTGGGCCATTTCCCGGGGTGTGTTGACATCATCCTTACAGAGTGTATTTTGTCTCTTTACGAGATTACATCTGTATTCTAAAGTACTAGAGAAGCAATTAATGATGGAATTTTTATGAACTAATTCCAACCGTATATCTTAAAATCGATACAGCAACTAGAAAGGATAAACGGATAAATATCTGTATCGTTTAATCAAATATGTATCAATGAAGAAATACGGTCCAAATGCACATATTTTAAACAACATAATCCTGTATCTGATCAATTTTACAGCAGTTTTGCATACAGATGTAATCTTGTTTAGAATCAAATTAAACTTTGTAAGGATAATATCAACACACCCCTGATGATGGCCCAAGATCGGACAGAAAGTACGAGGGTAACGAATAATAATGGAAGATTTATTAAGTAATTCCTGCCAGATATGATAAAATCGATATAGCAACTAGAAATGATAAACACAAAAATATGTAGACAAAAATATTCTGTATGGTTTAATCAAATTTGTATCAATAAAGAAATGCTGCCCAAGCAATACACACACACACACACACACACACACACACACAAACATATATATATATATATATATATATATATATATATATATATATATATATATATATATATATATATATATAAAAGATTGCTCTGTTTTAATTTCTTTTCTTTTCTCTCTGCAGATTGTCTTAGAGGCTCAAATTTATCTTTTACATGATATTGATTACTTTCTTCACTGAAATTGAATAATAACTTTTATACATAAAGTTCGTGATTTTTGTAATGATTCTGGGGGCACAACAGAAAGTATATAAGGCTACAGCAGTTACCTATACATCATTCTGAAGTGATAAATACTTGTTTTGACGACTTCTCTAAATGCATCGAAGCCTGGAGTCATAATGTTGAGAATATAAATCTTCAGTTAGTTCTAAAGAAAATCTGTGTAAAATTCAGTAATGTATAAAAATGCTAAAAATATCGTATAATGTTCTTTATAAGAACTACTATGATCCTTTGTAACTTATACAATCTCCCTCCCATAGATGTTCATTTAGATCTTTGATATCCTGCCTCGTCGGAGTAAAAGTAACGTACTGGAAATAATGGCGAAATCCCATGGTGTTGAGCGTGTCTCAAAGAATGTAGATAGAGACGTAAAAATAAATATGAAATGAAGAGACGAACGGAAAAAAATAGACTGGTGGTCAAAGAAAAATTCCTGTCACTTCATTGTATCTAGATATGTTTAAAAAGCAGAAAACGTGTTATGGTAATTTCAAGTCGATCTACGAAATATTCATTCTTTCATAAACCAGAGCCCAACCTTAACTTAGCTCATTTCTTGTCACTCTTTTGGTACTTGACTGTTTTTTTTTTTTCAAAATCCCGCAAGTTTTTTACGTGTCAGTTTCTTGTGCCTTCATGAGTGTTCTAATGATTGGCATTTTCTGGCCAGGAACACAGAGAGTCACCAGGGTCACTACAGGGAGATGACTACTTATCTATTTCTAAAAATGAAATTAATTAGATATTATTTACGCATCAAAATATTTACACTGTATAATCATACACCTACTCTCCAAATACTTTCGAGTTCCCTATTGATAAAAGGATTGTACCTAATAAACTTTCTGATGAAATTCTGAACCCTGAGTGTCTTTTATTTTGGGAGCTAGACAGGGAACTCAGGGTTTATGAAAAACAATATATTTATATATTTGCACCAGATTTGATATAAACGTCATATAAAATTACTATCCAATCCAATATCAATTAAGCTATTGTTTGTTTTTGTGTATTTTTCATAGTGGGTGTGTATTGCCATACATAATTTTGACATTTCAACTTTCATGTCCTCTAAATTGCTTTATTTCTTCAACTCGGATCACCCAGGCTTCGGTGGTTGTGATAAAAACGGTTTGTGTCAATGTTTTCTAAAAATGCAATACTTTCATACCGAAATATCCTACAAAAATACCAAGCAAAAAATTGATGCTTTTGCTTTCGTTTTTTTTTGTGTTTTTGCTTTTTATGAAATATTACTTTTTCCTAATCAAAGATGTTAGGTTTTACTTTTGTCAAATTCCTTTTTCTTGAATTCTCACGCGAATTACATCGTTTGAATATTCCCAATAGCAATAAGAGTTACTTCACTTATTATAGCAACATCTCACAGCGCAACAGTTTTCCCGAGTGCATAGTTTAGCAAACACTGTTGTTAGCAGATTCTAGGAAATGATTCATTTCCATCTGAACACTCTTAAACAATTGAAGTATTCTACATGTCTATTGCCATCAGTCCTTCCATTCGTGTGAAAAGAAATAGAAAATAATCGTCATTATTTTACATAAGGCAAATTACCTTCCCAGCTGATGTCAGCTGAATGGCTTCTTTTAAATTATCTTTGCTTTCAGCCCAATTAACTGAAAACATAAAGCAGTTCTCGTAATAGCATATGTAAATGAAGCTCAACTTTTCATACACGGCAAAAGAAAATATATATTCTGCCAGCAATACGTACAGCCAAATAATGACGATAACAAGCAAGGTTTTTTTATTATCTTTAACGTACAATGCAAAAAAAAAAAACGAAAATTTCGAACATAATAATGACTTCATTAATCTGACTTTAAGATGACAAAGAGAATCAGGATAACGTATTAAGAATTAGATAATGATTGCTCTACCGTCTTCTCAATCAGAAGTGTGGGTCCTTGTGACGACACACACTTACATATGCAGGAATAGTGAAACAATACAATCGTATTTGCAATAAATAAATTTGCATTTAATTTTAGAAGTTACTTACTATGATTCACGAAATAAACTAAAAACTTTCAACAATCGAACAAGAAGCTTGAAAGATAACGAAGCGTGTTTATTTTTTTAACCGAGATTGAAGCTATATTCACCAAAACAGAAATAATCATTAAGTGTTTCGTTAAATATCTTCAAAATAGTCCATTTTGAATTCAACGCATGATACCAAATCATTTTTCATTTGTCGATCGGTTTTGATTCGGGGTGAAGGCTTGCTGTCTCACTGGTAAATTTTTTCTATGCTTCTAACTATTAACATTGAGACGAATTTTCAGTTTAGAAAATAAGAGAAAGCGACTTTAGTGAGAAAGGAGGGCGATGCACTTTCCCAATCCTGAGCATTGTCAACAACTGCTAATCAGAACATTTTTACAATTATTTTAAATGTTTTGTGTTTTAATCTAATGCCAGCAGAGAAATTTAAAGGTATCTGATTCTAGACAAATGATTAGCTAGCTAGCCTATATGGTAATTAATTCTTAACAGTGAGTTCAATTTGTTATATACCGTAATACATCATCATCATTATCATCATGTCATGCTGCCAGCCCGGATATCCTTGACCCTCTCTCGCCACTTCTCCCTATCGTTCATCGCTTTTGGCAGATCTTCAGGGTTAAATCCCGTATCCTCACATAGCTGCTGTGTGTATGTTCGAGCTGGTCATCCTGCTTTTGCTTGGCCATATGCGGGGGTCCATAGAAGTACATCTCTTATGAGTTCGTCCCTGCTTCTCCAGCAGTGTCCTGCATGTCTGGTTCGTCTAACTTGAATAATTTTCGTGATAGGGGGCAGGTGGCCGTACAGTTGGTGTCTTGTGGGGTGTTGCCGCCAGGACTTGTTCAAGATTGCACGTAGCATTCTTGTGTAATTGCCGTCTAGCTTCTTCTCCAGCCGTTTTGTTAGCGTCCATGTAGTGCAGCCATATAGCAGTATCGATGTGACCGCTGCCTAGAAGAAACTACGTTTCATTTTATCGGTAAGGTCTGATTTCCATATAATCGATAGCCTATTGATAGCTATCCATTCTTTCGTTAACCTCGTTTCGATGTCCTTTTCGGTTGATTCGACGCTGCTTCCTAGGTAAGTGAATTTGTCTACTAGTTTAAGAGGGGTTCCTTCTAGCACATATATTCCGTTTTGTGTGCATTAACATAGAGGCTTATGCTTGTTGCTGCTCGTTCCAAACTATGCAGTAGTGTTTCGGCTTGGTCAGGTGTATTTGCCAGTATCGCTATATCATCGGCGTAGTCGGCGTCGGTAATTGTTGTTGCGGGGTACCTTCTGCTTCTTTTCTTCGTCAGTTCGAAGCCATTCTCTCTGATTTTGTCAATCGATGTTCTAAGTACGTAGTCTAGACAAATGATAAAGAGGTATGGAGCCAGCGTGTCCCCTTGTAGTACTCCTGCTACAATGTCAAAGTATTCTGTGTCTCCATCTGGTGATCGTACTTTTACTTTGGTGCTTCTATAGAGAATCGTTATTGCCGCTACGGTTTCTTTAGGTATGCCGTACGCTAGTAGGATTTGTTCCATCTTTCCTCTGTGAATGGATTCTAAAGCCTTGGTAAAGTCAACAAATATTAATGTCGCTTGTAGGTTTTTTGACCGTACACCTTCAAGGCTTCTACGGATGGTTAATATTTGTGAGGTCGTGGATCGATTTCTTCGGAAGTCATTTTGGTTCTAAGTATGTTGTCGATTTTGGGTTCTATGCGATTTCATAGTAGGGCATTGTAGATTTTGGCTACTATGGATGTAAGTGTTATACCTCGGTAGTTTGTGGCGAATTCGAGGTCCCCCTTTTTAGGGAAGGGGAGTATGCATCCCTTCATCCATCTATCTATCGGGTTTTGATTGTATACTGCGTTGCAGTGTCGGAGCAGTATATCGTCGAATTGTCTGGTCTTCCATACTTCCGGGGGAAATTCGTCCTGCCCTGTAGCTTTCCTATTTTTAATTTTTCTGAGAACTGAGTCGAGTTCTTCTTGTGTGAACGGTCCTAGTTTAATGTGTAATTGTTTGCTAATTATTCTGGTGATTGGTTCATGTGTTATTTTCGGTGGGTTTCCTATTATTTTTTCGAAGTGCTGTTTCCACAGTTTTATTCTTTCTTGTTGGTTTGCTGCTATCAGTTTTGCTTTGGCTGTGTTCTTTCTTCTACTCACTTCGTTTATTGTTCGCCAGGCTATCGTAGATTCTCTATCTTCCACCGAATCTCTAATCTTATCTATCTGATATTGAATGTATTCTGTCTGTTCCTTTATATATTCGCCTGCTAATTGATATAGTGCCGTTTTTAGTTTTAAGGCATTTGTGTTAGTTGGGTTTTTTCGATAGTTTTTGGAGGCTGTTTTCACTAGTGCACGTTTTTCTCTCACCGCTAAAGTTTCCCATGGGACTTTATATTTAATTTTGAGATTTGTTGGAATGCATTTCGCTGCTGCCTCGAGGTGTGCATTGACGAAATTTTCATATTCGTCGTTTGGTGTAATTTTTTCCGTCTTTTCTTGTAGTGTTTCGAATCTGTTTCTTAATTCCAATACGTATTTATCTCTTATATCTCTGTTGTTCAATAGGGCCCAGTCATAGTGTTTGGTGGTCGCTGTTTGTTTGGCGTTTTTTCGTAGGCTTAACCGTATTTTCACCGTGACTATTCGGTGATCGGTGGACACCCCCTCAAAAGAGGAGTATGCCTCGCAATTCATTGCACTATTTTTCCATTTCTTGTTGATAAGGACGTAGTCTATCTGAGCTTTAGTATTGTTTGCGTACGTGTATGTCCATAGTTTGCCATCCTTTTTTTGGTAGTTTGTATTGAGGCATGCTAATCTATTTTCTATCATGAATTCTGTTAGATGTTGTCCATTCCTATTTGACGTGTTGTGGAGGCTGTATTTGTTGATTCCGTTTTTCCCGATTTGGGGATTTCTTGTCTCCTCCAATGACTAACATGTTGTGTTTCGGGATGCTACGCACTAATGAGGATAGCTCATCGTAGAAGGTGACTAGTTCAGTTTCTTCACTAACATTGGTATGGCTGTAGCAGGAGATGATTGTTGCTCTGGAGTTGCCGTTAAAAGTAGCTGCCATCATTCGAGGTTGTATTTTCTCAATGCTATTTAGCGTTTTTAATGCTCTTGGTCCTATAAGTAATCCTACCCCTCTTACTGCGGCGTTGACAGAGTTTTTCCATGCGGATACAGTGACGAACGACCAGCCATTGTCAGTTTCGTGATATTTGATATCTTCGGTGTGCGTGTATCTGTGTTCTTGTATACATATTATGTCAATCTTATGTTCTTCGGCCGATGAGATTAGCTCTGGTAGTTGTCCTATTAAATTTAAGGTTCTTACGTTACATGTGGCTATTTGTAGTGTTTGCTTGCATTTTAGTAGATTTCCTGGCTTTCAAACTTTTGGGTCTATTTCGCTGAGGCCAACCGCGTTTCGACATTTGATTTATGTCAGTACTACATTTGATTCTTCTTGAGTAAACTGTTCTAGTTTGATGTCTTTTTGGCTATCAATAATTTTCGTGATAGTTTTATCATTAATTTAAGGAGAGTTTCCAAGAAGTATTTTGAAATATTTTTTCCACATCTGTATATAAACAAAATACAATAGAGAGATGGACAAAAGGCTGCATGCTTCCCCTTACCTAAGAAATGTGACCTCGGTATCACCAACAACTATAGAAGCATAACCGTTACTTGTATAGCAGATAACGTCTATAATGTTCTGCTTCTCAACCGTATGGAACCTCAAATTGAGAAAATGTTTAGAAAAATCAGGATAATTTTAGGAGAAATCAATCTACAACATCGCATATTCTTACAATCCGTTGGATCATCAAAGAAATTCGACAAAATTTTCTGGACAACATTATCGTTTGTTGATTTCTCCAAAGCATTTAATTCCCTACACAAAATAAGAAATCTGGAGCAAATACTTCTAGCTTATATTCTTCCCAAAGAAACCATAACAGCCATAATGATGCCCTATAGTAACACGAAGGTCAAGGTTCGCTCACTAGATTAAGACGCTTCCTTCTTCGACATTGACATTGCAGTTCTGCTCCATATCAGCCAAAGATCTGCCTAGAAAAGGTACTTTGACTGCAGATTGATTTAATTAAAGAAAATGCCTTTTTACTAAAAAAACAAAACCAGAACCAGAAACTATAACGGACGAAGGTCAGAAGTTTAATACAGTGTTTCTTGTAAATACACTTAACCCAGTCGAATTCCAGCTGCATAACCTGAGGCAGGCAGGAAGAATGATTTGCTGCACGGGAACACGGAAAAAACAGACTTCATGAGATTTGAATAAGAAGGAGCTGTCTCTACTCCAAATGCAGTGATCTAAAATAAGATGACAAGTTCATGTACCTCACAGTAATGATTCTTTCACTGAAAGTGATGTCAATTTTCGGCAAGCGAAAGCATGGACTGATATTTATTGGTTATTGATCATATACAAATCTGATCTATCCTATAAAATAAAACTAGATTTCTCCCCAGCAGTTGTCGTGTCACTTCTCTTGAATGGATGCACCACATCAATCCTGACAAAACATACAAATGGGTACTAAACAAAAATGCTAAGAGCTATACTGCACAAATCCTGGAAGTAACACTCAATGAAACAACAGCTGCACAGCCACTTAACGCCCATTGCAAAAACCATCCAAGTAAAACAAATAAAGCATTCGGGCCAGTGCTTGAAAAAAAAAAGGACGAACCCATAGTAGACGTTCTTCAATGGAACCCCAATCATGTTGCCTTGAGTCCGCCGGGGTGTATATTCACCTGAAAGCCTTCTTCGAACATTAACAATTCGGTTTCTATGTTGTTTATCCATTCAGCTTTTTTGCTTTGATCTTTCCGTTCCCATATTTTGCTCCAAAATCTTTGCCTCCCTCGCATCCTGTTGTTGGTATGGCTCTGTCTATTCTCCCCCTAACTGTTGGTACAACTCTTTTGTTGTCTTTAAACGTCGTGTTTTTTCTAAATTGTTTGATCTTGTCTCGATATTTCTTTTTACTCTTCCTTCTTTCGCCAGTAATTTTTAATTGGTCTCCTCAAGGGTTTTTTTTAGTTCTAGTTGCTGTGCTTTTTCACTTTCTTCTGAATCTTTCGAAGCGATTCGTTTTAGTATTCTTGCTTATTGTCTTAGTCTTTTTATCTGTGATCCAAATCTGAGTTCCCATCCGGGTTTTGACTTTCGGTCTGTATTCTTCAAGGAGTCCCCGTGTTTCATAGACACATTTTGCCCCTGCGTATATTAAATTGATACCATTCGAAGGGATATTTGTCAATAAGTCGTTCACTTTCTTGGTTTAAGACTTGACTGTCCTCCAGTCTTAGTTCCTGAAAGAAGGCAATGTGGTTTTCTATTGTATCTACATTTGTTTTGTTTTTTTTCTCTTGGGTCTGTCTTTGCGTTTCTGTGTTTGCGTGCATGGGTCATTGTCATGCAGTGTTTGGTTAGGAATTTCTGGCTTTCCTGTATTTAGTTTCTCAATTACTGTATCAGAAGTTTGTTGATGTGTTTGTATATATATTTATTGGTGCATCTCTATAATTTCAAGGTCACAAACCAACCCTGCCCAGTCGGCTGGTAAGACCCCCAACGTGTGTTCTGTTCATGACACTAAACGATCTGATGGTGAGGTCCCAGTAATGCTAGGGCTTTGGGGAATGCGGAACACCCCTTATTTGCCATTGCCCCTAGGTTCCCTCTGGCCCGGTGTGGTAGCACCTGATAGGGTCCTATCTATGGGTTAAATAGAACTAACGCATACTTATGCTAAACTGAATTGTTTGACTAAAATGAATAGCTTGAAATGGAAATGTTTTTGACAATTAAACCACACTTACATTTAAACTGCGTGCTTATAGTGAACTAAATTATTTGAAATAGAACTGTTTTTTGACATTGTAACTGTACTTACACAAAAGTGAATTGTTTAATATAGAACTGTTTTATATAGAACTTAACTGTGTGTAAAGAAAACCTGTACTTGTACTAAACTTAATTGGATGAATTAGAACTGTTTGTCTAAATTGAATTGCTTGAAATAGAAATGTTTTTCACAATTCAACTGTACTTACATTTTAAACTACGTGCTTAGGCTAAACTGAATTCTTTGAAATGGAACTGATTATTTACACAAAAAATGGATTTTGCGTTAATAACCTACAAAGGTTGATATGCCATAAAACCTATCCAACAAAACCAACCAATTGTTCTTATTGTCCTAAACTGGTCAGCAAGTGTTTGGTCGTTGCCTTAAATCTACCGAACTTTATTGATAGTTTTATCGTTATTTTTCTATATCCTCTTTTTGCTGGGTTGTTCCTAAAATAACAGTATAATGCTTGTTTGTTATCTTCCCTACTCAATTTTCTACGTTGTGGTCTTTGGTGCGAGTGATCAATTTGTTCCTCGTTTATGTACCTGAAAGAAGAATCATTTGTGCCCCTGGAAGAAGGGCGAACATTCGTAGGAAACCGATTAAGTCACCCATATTGGCTATGAAGGGAACACCTGGCGATCATGACACCAAAATCTGTCCACTGGGCCCCATTATGATTTGTATTTCAATTTGTCATTTTTCATCGGTATTTAATCGCGGCTATACCAGATCCAGGTTTTTTTTATTATCTGCAGACCTGTCAACGATGAAACAATTATGATAAATGTCCATGAACAGTGGGCCACACATACACAAAAAAAAATATAATAAAATGTTTAAGTTTTTAGTTAATTACATTCCACTAACCTGTTATTTTGTACTTTATTTCTTACAATAACTATCTTAGCTAGTTTCAGGTGTCCCTGTATCACCTTTTTTTTCTATTTACTACCAAAATTGGAGACTTCTTTCCCCCTAAGACTCGTCCCTTCATAATAAAGAATAGGCTCCATATATATATATGTCCGGTTTCCTTGAGGATGGTAATTTTTCTTAATTAGCACTTTCAGACAACAATCAAATACAATTCATTTTCTTATAGAATTTATCGCGGAAAATTAAAACAAATCTAATTCATGCTTTCCAAATAGTTTAGCTGAAAAAAAGGATGGGAAAATGCCCTCATTTAAACCACAAGCATTTACCAAACGATTTCACGAGCAACAAAATCTGTCATGCATTTTAAACTAAAGACACTTCTTATTAACCGGATTTTTTCAAGTTCAAATAGCACAGCGAAGAATCCTTCCTTATTCCTGCTCACCAGGTGTTAATTATTTCTTCAATCGGACAATCGCCCATAATAACATATTTGCTGGCTGAACGTGTTGGAAATTACACTACTCTCTCATAGTTTGGACATTTTCTAGAACTCCCACGTTTGTAATCCTCCATATGGCTTACTTTTCGATGATTAATCTCTAGTTATTACATTTTTTATTCATATGAATACCGAATTTCTATACGGAACAGCATTATTCCAACGTATCATGAAACGAACTAAAAAAAAACCTTTCATTTTAGCAATTGCACATTTCATACTCTTAAAATATGTTCATTGCAAATGCACGATGTGAACTAGAAAGAAATTTCCGTTTATTTTATCAGATTGTTCAGATTTTCATATGATCAATAACCTGTCAAAATCAGTTCAATACTTACACAAGGCTTATGCTGACATTACATTCAGTAGATTAGATATTATTGCCCTGTTATATGAATATGTTTACTAATTTCAGAGGTTTGCTTCTTTAAGTGATGATTGGTATTTCTTGTTTAAAACAGAGAAACTCTGTTTTATAAGCTCTCACGTAGAAGCCTCCTGCTGCTTGCTACAGGCTATGCAACAGGGATTTTTCGGATGGTGCATTAACTAGATGCACTATATCATCTACGTATCTGTGTCTGTCATAGTCAGCAGAATATCTGATTTTTGTTATTCTATCGAAATTATTGAGCTTCATACTACGTCATCATAATCATCATGATGTTGCACCATCAACACGGGTATACCTGGCCCTCTCAATCAACACGTGTCCATCGTCCATTGCTCCCGGTAGGTACTCAAGGCTATATCCTGTATCAGCACAGAGTTGCAATATGTAGGTTCTAGCTGGTCGTCCACCCTATGCTCGTCAATGTGAGTTGGTCCACGGGAGTACGTCGCTTATGAGTTCGTCTTTACTTCTCCAGCAGTGCCCCACATGTCTGGTTCTTCTAACTTTGATAATTTTCGTGATAAGTAACAGGTGGCCGTACAGCTGCTGCTTTATCGGGTGCTGCCGCCAGGATTTGTTCAATATTGCTCGCGGCATTGTTGTGGAGTTGCTGTCCAGCTTTTTCTCCATACGTTTAGTTAGCGTCGATGTGGTACATCCATACAACAGTATCGACACGACCACTGCTGGAAAAATGCATTTTCAGTCAAGTCTGACTTTCATATGACCGAAAGCCTATCGTTATTCCATGACTTTGCTAGTCACGTGTTAATATTTGTCTCGGTTGATGAGCCACTGCTTTCTAGGTAGGTGAACATCTCTACTAGTTTCAAAGAACAACCATTTCGTGTAGAGATGTCGCTTGTTTGTATGAAGCACATGTATTCCGTACTACGTACATTAAGCATATTATAAACATATATAGTGGTAATCTATCTCCTTGAAAGACTTGTGATATTGTCGAAAACGTCATTGTCATCCTTAGGTGTGTGATGAAATTCATTCGTGTTTTAGTAAACCATCATTACAGTAGTAATATTTTTTGGGAGGAGAATATACGATAGCAGAATCAGCTCCATTTTTACTCTCTGAATGTAATTTTTGAAATCTCTGATATTGTTGACTTAATTCTCCAAAATCAGTTCTGATTTTTCCTATGAGTATTCTTGACTTTATCCCAGATACTACTGAGAAGTCAGTCATTATAAACCTGAGCTGCTATAGAAGTTTCTGTTAAGTCGCTGTAATTTTAGTGATTCTGTAGTTATTTTTTGTCAGGATCTAAAGTTTGATCCATTTCTCTGTTGCTGTTGAAAGCGCTATTCCTCCACTTTGTCCGAATGAGTATATAATCTAAGTGTGCTTTAGGGTATTTGGTGTAGGTGTAAGTGCATATGCTTCCTATTTATTCTTGGGAATTTGTTGTTCAGGCTTGCCAGTCTGTTCAGAATTAATCAACCAGCTCGATATTGTGTCAGCAAAAATTATTATTTTCGACTTGCCCTCGTTAAGCATTCATGTCTTCAACGATGATTAGAACGTTTTGTTTTGGACTGTGTCAGACAAGGTAAGATAGTCGATGTCCCTTTCTTGACTGGCGTTGATGGAACTGCAGCAGTAGACGATTGGTGTACAAAGGTTGCCATTATCGGAGCACACTTCATTCTCTGTTTGATTCCCCACTTTTAATGGCGATATTTACATGTTTTTTTTTTCAAACAGATGGTGTGATAATGGTCCATCCATAATATTTATCGTCTATTTTAATTCTACATCACTATTGTGATCTCTATGTTCCTGCATGCATGTGAAGTCTAAGTAGGCGCGGCTGCTGATGATATAAGATCAGGCTACTGATTTATTGTGGTAATTGTATTTACGTTTATTGTCGAAATGTTGTCAATGCCTTTGAAAGTTGGGTTTCAGCTCTCTACCTGATTTTTCATACACTGTTGGCAGAGGCCCAATTCCAGCACACCACACCTTTTTTTACCCTCATGAAAGACATATTGACTTGTACGTATGGATTTAATTATTTATGGTAAGCATTTTATGGTTGTATTTATTACTATTAACGACACCGTTATAGATGAGTAGCAGTAGTTTTCTGCGTGAATTATATGATCCTAGCCGTTCACCTATGAAGTTGCCCCGGTGAAATGCGCCAAAGACAAGGTTTTTGGATTTATCGGCCTTATGTCACATTAACCATGCTGCATCCCATGACTTCCAGTGCTATACGCATTTATGTCTCGTAAAATTCTCTCTTCCCTCAGTGACTGTCACTCAGTGACAAGTTATTGCTGGAAAACTGTCGCATTTTTACTAATATCCAATGATGTCTTTGCATTTGATAATGGAAGTTTTCCTTCTCGGAAAAAAAGTAATAATGCATTATAATAAGAAAAAACGATTAGATATATTCAGGAATAAATTTTGGATTGATTAGATTGTTGGGGAATTTCAACGGCATGTCATCCCGCCAAGTGTTAGAGATTTACGCATATTGTACCATCATATATCTATTATTCGTGTAGTTGTTTCATAAGAGTTTTTTTTTTCTCGGTTCTATAAAAAACATTTTAAAACCAGTTTAGCTCATATATAGCGTTACACACCAAATGGGCAGTTGTAACTTTACACGGCAAAAATAGAAGTTTGGTACGCTACGTTGTTTAAATGGAAGTTTGTGCTGATACCACCTCAATAGACGTTTGTAATATATTTACTTCTACTACTCATATACATATGTGTTGGGTATCACCCACCTTTCTCCACACAATGAACTAGTCCATCTTCCATATATAGCAGTAGCTACAAGTACCAGGGCAGACTAGAAGGTGAAGAGCAGCTTCTTATAGGAATATTATTAGAGCGTTGGAGACTGGAGATCGCACTAGATCACCTTACTTGCTACCCTAATAACGGAAGCCAATACTATCGTTGGACTATATCTTTATTCTGTATTCAGTAATCCTCTGTTCTTGTCTACTAATACTCTCTCTATTGTATATACTTTTTTCCCCTGAGAACATATCTCTATTTCCTCTCAGATCGTGGTTTGTCCTTTATTTAATATTACAAGCGTTCACTAACCAGAACGCATCAATGTGTATCACTACGAGTTAAACTGATTTATGCGGATAACGCTTCGTCTTATGATTGATTTGAACCGGCTGATAATCTCACCGTGAGAAAAATTAACCAACGCATTAAAACCCAGTCTTGGTTAGCTAATACAAAATGTTATTCACTTCGATACTTTTTAGATGTCGTCGAGAAAAGAGAAAAGCATAAAACTGAAATGACTGCGTTAATTAGAAAATGAAAAAAAAAGGTCACAAGGACAGAAGGTCTGACAGAGACCTTGAATTATCGTTTACCTTTCATGTATTATTCTAAGTCTTCTGGTTCACTGTTCTCGTCTTCACAGTTTTTTCGTCTGGTGTGAGACGTACTTTTGGAAGTCACCTCATAATAGGAACCGCAACTTTTTTCACTTTGTCGTGTCTAGTCTTTAAGTGAATGTTTTTACCTTATCCGGCTGCTAACTAACTCTTTTCTTTTTTCTATCCCACACCCACTCTAAACAGCTTTGCGTTAGAGTATCTTTCAGCCAATCAGTAACCGTAGCACATTTGCTTCTGATACGGAATTATGATATTATGGAATCATAATTAGTTATATATCTCCAGACCAGAGAAGACCTGGCATTAGTGGCTATGAAAGAGCATTCCACATATCTCCAGAACTGGAGCTTCACCATCGGATGTAACTTAGCATCATATCTTGGACACCAGTTTTCATAGTGGGTGGGTCATATCATTCTAAAGGAAATACAATCGGCGTATTCGACCTCGCGTTGAATTGGGGATGAATTTAAATAAAAGTCTGTAAAGAATAAGAAACATTGTTTCGATAGAGCTTCCGAAAATATTGATTTGTGTGTATCTTATCAATGAATAATTCTTTGCGGTTTAAGAATATTTTTTTAAGTATATTTCTGTTCATTAAGGAAAAATGATACACAATATTTTGACAATTCTAATCATTTACTTAGAGACTTGTCAAGGAATTGATGACAATTGTCAATTGTTCTCTTCTCTAAATAGGAGCCTGTCCGGTCCCAGTGTACTTGGTGATCGACTGTTTGGGATACACATTGTTTCAAGTCTTAAAATAACCAATAAAAACATACTTAAGAACATTCTAGAAATTTAGGATCAAAACCGCATTAGCATTTAAGTTACATTTTTATATTTTTCAACCAATCATCTAAAAACATAGAATAGAACATTCTAGAAAAATAGGATCGGAAGTCAACTAACAGAAAATATTTTGGCTCGAAAATAAAATAGTAAAATACAAATCTGATTGGTCAATAAATATATACGCGCCAAAATTTTAGGACGATTCTTTGATCCACCTGTAGGATATAAATAACACAGAGTTAGGGAGCCATTCACACAGACCAACACAAGCTTACACACAGACCAACACAAGCCACTAAGCCAGTAAAGCAGCTGCCGATACTATGGCCGAAAATCACATTCAAAAGAAAAACCCGACAAACCTTCTTTTATCAACGCGTCACGCTGTCGCCACTATCAGCAAACCCGTTATAAACTTAATGTAAATAAGAACGACTCCGTTAACATGAACATACACATATCTTTAAACAAATTTATTTTCTTCTTGCCAAATTTTATTTTCCAAAAGGCCATGTACACATCATGTATTTTGTTTGTTTTCATATTCTGTTATATGCATATTAAATTGTTTGTTGTTTAATGTTCGTTGTGTTCTATTTCATTTCTTTCGCGCGATTAAGTTTTGTGTTGTATTTGTGGTGGGAATAATTTAGAGAGCAACACCCGTAAATTACGGACGCACATCTACTGAAATAACCAAATTACATACTCCCCCCACAACTGTAAAGAGTCAACAACGAGAACTCTCGAGGTATTAGCGATAAACGGTCATACGAGATTTGGGGAATTTTATCTGCGTCAGTCACCTAGTCAATGTCCATCAAAGAACAAGGAGCTGAAATGTTTCTACTGACAAAACTGGGCTGGGCTACACTGTGTGGAACAGTAGGATTGCTTCTTAATCGACGCAAAAATACTATGTCACGTATCCCTAATTAGAGAATGGACTTAATAGAGGCTGAAATACGCTTATAAGAATTTTCTTGGGCCATGGGACTATTTTTTTCTGTGTTTCTGACAACTTTCAGTAAGACCTTATCGTGCAACAACTAAATAGTGTATGGACTGCGGAATCGTAGTACGCGAGTTCGTACTCAAGTCGCACAATTACGTTCACTTTCGGGCAAATACCCTTGGGAAAGGTATTAACCCCCTTATCCTTCCAGCTATGGGTTAAATAGTACCACGACTGTTCTTGTAGGAGAATGGCATTGTCATTAAATAACCCACAAAGGTTGATATGCCATTAAACAAAGAAATCAAACCAAACCAACTAAAATGTGTGTTCAAAATAATGATAATTAAGGTAATTATGTATTAACAGATTTGATGATTTATAAAAACACACATTAAGTTGACTGTTGTGCATTTTCATTTTTGTTCTTTTGCTTCAAACATAACTTGGAACTATTACTTTTACGTTGCAACTGATGTTCAGCAGTTACAAAAAAAATTATCGCTAAATATTTTGAAATATTTCGGCAACATCAGAACGAATCTAAATGAAAAGACCTAGCCAACTTAAAGAAGAAAAATGACATTATATTGTTTTTTTTTCTTTTTTTCTTTTTTCTTTTTTTTTTTTGACAAGTAAAATATCACAGATAAATATGAAAATAGAACAAAAAAAAATGGAATAATTACCCGCGTCAAATATTTTATCTGGTTGAACGTCAAAGTTTCACAAACGAAAATTACTAAATCAGATATGAATTAAAACCAACATTTCTGACTCAGCACTAATGTGTCCAACAATTTTAAAAATATAAAAACACAAATAACATTTTCGTCTAGAATTTCAAACATTCTTTCTTTAAAAGTTGTCTATTATAACATTAGCAAAAAGTAATGTTTTCTATTTGTATTTTATAATTCTCCGTAAAAGCTCTTTTATTTATGCTGTTAACAATACCTCAGAAGTTAGATAAATTTTCCATTGAAACAATTTGGCTTTTCTATTGATATCTACTAAACACAGAAGAAAAAAAAAAGATTTTAGAAGAGTTATCTACCTTTCAAATCAGCATTTTTCTTAGAAAGGAAGATCAAACAGAGGAGATCAAAAAGAAGGTTATGAGAATATTCCGAGAGAAGACGATAGAAATACCGGAGTCAGTGAGAATCAAACAATGTATTCTATGTTTCTGAGCAATCATCATTTTCTTTGTTGGCATGGTTTTATTTTATCCATAGAACGAATGACAAAATTAGTTCAGAAAATGGTGATTTTTTTTCTGTATTTAAAAAAGATGTAATTTAAAGTCAATGGGTATATATATATTTAAACTTATGTTATATTATACGTCGCCTCATTTATAGAAGCATCGAATTTAAGAGTTCCTTGTATAAGAATATATTCCCATCCGTCAATTCCTTGCTGTAAATTCGCCCACCAAACTTTCGATACAAAAAAAAAAACGCTTTGCCTATTGAATAATTATGGAGCTTTATTTATCAATTTTGAAAAATACAGACATCAACAAGCATATCGGCGGAAGTCTCCATAATATGATGCCACAGGGTATCCTACTAACAAAATTTCCATTTGAATAATTCATTGTATATATATATATATATATATATATATATATATATATATATATCTATAACAGGGTGAGTTACTCTTATTTAACATATGCTCTTTGAGATGCGCTTGGAGAAGATATCTTTCTCATAAATTGGTACCAGAGGACTGACATGGATTTAGAAAAAGCATATTGTCAATCGACAAGGACCGAAGAGAACATTATTTTCACATAAACCCACTCAGCGGCACGCGCGCACCAATAAATACTGTTATCACATGACCACCTAAGAAAAATGAAGTCAAGTTGTTGAAAGAATTTGAACAAAAAATATGTGATCATTTCACAAGTTGATGAAGGTAGGTCGAAATACTCTTGGGTATTCATGGATATGTCAAAGATTTAACAACCAACACAATAACAAAGAATTATACCTTAAAATTATTATTATTTTTAAGTAGTATCAGAACAATATTGTAAATTCATTAAATAATATGGCCTTAAAAATATAATTGAAAACGAGACGTAAAATATTAAAAACCAGGAACAGAAAACCGGTTTATATTTTTCTTGCCAAGATATATAAAAGAGAACATTTCTGCAAAACAATTAATTCATTCGAATAATTCCCACGTAGCAAAAGAATCTAAATATTTGGACTACTACATACAACTGCTTGTCAGGAAATAAAGTCCTACATATACTATTTGGCACATTTCCTTATAAAAATCAATGAGATTACAGTATACTTTAAGATGAGTTTCTGGTCACAAGCAATGCCTGATTTGTTTACTGAAAGATGAAATAAAATGTGGGATACTGAAGTTTGGAGAAATAAACCGACAATAAAATTACAAAATACCGTCTTAGAGAAGTAATAACAGCATTAATGAAACGCATGTCAAATTCGAATAAATTTAAATTCAAAGGACGATATTTCCCAGCGAAAAAGTGTGCACGGTGCTAACTGATGCACTACCATCACCCACCATCATTTGGAGGTGTCTGTGTTGTAATGGTTATCGTCACAGGATATGGACACGGCGATACGAGTTCAATTCCTGGACAAGACTGATTGCATTTCACATAGCACTATTACCCTTGGGAAAGGTATGAATCCAATTATTCTCCCTCCAGCGAGTAAATAGTAGGGCAGACTAGGTTCTTTAGCCTTGGTGAGGCAACTAGTCTAGGAGAAGGAAAACTCTGAATTCAAACCTGCTAAACTCCGCTTAGAAAATTGACCTTGTGCCCGAGCGGAGGGTTTGGGTAAATAGGATCACCCACCATCATTTACACGGAAAAGTTTGAAAACTATTAGTATGATCCAGAAATCATCGGTAGATGCCACCTACTTTTCATTCATAGGTGAAGAAATAAAATTTAATTTCCTTACAAAATCAAATATGGTATACGGCACTGTTAAATTCTACCATGGAAGTAAAACTTCATACTCTTGTAGTAAAGAAATTTTCAGGATAAAATTTGCAATATAAAATAATTTTAGGGGAATAAAATTTGATATGTGCTAATTTTGTATTTAACTGGGAAATGTTTTTTAGGGGCAATATTAAACGGTAAGTTCCGCGGCTTTCTAGTTCGGATACTGATTCGAAAAGATAAGATAACAGAGACAATAAAGTTTTTAAAAAGGAATTTCATACAAAGAAACAAGAAAGAAATCTATAGAAAAGATAAAGTGTTGCAAATTGTTGATCAATTTTCTGGAAATTATCTGCGAGAGTGTCCGGGAAACAAAGGTCTGTGAATTTGAGTATTTTCATTTTTTTTTTTTCGAAATGTTACAGAGTTCATTTAATTTCGAGTCTTCTTTAAGGTTCTTTTCAGCAGAATTCTTGGTTGAAGTTTCTTTCAGTTGTTTAAATTGGTAGAATTTCAGTAGTCGACTTTCATTTAATTTTATTTTTATTTCTTAGGAAGCTTCTTGTCTGTTTAAAATATTTTCGGCTATTCAAGAAGCAATTGAAGAAACCCATATGGTGGCTTAAGTTTTGATGCCTCCAGTTTGGTCCCTGAATTCGTACTGAGGGCACAGGTGTAGCTCTCGGCAAACAAAAAAAAAGTAGCTTTTCGGTACCGCACTGTCTGGGATTGCTTCTTCCTTCTCCATTCCGGCCAAAGTACCGCATGTATAGTTATATATTGTTAACAAGAGATAACTAGAAGCAATAAAAGACACAAAAAACCAAAAACACACAAAATAATCCCCATTATAATTCGTCTTTCCCAAAACATCTTAAAAAAAGCTTTCCCTATTCACAAGCACTTACACTAAAAAAAAATCTGCACATATAATAATGTTTAAACTAAAATAACCCTAAATCGCACGGAATAATCTTTAATTAAAATCCAGATAAGCCATTTCTATCCACAGACAGGATATACTAAAACAATAATAAAAACTGAATCACATTTCTCTTACAAGAATACTACTCTCTCTCTCCACAGGTTGAAATAATTAGGAATGATACAGAGAATCTGAAATTAAATTCGATATTGAAAAATATTTATTCAAGAACTAGGCATAGTTGCCTATTGGTGTCCTTATCTAGTCGGCAATAGGCTTCTCAGAGAAATGTTAGGAAGTAGCTCTATACTAAGTAACAAAGTAATCGATAAGAAGCCATCAATAAAATCATCTAAATGTCAACAATTTAATATTGAGAACAACCGATGCCATCAAACAACTTACACACTTGCTTCACAACGAAAAAGAAGAAAAAAGTTAAAAAATGTCCAATGAATCTAATTTCAGATACAAAAACTTAATCTATTTACTCGTTTACACACTCTGCCAAAAGTCAGCATCATCATCATCATGTCACGCTGCCAGCACGGATCTCTCTCTCGCCACCCGTCGATATCGACCATCGCTCCCGGGAGGTCTTCAAGGCTATATCCTATCGTGACAGAGATTTTGTATATAGATTCTAGTTGGTCGTCCTACCTTTGCCCGTCCATGTTAAGTGGTCCTCAGGAGTCCGTCCTTACTTCTCCAGCAGTTTTCCACATGTTTGGTTCGTCTAATTTTGATTGTTTTCGTGATGGGTGGAATATGTCCGGACAGCAGCTACTTTGTATGGTGTTGCCTCCAGGACTCGTTAAATATACTTCGCAGCATTCATGTGTAGTTGCCGTCAAGCTTTTTTTTTCCATACATTTAGTTATCGTGAATGTGGTGCATCCATTTAGCTCTATCGACACGACCGCTGCTTGGAAAACTTGCGTTTTATTTCATCAGTCAGATGTTTATTCCATATGAGCAATAGCCTATCGATAGTTGTCCATGCCTTTTTCTAGGCACGTATTGATGTCTTTCTCGGTTGGTGAGACGCTGTTTCCGAGGCAGGAGAACTTATCTACTAGATTCAGAGGACCACCGTTTAGTGAGGAGATGTCGCCTCTATAATAATAATTCACTGGATTGTCAGAACTGTAATCTAATTTAGAGTAAATAACTACAGACACAGAACTAAATCTATGTATTGTAAAAAAATAACACCACAGAAAACTATTTCCGCTCAGAAAAGTCACAGTTTTAACGGAGATGCAGAGTTCAATATCCATTAAAAATTATCTGAAAATATCACAAAGGTAAGAGGAATAGAGTAAGATGAATGGATAAGACATCTGCAATCACTGAATCTAAATAGCATTAACATCAATCTCTTGTTAACAATCAATCACAAAACAACGCTTTGAAATATAATGGACGGATAAAGGTTGGTATATAAACACTTGAATATCTGACCCAAATAGTCACAGATAATTTACACATCGTAGATACAGCACAACAAAGAAAAATGAGCTGTATGGCCACTAACATCCTACCTCACAATTCATAAAAAAACATGAGTAAGGCTAGCTGGACATAGTTGTGAAGGATGCACACATTAGCGACATTTTCCAGTGGACTCTTTCACATAGACACAAGTGTGGACTGACGGGCGGCCATTGGAAGTCATACACTTGACTTACCAAGAATGATGGCTCATGGGGTGGTTGTGTGTGAATGTGCGTGTGTCTGTGAAAGAGAGATAGATAGAAGGAATGTGTGAGTGTATATGCATGTGTCTTTGGTAGATAGATAGAGAGAGAGAAAGAGAGAGAGAGAGAGAGAGAGAGAGTGTGTGTGTTTGTGTGTGTGTGAAAGACAGTGAGAGAAGAGACAAGGGAATCAGTGATTTCTTCATGTATTGATGACAATGGTATATAAAAGAAGTATTTGTGTAATTAGAATATATATATATATATATATATATATATATATATATATATATATATATGTGTGTGTGTGTGTGTGTGTGTGTGTGTGTGTGTGTGTGTGTGTGTGTGCACAAGTTTAATACCTTTTGGACAGCATTTATTTTGTTATTTGTGTTTCTTTTTCAAAATAGATTGGGAAAATATAACACCTTTCCTACTCAGAAAACCTTACTCTTTGAGATTTTTTTCTTTTCTTTTCTAAAGAAAAAATTCATTTCCGTGGTAACATTTCTAGATGTGAACGACATTAAAAGAAATAAGAAAATGCATCTTTACACCATATTTCAAGATGCTTTTCAGGGATTGAAAAATCGTTAGAACAAGTGTGTTGAATGTCAAAGGATTATTTCTGAAGATAATTAATTTCCATTTCTGTCTTGGGAATTAAAGTTTCAATCTCGATACACTTTGAACATAACTCGGATGTGATTTCAAACTTCAAATGCAACAAATGAAATATATATATATATATATATATATATATATATATATATATATATGTGTCAATGCTGTTTTCTTTCTTTTTATATCTTATGATCTTCAACTTGGAATGAAATAGTTTTCGTAGTTGTACCCGCAAAAGTTTATTGCATATGTGACTTTTTTCCAACTTTCACTTATTTCTGTGAACATATTTTATGGAAATTTGGAACACCATAAGAAATTCAAATGATGTATCACGCTGATACCTATAATACCAAAATTTATTAACGTACGTATATATATATATATATATATATATATATATATATATATATATATATATATATATATAGTTCATAATTACAAAAGAATTTCGCAAAATTGAATGAAATATATTTAGTTTACGGTTTTTATAATTTAGAAGATTAACTTGTATTGATGAAAGAGAGGCTACTTTTTGGAAGATTGAATAGAAGGAGCCAGGATATCATCAATAATACACTAAGTAACTTGGGAGATATAAGTTTCTAAACTGCCACCAGGGAACAATTATCGAGTCCACCTTTGGACTCCTTTCCCTAAATAGTAGTTTCACCGTTCAATTAAAACAAAAAAAAAATAGTCAATCGCTAATGCTTCAACTAAAACATTATTTGGTTCTACTCCGCTGATCGACAAACATTTTCTTGCTGGAAGCAAGAACACATGGGATTTCCAAACTGGTGAGATGGGGGGGGTTATCAATTACATACTGCAAATGATGAATCGAATCAAGTGAAATTTATGATGAATTGAAAAAAAGGATTTTACATGGTATTTAGCAAATAAAATATTCAATCTGAGATTATATATATATATATATATATATATACTTGTTTGTGTGTGTTTACCTTACCCCTCTGCACAACCACTATGTGACCGAAAGTCTACTTTAAAGCAGAGTTTAACTGATTTGAATCCAGATTTTCTTCTCCTAGACTGGTTGCCATACCGGGGTTAAAGAGCTCAGTCTTCCCAATTATTTGCCCATTATATGACGTAGAATAGTTCGATGTATACCTTTCTCAAGAGTATTTGCGCCATCTGAAATGCTAACATCTTATTACAAAATTTGAACACGGATCACGCGCACATTTCCGCCGACGATAACCATTGAACCACAATATATGTTATGATATTCGGTGATTAATTTTCATGCGGTAATGCAATACATATATATATATATATATATATATATATATATATATATATATATATATATATATTTCATTTGATAACATAAATGCATTGATTATTATTATGTTATTCATTGTGGCATGGATATGGCATTAAACTGCATCTATGGGGTGTCCTCGTGGTGCAATGATTAAAGCGACGGTCTGTGGAACGTAGTCAGCGAAGTCGAACTCCAGTCGCGCTATTCCGTTTACTTTCGAAAAAATACCCTTTGAAAAAGTATGAACCCCATAATTTTCCTAGCTATGGGTTCAATATCATCCCTGCTTTTCTTCTTAAAGGATAGATTTAACATTAAATAGCGTACATATGTCATTAAAACAAAGAAACGAAACCTAAACTGCATTTGACGTTAAAGTTCTCAACTTGAAGTTGGGCTAATATGGCCAATTCCTTCATTACTAATTCCTTTAGGTCCACTCGAACTCATATTGGTAGCACCATTTTGGGTCCTATCAATGGGCAAAACAGAATTGTACAATCTTTTACTTGAGATTATTATTAATCCTAAAAAGTATAACATTGATAAAATAGCATTACTCGAATCCATTTAGATATGTCCAAACAATAAACAAAAATAGTTGAAACAATTTAAGTGGACGTAAACAAATTATTATTAAATTAGATAGAAATACGATATAAATAGAAGAAATGATGTTTAATAAAAATATTGAAATCATTTATATCTGTGCAATTACAACTATACAGTGTTAGAAATACAGAGTGTTTCAGATAGCAACATTAGAAATCATTTAACTTTAACAAAACAAATGAACTCGGGGTCGTTTAAAAATATTACCAACGAAAGATTAACTTAAGAATTATTTATATATATATATATATATATATATATATATATATATATATCAAATGAAAAAAGTTTCACATTTTGAAATATTAAAAGAAATTGATATCAAAAATGTAAAAATAGGATAGCCAATGATATGCCGCACAATATTAAGGATAATGTTTTGGAGGCATTAGTGAGTAAAGTTAAACAGTAAATTCCACAGTTTTCTAGATCGGATACTGATTTAAAAAGTTAATACAAACCACAAAGTTTTTGAAACAGCTTTTATTTAAAGAACCACAAAAGAAAGGAAGGAAAAGATAGAGTGTTGCAAATTTTGGTGTAATTTGCGGGACTTGTCTTAGAGAGAGTGTCCAGAAAACAAAATTCTAAGTGGTTTACTTAAAAAAATTCCGATTCCATTTAATTTGCTTAAGTTCTCTGTAAATTTGCGTTTTTGTGAAATATTTGGGTTGAATTTTCACCTTTATCTTAATTTTATTTGAGTCCTGCAATATTTTCTTTAACGGATTTATTGGGTCGAATTTTAAGTTTTCATTTAATTGTAATAGAATTTCTCGGAAAACTTCTTGCCTATTTAGTTACTTATCGGCTCTTCAAGCAGCAAGTGACATCATTTTTCTGCTGATTATTTTTCTACCTTAACAGTCTGCCCTCCGAGTTAAACAATAATGGTTTAGTAGTCGACAAAATGGTACGAGGCAGTTTTTAGTGCCTTATTATCTAGGCTTCCTTCTTCCTTCTCCACTCTTGCCAAAATTAGGTGCAACACATAGTCGATTAATTTTCTTGCTGGAAATAATTTTTACGATATATATATAAGTTTTTTTTTGTGTGTGTGTGTGTGTGTGTGTGTGTGTGTGTGTTTGCGCGAGCGCGCACGCACGCAAGCAAACAGGTATGGCATTAAATTACCAACACTTTTATATTTTTGGGCAGATTCTGGTTTGTTGAAATTCAAAACTTTTTCCGCAATTTACCGTCAACCATTTTTAACACAGACTCTATAAAAACTTTCAGAAGAGCTTCGACCATTAAAAAATAATCTATATTAAGTGTACTAAATACCAACCAGACTATTTAAAAGAAAATCAAAGTTGAATTCTTTGTTCATTTGTGTCGAGTTTTTTTTAATCCTAACTCGTGTCACTCTTGAAACTTTTTATCAAACTTGTTGATTGTTTGATGGTCTGATTTTAACGGTTTGTAAACCCGTTACGAGTTATCCGACAGCATAACAAATGACTTTTATTCTATTGTGATATTTATATTTTTTGTGTAATTGTTTCTAAAGAGTTTTTTTTAAATATCTTTCCTATCGAAATTGAATAATTTAAAACTGATCTATTTGACCAACATTATACCCAAACAGATACTAACACTCATGGTTTAAACTCAGTAACAATAACAGGATACTCCACACTTCCTAGTTCTTCAGAAGTAGAGCCTCACCATCTGAATGTGATTTAGTGTTATATCCATAACACCCCTTCGTGAGGTGGGGGGCTCTAATTCTTTTGCATGGGGTACAGTCAGCCTATTCTAAGCCGTGCCGATAGGTGTTTCATTTTCTTGAGTGTAGCCAAAATCATGCAGAAATAAACCGTACTCTGGAAGTAAGTTCTAAAGGAGAATGATTAGAGTAAGCTTCAAATAGCAGAAGTCAATGGAGCAGGTTATGAACCGGGACTGGCAAACCTTATATGACCTAATAAAAATAGGCTGCCGGTGGTTTGCAGAACGTTAATTGCAAGATCTTTACAATATTCGGTAAAACTGAGAAAGAGGGTGGGGCATGAGAACAAACATGAAGGACGTGGAGAAAAAACAATTGTGCCTTTTTCCTGAAATCAAGAAATTTATAACGAATTTCAACAGAAGGTTGATTTTTAAGCTGAGCACAAATGGTACGAATTCAGTTTTTATCATCCTACATTAAATTCCTAACCAACATTAGACAACACAGTCATAGCTGTAGTAGAAAAGACTGATTCATGCTTTTCCCATAAGGCTTAGGTAATTGCAAACTGTCTCATTCATCATTTGACCATGTCTATTTCCTCAGACAATAACCGTTTAATTTAATTTCTGCTGCAGAATTTGGTTTCAAGGCATTACTTGTTTCTCTGATATACTCCATTTCACATTGATATCATGAATTTAATCACTTTATCTTGGCTATTAAATTTAATGATTGGTATGAGGTTTTCTATTCTTTTTTTTCATTTTTGGTAAATGTCAAAGAAAATCATCGATGTATACAAGTGAGTGAGTCTTTTCCTGTGGTTTTATAAATTGGTGGTATTCTCTTCATACTATTACGAAACTCAATGGCATTGTTGCTAAAACAAATTCTACTGATGATAATGTGTTTATTAGTTAGATGCTCCATGGGGTTATTTTAAATCTCTGCTAGGGGCTGTAATACTGCAGATAGACACTAGTTTTCTATAACTCATGGGATGGAATTTATTTTTTGCTCTAATTGCTTAAACAGTTTCTAACATTTTATACAATTTTTAGATATATAGTATACTCCCAAAATGAAAAGTAATCTATCTATCTATCTATTTCTACTTCTCTCTCCGTCTCTCTGTCTCTCATATACAAAATTCACTTTTTGCACGTAACCACGGACTTACATTTGTGCTGGGTTGAAAAGGGCTTAAAATTTCTGCGTTTTCTCTAAAGCAAAACAATTTAGGATTTAATCTACATTGTTATTTAACTTTGCCTGATTTGAAACAAGTATCAGTTCATCTTTAAACAGACTGTCTTATAAACAAACTGCTTTGATTGATTCTGAGCTTACAGAGATTTTAAGCAATGCGACGTGATAAAAACTGTCCAAAATAATAGAGAATTCTTGAAACCATATTCCTACATTGTCCAGACAATCTTATGGCAGATGTCATTTGTAGGAAGCTTTGACAGCATTAGTATGGTCACAACTCTACAGCCGATTATGTATGTAAACGTCTGTAGTTTTCTATTTGTGGTAAATAATAACAAATCTTGTAAACCAGACTTGTTCCATTTAAAAGTATGAAAGCTTAAATGATATAAACAGGTATGTTTCTTTTCATACATAATCCTAAAACTAAGTATCCAACTCTTAAAAGTGTATGTCTCTGGCGTGTAAATACGTAACACACACACACACACACACACACACACACACACACACACACACACACACACACACACACACACGCATGCATATATATATATATATATATATATATATATATATATATATATATATATATATATATATATATATATATGAGGGTGGGTGGAAGATATCAGACAGTAGCTGGACAGAGTTGGTTTAGTCTAGGATGGGGTAATCACTGAATTCAAAACAGCTTTACTTCACAAGAAAATTGACTTTCTGTCACATCCTTCTCGTGGTGGAGGAGTTAAATATAGTAAGCATATACAGAGAACACCCCCACAATATATATATATATATATATATATATATGTATATAATGAGTGTGTTTATGTAAGATGAATAAAAGTTTTGAAACTAGTAAGAATACTTGTTTATATTACTTTATTTTCAGTTTTTTTGTTTTTTTCGTTTTTTAACTCATTTTCGCCTGGTAACATGAACTCCAGAAATTGTTTTGTGCACTATGACTTTTTTTTCATAAAATGTTTAATATTTGTTTTATATGAGCTGATATTCTCTCAGAGGAAAGAAGTAAAATGAATTGGTGATAGACCATATCGCTTCGAAGAATGAAACTCATTTTTTGCACTAAAAGTGTCTTTCACTGAACGATTATGACGCTGTAGCCATCTTACACTGAGTTCATCATTTTTGAAATACGTTAAGTTTTGAAAGGTAGGCTTCAAATTAGCCACGAATACTTGCTGGATTATATATATATATATATATATATATATATATATGTGTGTGTGTGTGTGTGTGTGTGTGTGTGTGTGTGTGTGTGTGTGTGTGTGATGGCCAGTGTAGCAGTTCTCAGCCTCACCCAGAGAGCAGACCTATAACATTTGTTTTTTGGTTACAGACAATTACTTCTTAAAAAGGGAGATAAACTAATTCCTGTCTTAATTTCTGTGTAGAGGAAGCTACATGAAAGGGATATATGTAAAAAAAAAAATCAAAATTTGGATAAGGTTTAGGAGTTTTTCAATAGTATCTATCTATCTTGTAATATATATATATATATATATATATATATATATATATATATATTCCTTGTAAACGATATATATATATATATATATACCTTGTAAAATATATATATATACCTTGTACAAGATATATATATATATATATATATATATATATATATATATATATATATATATATAGCAAATTATAGAACAATGAAAAATGTAAACGCTCAACAGCAACATAGATCCCAACGAACATACAACTGTAGAGATAAAGAATCATGCCCCCGACATGGCAACTGCCTACAAAAGAAAAACGTAGTCTACGAGGCAACTGTAAAACAACCCATTTAAGCAGTACATAGGTGTAACAGAGTAAACACTAAAACAAATAATATATTCCCTCAAACATTTCTTCTCCGACAGAAATGTCTCTACTAATACTTTTTTATGTACATACATCTGGCATCTAAAGGATACGAAAGTTTCACCCACCGTTACCTGGGAAATATTAAAACTCACACTCGTGGTGTAAGGGGTGTCCTCGTGGTGTAAGGGGTGTCCTCGTGGTGTAATGGTTAAAGCGATGAACTGCGGAATCGTAGTACGCGAGTTCGTACTCCAATCGCGCTATTACGTTCACTTTCGGGCAAATACCCTTGGGAAAGGTATGAACCCCCTTATTCTCCCTCCACCTATGGGTAAATAGTAGGACGGACTAGGTTCTTCAGCCTTGGTGAGGCAACTAGTCTAGGAGAAGGAAAACTCTGAATTCAAACCTGTTAAACTCCGCTTAAAAATTGACCTTGTGTCATATCCTGCCCGAGCGGAGGGGTTGGTAAATAGTACCTACAGCGAGGCATAAAAAAAAAATCCCTTATTTGTGTCCCTGGGAAAATCGCAATTATCACTCGCCCATCACAAAACATGCTGTTAAACAAAATATCCGAAATATTATCCAAATACCAGCTTAAGAACAAACATCTATTTTCGCACTTATTCCATACACATAATCCATCTCTACCACTATCAGCTAAACACATACCGCCACTACAATGAAAAACTTCCACACTCCTTCACCAAAAATCCCACAACACACCCACCGAACCTACGTTGAAACATTGTTGCATACTCATATATAGATGCATACATAAACACAATGACACAATGAAGACGAGTGACACAGTCTTTTAGAAAAATGTACCTCTCACTTTATTTGAAAATGTTGTGTGTGAGAAGGAGTTGGAGACCGAACAGAACTGCAACATATTGACCCGCACTCTTATGGCCATCAGCGTTGTGTCTTTCTAGTTCTCCAGGATTGCTCAACCGGAGGCCCGGGGGCCCAGCTCTCTGCTGGCTGCTGGATTTCTCTACCGCATCTTGTCACCAACTGGTCTGGTCCCCAAACTAACTGACTTCCTGTTTTCACCGAGTTATATAATAGTTCAATCGTCCACTCAATATCTCCCCATAATTGGCCATCGGATTGTGTAACTTCCGCCGTCTTTGGAATGGCATGTTTGATCGTTATTGAGCGGAAATAACTGTCATGCAGTTCACCGGTCTGTGACTGTACCATGGGATTTTAACCCAGTCTCATATTGTCAGCCAAGCTCGCCCACGCCAATGGAATATGCAACTTCAGCGTCTTTGGAATGGCATTTTTGGCCGGGTCGGAAGTCAATATACAACAGCATTATATCTAACTCCAAGCACAATCAACACCTGTTGATATAATGTTCGTCATAGTTTCACGATAGGTAGAAGAACCTCTTTAAAAAAGTAATTTACCATATTCCTTATGCACGTATCATCATAAAGTACTATAACGTACATATAATATAACATTAACATGACATAGGCAACAAATACAAATTTTTATAACTTGCATATCGCAATTTAACACAGAACATATTCCAACGTATGAATACTAGTATTGCAAAACACACCATAGTATATAGCAATATACTATGTCACTTAATACCAGGATATTCCTACCTTACCAATTATTCTTAAGTTTTAAGCCCGGCTTCCATTTCGTCTATTATACTTACATGTCGAATCAAAAAATAGTTTTTCTTCATAATGCAAAGATGATAAATGTTCTCTTGATTAAAATCATCATCGCACACAATAATTTTTTTCATTCAGCCAAAACCCCAAACGTCTCCAGATTTCTACAACCTTTTGCTAGACATCGCTACACATATATTCATAAGACGACCTTAAATCTGCCATGCGATGCATATATCGTCATACACACATGCATACTAACAATCACATATATAACCTCTCTTAACAATACGCAAATATAATCGGCATACAAAAACGCACGAAAAATAGTTATATGCTTTCTAACATAAACGCTATTTAAATTTTGGGGGGGATTTTTTCGATTTCTACAAAATCATTGTTTAACAGCCTGATTGTTGTCGTATAAAGATAGCATCAAACCAGTGGTCACTGATAAGCATCCATGTTATAAAATATATTTATTGTTATATTAGTCAATAGCTCTATCAGAGATATTGAGCACTCTCCAAATTATACTGCATTTGCTCTAACCCAAACAACCAAATGAAAAACTGACAACTATACAGTGCCGTAAATTATATATATATATATATATATATATATATATATATATATATATATATATATGTGTGTGTGTGTGTGTGTGTGTGTGTGTGTGTGTGTGTGTGGAAACATACTCATCGGGACTGTTTCTTGTTTCCTTTCTCCTCATTGTTATAAAATGGCCCATCCACAAGTTATAAATTCTTGGTAAGAGAAACTGTTCTACCTCTCATTATCAAATCCGTCCAGGAAAAGCCAAAATAATGAGGTAAATAAAATTTAATAAAAAATTTAATTTGGTTTTTCGTCACTTTTTCCTTTATCCGTTAAAGAAATACCATTAACGGTTTCGGACTCCTGTTGCTATCCAGAGACAATGAGTGACCGACAATTACCAATAATTTGCACATTGTTTAAGCGCTCATCTTGAAAAACATAATGCACTTTTTTTAATATATATAAAATATCAGTATACCATGTCTCTTAATGCCACGACATACCCACCTCAACTATTATTCTTAGGTTTTAAGTCTAGCTTCCATTTCGTCTATTATACTTACATGTCAAATCAAATTTAATGTTCTTTATAATGCAAAGAGGGTAAATGTTCTCCTTACTTAAAATCATCAACGCATATATATATATATATATATATATATATATATATATATACGTTTGTTTCTTTTTTTGCTGGAAACTTTTGAAAACTTCGAATATGTCTTAATTATATGTTGACATTTTACTACAAGACTAATTTGTTTTAACTCTTATGGTAACCAGTATTTTCAGAGCTAGCATTTGAATTGAAAATACAAAATTCCAAAATAACATAACTCCTACGCCCGGATTGGGAAACCTAAAAAGACTTTCATTTTATCTATCTGCATTCAGAAACCTTACAAGGAAATTATATTGAGCCCGATCGGTCTCGTATCTCTATTGGAAAAGGTTGAAAGGTGTTTTGTTTATTTATTTACTCGTTTTCTTTGCATCAACTACATTTATTTATTTATTTTTTCAATGAACAGAGTTTGCTTCCTCGTGACCTTAGTGATATTTTCTTTACAAAAATAGGATATCTCTGGAATCACTTGAAATAATTAAATTTTGATATTATTGTCGTTTACATTGCCTTCCTCATCCCATTGTTTGTACACAACATTTTTTATTTTATTTGCTACGCATTTTATGTCTTAGTCAAAAGTATTCAAAAATCGCATTATTGCCTGAACATGTCTAAACTAGTAACTCGGTGTCGATGAAAAATCCCAACTATATCGAAATTATTTGGTGTTGCATTTAAATTAGCAAAAGTAAAAATATCAAAATATGGCTAATTTCTACACAATATTGTGAATACAACTAAAGGTAAACTTGACCAGAAAAGCAACTATTTTTTGCTGGTTATTATTTGAAACATCTTAAGTGAAAAGAATAGAAATATGTTAATATATTTATGAAAATTTTATTTTATTGCTTTAATTGCCGAACATGTTACAATTTAAGAGTTCCTTAAAATATAAGTTATTTGATATGTGTGTATTAACATCGGTTACTTATATGCTAAAAATGTCTCAACAATACCATCCATTTAATTTGACACCTAAAATTCTACATACTATTGAAGAATTATGGAATTTTATCTGTCAACAATACAGTATTATTGGAACAATCCATAATATATATATATATATATATATATATATATATATATATATATATATATTATTATTATTATTATTATAATAAAAGAAAATGGTTTCATATTAAGTAAGACAAGGAGACGATATCCCGCAAAAAGTTCGACACCGACTACGAAGATAATATAGCTTTATTAGAAAATATATCTGTCCAAACTGAATCCCTGCTCAATAGTCTGGAGCAAGAAGCAAGAGGCGTTGGAAGAAGGAAGCATTTTCACTTGTAGTGGTGATCTTCCAAAAATTTGTAGACCTGTTCTTGTGACTCGATGGCAATAGCTGATCTACTAAAAGTGATCTCAAAATAAATATAAGGAAAGAATTGATCGCTACTGGCACGTTATCTATGATAGGAAAATCTGAAAATATTTCAGTGCTGTATCTGTGTCAGTACTACTGTGTGAATTCACCACCTGAAATCTAACAAAATGTTTGGTAAAAAGCTATATTGATACTACACAAGTATGATATATATTGTTTTGGTACAAATCCTGGTTGCAATATCTAACAACACCGTAGCTGTATGATCCGTTAAATCTCATTTACGAAACTAACAAGTTAAAACTAACAAGATTTACTAAGCAGAGCTGAAGTTAGAATGAATGTTCAACTGACGTTCTCTAATGACTTCCTACACATAGACAAGTCAGTATTGGCCCTACAGTAAAGATTTACACATATTTTGCGGAATAGTGTTTAAATGACTGAATGAAACACCGATCGGAAAATCCTTAAAGACCGAGTCAGAGTCCTCCTATCGACGCCCTTGTTTTAAATGGAAGTGTTCTTGTCTACTCCCATCAAATGTTTTACAACTGTCAAAGATTACTTTCTTCCAAGTTGATTGACTTGTCATATGCTGCTCTCAGTCTCTAATGTCAATACTAAGCGCCCCAAATTTGTTTTGATGACATTAAAACCCTTTTTTTTGTTTACCTGTTAGACATCCACCGTGTTTCAACTCCCTGCGGAAAAATAACTTCTACGGTAACTTAACAGCCTCCATCTTTGTAAAGTGGTATGTCCAAATCATCTCATTGCAGATAAACAGCATCTCAATTTCGGATGTTTCGGCCAACTGTAGGTCTATGGCGTCTGGTATTAGAGATTGTGATCCGATTTTTTTATCTTTCAAAAACAAGCTTGTTGAAATCAAACCAAGGTTATAATGTGACGGCAACATTAGCCTAAATATCAGAAAGTAATGAAAGGACACATGAAATGCAAACTTCGTAGACATTTGGCTTTTGAGAGGATTACGCAACTTTTAGACCTCACACAGCTTTATAGATTTCTGATGAAGTTGTCGACTTTTTCTATCACGGTTCATTTTAGAATTTTTCTAGAGAATGCTTCCAAGGTATACGAAAGGGTGAACCATATCCATTCTGGTACTCTGGATGAAGGTGTTTGGTTCAATATAAATCTGAACAGGAAGTGGAGTGAATATTGTCTTCTCCAGACTGATGGTAAGCCCAAAAGTTGTTTTTTTTTTGTCTGAAGAAGAGTTCTATTATAGTTTGTATATCTTCTTCGGTGGGAGCAACGAAATATTCACCATTTTTGTAGTCTAGTCCCAAACAAGGGTCTAGAAAGTCTTTGAATCATGTGAGATCAAAAAGCTGTTCCTATGATTTTGAATTGAATGTAGACGCCGATGAGACAATTTAGGAAAATGTACACTAGAGTTACAGCAAAACGTATATGGAGAATAAAGAAGGGCAGGAATGTTGCATTGTTTAACCATAGTGATAGGTTTTTAGTGTAAGTTGCTGCACTTAACAGCAAATTTCATGTCATGAATGAGTTACATAAAAATGTTGATGAATCAAGTCAATGTCAACCCAATCCTGGGGAAATAGAACAGCCGATCAGACGTCTAAAATCAGATGATGATACCCTATTGCAAACTTGACACACTGATTTGGAGCTCATTGTTGGTAATACCGTAATGGGTTCCCTGTATTTATTTTTCAAAGATTTTGCCCAGACACTCGTAGGTTATCTACCATCCGATAGATAATATCATTTTCAGGAATACCATTGATAAAAAAAAAAAAAACTCCTCACTAATAGAAAGATTGCGAAATTAGTCTGCGAAGAACTCAGTGCAGTATTCCATGATGCACTCAGGTTCATTAAAAATATATTATCCTAGTTGGGTGTTATCACAGGCAAGAATTAAAGATCGAAGAATTGTATGATCAGATGGTAGTGTAACGTGATGTGGAAAATTATAACGGAAATGAAAGGTTTATTTTTAAGGAGGGAGAAAAGTTACCTGTTAGCAGGTAACTTTATCTTTTAATTTTTGTTAAATTTTCTTAAAAATCAGTCTAGTCATAATTTATACGACATTGAGGAACATCTTTTTTCAGTGAATATTATAAAGGTGAAATTGTCCAAAAAAACTCAAAATCATGTCGCTTTTTGTATGGAGGAGGCACAATTTTTAGATTGGCGTATATGTGTAATTCGCACTCCTGCGGTATCAGTAGTTATAGCAGCTTATCAAAACAGGTGACACTAAAACGCTTCCTTTCCTTTGATGAAAGTAAATGGGAATTTGCGTCTAGTCGGCAATTTCTCGTGCGAAATTGTGTATGAAATAGCATGTCTCATTATGAGTAGAAAAGAAAAGAAAAAAATCTAAAAAATAAATCATATTTAAATTTGAATATAAATAACGTTCTCCTGTATTTGTTGTTCCTGCGCGTGACTGATATTTTCACATATTGTTCTCAGTGAAAAGAAATCTATTACCTACAATATATATATATATATATATATATATATATATATATATATATATATATATATATATTTGCTAGTCATTACAATGACGCCTACTTCAGTACCTTTTATCAGGTTTCTAGCTAATAAAATCACTTGAATAACTGGGTTGCTATTTTCAACCAGTTTCTGTTTAGGTTTAGATAAATTGTTTTATGATTCAACCTAATTATTATCATTATTATTTTTTTTATTGTTGTTGTTTGTTCTCTTCTGAGAGTTTTTTCTTTTTTCACGGCAGCATTACCTGATAATTTGTCACTGGTGTTTGAGTGACAACAAGTCTCCTCAAGTCCCAAGGACTCTTCTAAGTATTCTGGCCAATCTCAATAATGCAGTAGTTTTGATGGTCTCCACCAATCTGTTATTTCCAAATCCTCCAGACCTTCTACTAATTCTTTGGTGACTGTAACAAGATCAACTATTACAATTGGTATCATCATCACTTTCATGATCCACAGCTTTTTCAATTACTTAGCAAGGTCGAGGTACTTATACCTCGTTTCATATTATTATAATTTCACTCTGTGGTCCGCCGAGACAGCAAAGTCCACATAACCTACATCTGCTGTTTTGTTGTGTCTTATCTATTCTCGCTTTGATATAAGTTGTTCTAATGGCATTGTAATTTTTCTGCTATTATAAGAGATTCAGTTTCTCTCTTAAGGTTCCCTTTTCTTAGCCACGTCTACGTTTTCTTGTGTGAGAATTTGCTTGTTATTCAGTTAAAATTTCCATAGTGTTGTTTTTCTTTTCACTTTTGTTTTCTGGTAATTGTCATTCTGCTGGCCACCGTGTCGTTCGTATAATTTTTGGTGGCTGTAACCAGTCTTCCTCCGTGATTTTGTATGTAGACTTCAAATCTTTGTATTGAAGTGTCCACGCCGCCTTCTTTGCCAGCATGTCCTCTTACCCCACCTCTTCTTGACACGTATAATCTGTCAAGTTCATCTCTATGATGTAATGCCTTATACATGGTCATTAATTTTCTTGTTCTCTTCTTCTTCTTCTTCTTCTTCTTCTTCTTCTTCTTCTTCTTCTTCTTCTTATCATTATTATTATTATTATTATTATTATTATTATTATTATTATTATTTGTAATTTGTTACTCCGGATTTAATTGGCGGTTTTTAAATATTAGTAAGATACAAACGTCTCTGGTCTTCCGGATACTTTTAAGTATTCATGCTAATTTTATCATTACTATGGTAAGAAATCTCTCGATTATTCCTTTTACTTTCATTTCCCCAGGTTTCTTTTACATTGGAGACGGTTCCATGCCTACCAACTGCATCCAGTTTTATGTTTCAGCGCTTTTTCAGCTCTCACTGCTAAAATGTAAGTACTTGTCAGTCATTTTACTTTCTTTTTTCTCACTTTGGATCACTGAAATAGTCAATGTAAAACTGTGTTTTTTTTTTGGTTTATGAATACTTCGTCTGATCTTGATTGAGAGTTCAAGGGAATCTTATATGTCTCTTTTGTTGGACATATGGCTTTTGTATTTTGAGGCAGCATTGCAAATTTTAATATCTCGCTCAATCTCAAGCGGACCATATTTCCAACCAAGTAATGTAACCTGGTGTATTTTTGTGCATTTTTTAGCATTCACATATGCGATTAATTGTTTCATATCTTTGACCTCATTATCTATAATTCAAATTTATTTACGCAGGTTCAATCTTTCCTTTGTTTCAATTGGGCCTTATGACATTAGTCTATATTACTGTTTATAGAAACTGGGTTCCTCTCTTTAGTTTTACCTTTCTTAACCATGTTATCTTTGAGAGTTTCTCAAGTTTTAGTATTTGGTTGCGTTTACTGACATGCGAATAACAGCAAACATCCCCAACTCTTTGGCACTCATCATTTTGTAGCCTTAAGAGTGTTGTGTTTTGAACAGCTTAACTTCATTCGTTAGTCCTTTGTTACTCTAGTCTCTTCTCCTGGTGCTAAGTAATTGTTACAGGGTTTATAATTATGATTGCTATCATTCTAACCTTCATCCTCTATAATTATCAATTCTCTGATCAGATTGAGATATTTATATTTATTTACGCTTTTCATTCGAAATTTGTCGAATTGATAATTTATTTTCCCTGTTAAATCAAAGTAAATTGATTAATTTTTTCCCAGAATGCCTGAACATGTTTTTTTTTCTAAATTTCCGAAAAAATATATAAGACTTGTCTGCATATCTAAACTTTACTCTTTTGCCTAAATCATATTTGATCTAGCATCATATAGTTAAAATTTGTTTCAGAAGGAAATTTCCCAAGTAATTATTTCTTTGCTTAAGTTTTTGCTGCAGGGTTTGATTTTCAGTAGAGTCCTTTTCCTTCTGAGATATGTTTACTTTATCTTTCATTTCTGGTTGATGGTATCAGTTTTTTTGATTTCCAGGTTTTTATAACTTGGTTTTTCTTCCAGCGTTATGAGGCTCTCCAAATTGGATAATCACATTTCCTCCTTTGCTTCTTGTTTTATTTTTCACATTATTAATACCGTTTTCCTCTTATATCTTGTCTAAAAGTTCTAACAGGATTATTACTTTCTCTCTATACAAGTTAATCATACACACTTATAATTTTACACTAAAATCTGCCTGACAGTAAGTCTCCTTAGGTATCTAGGTGTTTCTATATAGTTATACTTCTTTTATCTGTGCTGCGATCGAGATAGTTTTAATTCTTCTGATCTTCTGTTCTTTTTGTCTCTTTTCCTCGTATTTGGAGACCGTTCCATGTGCCCCAATTACTATTGGCATCACCATCACTTATGCCCTTCTCAATGGAGTTAGATGATCCGTTTTTATCTCAAATTCCTGAGAATTTGATGAGATTTTATGCTTGAGGATTTTTTAGCATTATTATATCGTATTTGTTTTCGGAGAGTTTTTCCCACCAGTGTAAGCTGGGGGTTTCTCGCTGGAGTGTGAATGACAGTAAGTCTCCTTATGTCTTCAGGACTTCTCTCAGTATTCTGTCCGATCTTATTTCTATAAGCTGGATTCTCTCTACTTGTCCACTGATTTCCAAATATTCCATTCACTTCACCAATCATTTGGAGATTGTCCCAAGAACACCAATCACAATCGGAATCCCCGTTATCTTAATGCTTCACAGTTTTGTTCATTATTATTAGTAGTAAAAGTAGTAGCTGTAGTAGATCTCATCGCTTTGAGCACGGATAACTTTGATTTGTAAAATGCTTTTATTTTTATATCTCATATTTATTCAGATTTTAAATTCAAATATGTTAGATTTTTGTCTATACTAATTTTATTGTAATTGCTTTAATGTAATGATAACCAGTCCGTTGGCCTAGCGGTTAGGGTGTTCGCCAATGGCCAAGGAGAGTGGGGTTCAATCCCTGGTCGAGTCATACCAAAGATTCAAAAAATGGTACTTGATACCTCCTTGCTTAACACTCCGCATTATAAGGTATAGATCAAGGTAAAGTGGAGCAATCCAGGGAAAGGAGTAGCGTCCTCCCCTACACCTCAGTGTAGTAGTTACTGAAAAGGGAGACTTCAGGTCACCCTCAAATAAGGTCGCCAACTTTACTTTTACTTAAAATGATAACTCATAGACAATTCCAACTAATTTTAAATGAAAAAGAAAGTAACATCTGCTGCGTTGCCCAGCGCAAGAATTGAGCTCAACTTACAGATTATTAGGCATGGCTTTAAACAAGTAGTCTTTCACCTGTACTGATTGGAATGGTTCGGCCAGAGGAGAAATCAAAAGAGCCATGTTTCTTTCTCTCGGAGGATTTATTTTTTATTGCCGTACAAACAATTGACACTCAGATTTAAATGGCTCTTTTTTTTTCTAGTTGGGGTAACAGATTTGAATATAAAAGTGAATATTCCTTAATTTAAGCGGTAGAAATCCATCATGCAGCCTGAACTGCACTGAATTATTTTGCAAACTCTCTTAAGATTTCCTCCCATGAAAATCGTTGTCTCTTTTTGCAACGTCTTAAAACTTCACATAAATAAACGGATTTATTTTATCTTGCGTAATCCTTGGGGTTGTTGTAGGGTTACAGCTTCTCGTGTAATGACTGCTTGCTATTAACTCATTGTAATTAATTTATATTAGTATTTTAGTTTTAAAATATTTCTTAAATTCTGCTTCTAATTAAGTCGTTAAAAAGATACAATATTACTTTTGAACGCATGCCTTATCAAATTAGTTTTAGTCCCATGTTCAGTTTATATTTTATCTAAAAATTCATAAATTATATATTCATGAAACATCAACCTGTATATCAGTATTTGAAAAACAAATAAATAGCATACATCAAAATCTCGCACTTTTTTCTTTTATTCATGTTTTCTTTGGTTTCCTCTATCTGCTAAACTTACACATTCTACCACTCAAATAATTTTCTCTCCTACGTCTGAACAAATTCCTTTTCTTTTGGTCTCTTCCTCTCTCAAAAGTGATTACACAGAATGATTTACCGAATAACCGTTACTGAAGACCATCTTAGAATACATTAAAAATGCATTTTAATGTGTTAATACCCTCATACGGCTCATTCCGTTTCTTCTCAAACTAACTAACGCTTAGCTTACTTTGGTACACTTTAATATTACCCCACCCAAATATTTTTCAAGGGTTAATTAGTAAAACCTATAAGTTATACAGGTTATTTAAAGTTACATGTATAGCCAAGTAATAGATACACTCAGTATTAATTTATACTTCAATAGTCTTTTCGCAAGGAATAAGTTGGTTACTTCGTAAAGAAAATCCTTCATGTAACATATGACAGGTGCCCGTGGTGTAATGGTTATCATCGTAGGAAATGGACACGGCGACACGAGTTCAAATCGACGAGACTGATTGCATTTCACTTAGCACTAATACCGTTGGGAAAGGTATGGATCCAATTAGTCTCCCTCCAGCTATGTGTAAATAGTAGGGTAGACTGAGTTCTTAAGCCATGGTAAGGTAAAGGTCTGTGTAAAGGAAAACTCTGATTTCAAACCTGTTAAAATCCGCTTAAAAAATGGCCTTGTGTCATGTCCTGCCCGAGTGGAGGGGTTGGGTAAATATGGTAACATATAACAGGTTGTTTTGTGTTAAATGGTACCAGAGTAACGTAATTGAACGGCTCTTAGAAAATTAAGATTGGCAAAAAATCAATAAGAAAAAGTATAGTGTCTACGATTAAGGCCAGTTGACCCCCGTTTGAGTCAAATCAAATCACTCGTTCCAGGTCAGCCGCTTAAAAGATTACGGCAATTAAAAAAGAATGTGAAAAAAACCGTTCGTTCCAAATTTTCTTGCGCAGGTGCGGAACCACCAGAAACGGATATATTCCCCCTGCCCGAAGACACAGGTGGAATAAGAGGACGATCCAGGTTTGCACAGAAGAGTGCTAGTGGCCGGCGAGGAGGGTAATCGGGCCTAAGATTTGACCAAAGAGATTTGGGCCCTTCAAAAAGAAAATATTTTCCAGTCTTTCTCTCTCTTATCAAACAAACCGCAGTAGCGAGCCAGGTATAAACCTTACAGAAAATTACTAAAATGTACATGCCGTTTTATACGTTGAACTTCAAGCTATCTACCAAAACAACCACAAGGCTTCCCTTTCCCTGCTAGCCACTTATGTCTATATCTGCGCTACACCAGTATTGAAGTGGAATCAGCTGTCTGATTTAAATATTCATTTACCTATGTTTAATTTATCTAAACAAACATAAGGAAATAGTAAAAACAAATAGTTCAACGTTAGAAGGAGGAATATAATTTCAAAATTGAGCTACATTTAAGCCTATTTGTCAAGGGTTGTAGAATAAGCCAGCTGCATCTCCGCAAAAGGGTTAGGAAATCACTACAGCCATTTGATGGTGAGGCTTCAGTTGCAGAGATTTTGGGTAATATGAATAGTTGCTGTATGTAAGTTCGTGCTGGTCGTCCTGCTTTTGCACATCCATATGTGGGGGTCCACAGGAGTACATCGCTTATGAGCTCGTCCTTGCTTCACCAGCAGTGTCCCGCGTGTCTGGTTCGTCTAACTTGTATAGTTTTCGTGATGGGGGGGCAAGTGTCCGTATAGTTGGTGTCTCGTGGGGGTGTTGTCGCCAGGACTTATTCAATACTGCTCTCGACATTCTTGTGTAATTTACGTCTAGTTTCCTCTCCAGCCGCTTAGTTAGCGTCAATGTGGTGCATCCATATAGCAGTATCGACACAACCGCTGCCTGGAAGTAACTGCGTTTAATTTCATCGGTTAGGTTCGACTTCCATGTGATCGAGAGCCTATCGAAAGCTGCCCATGCCTTTGTCAGTCGTGTGTCGATGTCTTTTTCGGTTGATGAGACGCTACTTCCTAGGTAGGTGAATTTGTCTACTAGTTTCAGAGAGGCTCCGTCTAGTGTGGCAATGTTGCCCGTTTGGTTGTAACACATATATTTAGTTTTGTTTGCATTAACATGGCGGCCAATGCCAGCTGCAGCTCGTTCCAACTATGCAGTAGTGTTTCGGCTTGGTTGGGTGTTTGCAAATAAGAGACCGATGCAAAATTTAATTGTCATGGAAATGGTTGAGAGAATTTAAAAATGTTCTAAATAGAATTATCATTGTTAGATAGAAATACTTAAGAAAAGTTTTAATATAGTTCAAACAAAAGGTCTCAGGCTTTTTTAATTGTTATCAATGAAATATTCATTTACAAACCACACGCAGACTCACAAACACACACACATATTCATACGCTCACACTTATACACACACACATATATATAAACACACATATATATATATATACACGCACACACACCTACACGCACATATATAGAAAGAGAGAGAGAGGGGCGATTTTGGCACGAAATAACTTACCCGGTTTGAAATGCCATAAAGCCAACCAACCAATATGTGCAGTCTCTTTAATTAAGTAATAACATGTACATTATCAGGACATTATATATATATATATATATATATATAAGTGTAAATATATGGAGGGAGACACACACGCATACATTCGGAGACAGAGAATGAAGCTGAAAAAAGAGAAGAATGATAGAAGTTTAAGTGCCTCTACGTGCTTTTCTGTACATTTGAATTAGCAAATGCAATTAAGCTGTCTTCCCTGCTCAGACTTAATATTTGTGAGCTGTTCATCGACCCCAATCCAATAACTGATGATAAATATGTCAAACTGGCTTCCTTTCATAATTTACCAACTTCCGGGGTTTTATTCATATTCTCAAACACGCAAATGAACGTAAAACTAGCACCTGTCAAGTGTCTTGGTCGAACAAGTTCCTAAGTGAACACCTTGGCCCATTTATATAATACTTTCTTCGCCAGTAGCTGAATTACTTTAAAAGTTTATTGCCATATTGAAACAAGTTTCTGAAAGGTAACGGTTGGGAATCACAAATTTTATTTTACTTAATTGATAAAGAACAAGTCTTAATATTTGTCTGGAGTGAACTGAAATATTTGTTCACACAAGATGCATGTCAGACGATGGAAAGCTGATACGTCGAGACTAAAATACTAAAGTCATTACAAAATTCTATTGATTTTTTTAGAGTGATATGCAGTCTATAAAGTCGTTGTTTTTTGTCTCTTAAAAATTCACCGTAGATAAAACCGATTATGGTAAACTTTAATTCTACATATAAATGTACAAATGTTATATAATAGCCGAGGGATTTCGGTTCATACCTTTCAGTTTAGTTAGGCTGAGAACCTTTCGGCTCAGCACATAGGTTAGTTCGGTGCAACATTGAGGCAGGTGTTAACGCGGATGAGTGCGGGCGGATGAAGGTGTCACTCAGATGTCATAATAGTCCGAGACGAAACAGAGTGACAGGGTGCGGGTGACGTCACACACCGGAAGCGCGCGGAGGTTTGTGTGAGAATCTGAAGAAAGTAAGAGTTGAGAATTAGACGCCAAACGAGAAGGATCGACTTCTTTATATGTTCAATCGTTATGAACATTATATGTCCATTTCGCACATAGCGTTAATTGTGAATATGGTACACAAACCTATATATATATATATATATATAAGAAAGTAACATTTTTCTTTTGAAATTATTTTTGTGTAAGATGGATGAATACAATTTTGGGGGGAGGTTCTTATTATTGGAGATGGATTGATATCTTTTCCTAATGTTACCACACGTCAAGGGTTATTTTGTGCCTTTGTATACGTTCATGAATACATTTTTCTGCTGTTATTTATGGTTTTCCTCGCAAGCACTAATATAATATCGAATAATCCATCTAACAGTTTTATTTGAATCAACAGCAGATGCAATTATGTGGCTTACATACGAATCTCAATTCGTTTAAGGGTTATTCCTCTGAAATAAATAGACATCGTATACGAAGGACCGCTGACTAGAAGTTTTGGAGTCTTGGCTAAAACAATAAAGTTGTATACAATATATTAACTACAAAAAATATTGATGAATCGGATTATTAATATTTGATTATGTAATCCAAATTATTGGGTAATTTAGTTCGATAATAGATTCATAAATGTAAGTCTTGTAGGATTGATTATATCAAATATTAAGAGCTCATCTCGCTCATCATTTTTTTTTTTTTAGAGACAGCATCTCAATATATCCCCGATGAATATTAGAACATTTGTTAAAAATCTTAACCTGTGAAACATTCTTACGTATACGAAATTTGGTATCTTTATATCAAATCGTTTAGGTGTCTGTTGAGGAGTGAAAAATCGTATCGATAATTGTTATCAATTTCATGGCGTACTTACAAATAACGAACAAGAGATTCTTTTAGAAATGATGTTTGGTGAATCAATGTTTTAGTTTGTTTCATTAACGATATTTAACTAATTATGGATCATTTTATGACGACATTTGATTTATTTGTAAATGTTTAATTGTAAACTTAGCAATATTTTTAATAATCAGAGAAAGAATTTTGATGAACTAGATAGGATAACCAGAAGTCAAATTGAAGACCCGCTAATCCTCAAATTTTGGGGAAGAATCTTTTGCTTAAACTGGTGTGAAAAGAAGACAAGACTTGAAAGGAAGATACGTAAAGTATCATATATATATATATATATATATATATATATATATATATATATATATATATATATATATATATATAATTGTGATTCATAACCGTTTAAAAATGTACTTCGCAGCTAATTTCTCCTTGTAGCTAAATGGTTAGTAAATGATTTTGTTCTATGTTTAGTTGGAAATAATTCCGCTGCAGCTTCTAAGTGGGCGTTGATAAAATTTTATATATATATATATATATATATATATATATATATATATATATATATATATATATATATATATATACATCTCCGGTTTTTTAAATCTTAAGGGTCGAGAGTAAAAACCGAAGCAACGGTTTAGTATTTGTATACCTACCCGTAAACTTTAGAATTATTAACATTTTAATTGCTGTATTTGATGGCATATAAGGTACGCTTTCTTATTCTAAAAATACCTTGACATTCCCCTGCATTCCATATGCCATATGTAGGTTTAGAATTCCTGATTGTCGGCCGAATTTTGTTACCTGGCAAGATTTGCTAGAAGAATTTGTCAAAAATGGCTGGATAACACATATATTTCCTATCGAGGTCGGATGCCAAGGTTTTATTATCAGCTCAACCTTTGCCTAACTGACTAATCATGGACGTTCACCATAATACCAGAGGAAATATACATACATATAATAAAATCCAGAATCAGATAACTAACTGTATTTGCATGGATATAGCATTCCCACAGAGTGGCGACAAACCAACAAAGCTTAAGGGTATCGTTAAATACTGCAGGGATAAGATTTTCATTTGATCGATAATTGTTATCTCCTCGGAAAAGGCATAAAATAAATTAGAAAAACGCGTACTTAGATTGAGTGTTATCATTAATGATATTCATCATATTAATTTCATCACGTTTAATATTCTTACTCTGTTTTTTTTTTTCTTGATTTTACCCTGCTGAAATTAGTGGTCTTATATGCCGTCAAATTCGGTCGCTTCACAATTATTCTTTTCAAGGTAGTAATACATTCAGCAAACAGAATACATGTCTATCTATTTTTAATTGTTTTCTTTGATTGGCTGTATAGTTTTGTCGATATTAACGTTTGTGTGTTTGAAATTGTTTGATTATTTGAAAACTATTTTCTTTTCCATTTCTTCTTAGATTAATTTTTTTAGGAAAATGGAAAACAACATTTTAGTTGACTAAGTGATTGAACATTCATAAATAAAACATGAAATGTAAAACATATATTACACATTTCCATCAATTAGTACACTTTTATAAGTATTGATAGTTATTGACGAGAAAATTCTGAATTTTTGTCTCCAGCTATTGTATATTATCTAATTTTTTCTATGACGCCATCGTATTTATTGTTTTTACATCAGTTTTTTATACTATTTTTATTTAATTAATATGGTTTAATCATAGTTTTTATTATGATTAAACATTTAAATAATTCATAGTCCATCACTTATTCGAACGTGCTTATTATTTCTGATTTTATAGTATTAACATTTCAATATCTATTGTTTTAAACATTTTTTCCTGTTTCACTTGTAACATCTTTTTAAAACTCTTCCAGTTTTAATTTCAACGACTTTTTAATGATTATTTTTAGATTACACATGTCATTTATTCACATTATTGTGTCAGTATAGCGTTTATTCTCAGGCTAACAGCAACGAATAAATGAATTAACACTTCGTTTAATTCTAACAACTTGTTAATCAACAGCAGAAACAAAGAATTACAATATACAGTCCTCCCTGTGTATAAAAGTGAGTTTAAGGGACTTACCGGTGCGCTGAAGAAGATATCTAGTATATTACGTTTGTCTTTCTGAGAGATTCTAATGTTCTCGTCTCACAGAACATCTGTTGGAATCTGTCTGACTGGATTTGGGATTTTTGTGCCAAGACTTATGGGCTAATCATGTGATTAGTATATCCAATCTCAGAGAGTCACCCCTTTACTCACTCCATACTGGAATGACCCTTTTACTAATACAAAACATTTACTTATTTTGACATTTAATTATTGTACTTTTGTAGGAATAAGTTCACTATCCATATTTCATTATTGATTTTTACCATTATATTTTCCTTTCGAATGAAACCTTTTTACTGTTTATCTTTTTTGCTACTTTTAATAAACTTATTATGGTTGCTTTTTAAATGAAACACATTCAATATTACTATTGATTGTTAATTTAAACAAAATCATTCATTGGTCATATAGGTTTTTCACTATTATGTTTACTGGTTTTAAGCCATATCATTATTAAATTAACCGGCTCATTGGCCTAGTGGGTAGATTGTTTGCCAATGGTCCAGGAGACCGGGGCTCAATCCCACGTCGTGTCACACGAAAGACTCTAAAAAGGGTTCGTGATACTTCCTTGCTTAACACTCAGCAATATAAGGAACATATCAAGGTTAAAGTGGACTAATCTTGGGAAAGGAGTAGAGCCTTCCATTACAACTCGGTGTAGTAGCTATTGAAAAGAGAGCCTTCTGGTCACCCTTGACTACGATCGCCAACTTTACTTATTATTGAATTATCATTAATAATATCCTGTAATACAATTTTATTTGGCAGTCACTCGTAATTGGTTATAACGACTACTTGGGAATAGAAAAGATGTGAACGAACACTCGGATCACTGAGTGTCGATTCTCAAACCAATGGGCCAACTTCAAATCGTTGACTATTCATTTGTGATACTGAGTGGTGTTGTCTTCTCGTAGTAGCCCCCCACCCTAAAAAAAAGTGATCGAATGATATTAGGTAACCAACAATTCGTATAGCCTCCTTACTCCTAAAACACATTGTTTAGATTAGTTTCTGATTTAATGACACTAGCAGAAAAAAGGCACAATATTGCACTTTATATAAACATAGCTGCGTTGGAATCCCTTTAAAATGGCTATGGATTCTAGCATTTGATGATTGTCATGTAAATGTGTAAAGTCATATCTAGGAAATTGTTGGTCTTTACTGAAGGGTTGAGAGATATTGTATGCCACACACACACACACACACACACACACACATAATTATTTTCATATCACTGCACAAATTCCTCTTAAAATATATGTGGGGGTGTCCTCGTGGTGTAATGGTTAAAGCGATGGACTGCGGAATCGTAATACGCGAGTTCGTACTCCAGTCGCGCTATTACGTTCACTTTCGGGCAAATACCCTTGGGAAAGGTATGAACCCCCTTATTCTCCCAGTTATGGGTTAAATAGTACCACTACTGTTCTTCTAGAAGAATGACTTTGGCATCAAATAACTTAAAAAGAGTTGATATGCCATTAAACAAAGAAACCAAACCTTAAAATATATGTGGTACATAGATCCGATGGTATTAATATACATATTCGATTTTTTAACAATTTTCAACGAAAAAAAAAGGGATTTAGAAAGTTCTTAAGAAAAGTGAAAAAAAGTAGAAGACAGTTTTGAAAATTTATATTAAACAACAAAATTATGCAAAATTCAATCCTTACATTTATTCCCTTTCAATTGTAATACTTCAACACACTTGTTTTGCATTGAATGAAAAAGTTTTATGAAAAAATTTAACCTTTTGCTCATCAGAAATCACCACGTTTTCCTATTTTTCTTCTCTCTATTTTACTTTTTTCTTTACCCAATTTATGTGTATCTTCTTGTGTTTAGTAATTAAAGCAGAGACTGTCTTACTTTTTCGATATACGAGATTTGGCGATTCATGGAGAAGTTGACGAACTCTTCTTAGAGTGAAAGTTAAATTATGAGATTTTTGCATATCTCTAGAACTTGATTGTGTTTTAGAACCTTCCTGAAAAGGTCGACGTCTGGTGGTATTTTTTATATTTAGGGGGATGACCAGGACGTTTTCTGGTGCCATACGATTCAGGGTCCTTTAGATAATTTCTCACAACAGTTCGGGACCTCGACAGTTCTCTTACAATGAAATTTATAGATTTTCTCTCCATTTAGTTGGTAGAAATTTGACCTTTTCATTTTCATTTAGTGGGGAGTTCCTAAGCATTTTGCAGTAACTATATTCAATTGTGAATTGTTTAAATTGGACTCACGTGGCTTAAACTCATGATAAAAGTATTTTCAAAATCTGCGAATGAACTTATTTTTCATTTGGCATTCTGAAGTAAATCAGATATACAATTTTTCAAAACTCTCTAATTATAATTATAATTAGTGATACATGTAAATATCTATTATATTTTGAATAAAAGAGTTTTAATATATTCTACATTTAATTAAAGAAGGAGAATTTTGTTTAATTTGATATACCAATAAAAAGGAATGCTAAAATTTATCAATCCAAAGGAAAAACTATTTAAAAAAAAATTACTCTATTTTATTTGAAGATTTAAAGGATTTTCAAAAGATGAGATAAATTTGTTGAAAAGCCTGATGAGTTGTATATACGCTTTATTGTTGAATAGCTTTCAAAAGCCTTTCGTTCCTTGCATGATATTATATATATATATATATATATATATATATATATATATATATATATATATATATATATATATATATATATTCTTGGCGCCCATGTGTTGTACATGATATAGAATATATATCGATTTTACGTTCGTTCTTTAAAGATCTTTTGTACTGCACTGAAGGAATTCAAATAGTTCATTGAAAAATATTTCAAACACCAATCCGTTGCATTTGAGAATCAATCTTTTCTCATTGTTGTTAATTCCTGGCAGCCGAGTAAAAATTCATCTAGTGTCTGTTGTTTCTCATAAAGACAAATATTGATCGTTAATGGAACGAACGTTTCCGAAAGAATTGTGAGCTGCCAAGTTATTTATCTAATACGTATAAAAGAGTGTGTATTTTTCAATTGAGACTCGCCTTTATTTTTTACTCTATTTTATATGAACAATTCATTTGAAGTCTTACATAGGAAATCTTTACATTTAAAATACAGGGAGTTCTAAATATAAATAAGCAGTTGGAAAATTAACATATTTGTTTTGATAGCTTAAAGAAAGAGTAAATAGCCGATAACTTATTATTTGATATTTGTCTCTGCTATCAACATGGTAGGATTTAACACAAGGTCCTTTTTATAGCAGGGAATTTAGGAAAAGCAGAGGTAATTCCCTGCCGAACTATGTTGGTATTTATCTCTCTTGGAACAATGTGAGCCTGGTAAACCTGCTGGACATAGACTCAGTAAGTGTATTGTGATTCCATAGTATTAGACTTCGGGTGTGTATGTCTGCTCATAGATTGAATCAGACCCCGCAGAGAAACTTGTTAGCTGATCTTTACGCCGCCCCAATAAATTCAGTCAATGCAACAGAGTGGGCAAGACTTAGAATAAGAGGACTAAAACATCATCTAAAATGATCAGTGCAAGGTATGAAACTAAACTGTACATGAAGACGAAGCACCAGATCTGGAACCCTGGGATTATACATTTTTTTTTAAATATCATCTAAAGAGTAACATATCATTACAGGTATTCGTAACCCGGTCGACTGGGGCTGTATCTCTGCAAAGAGATATGGCACTACATCCCCAGCTGTATCTCTGTAAAAAGATATGACACTAAACAATTTGATGGTGAGGCTCTAGTAATAATCGAGCTTTGAGAAATGGGGATTACCTCTTCATTGCCATCGCTGCCAGCCGAACTCTGACCCAGATCGGCAGCATCTGATATTGTCCTATCTATGGGTTAAATAGAATTGTTTTGACATTTAAACCATGTACTTCCACATTTAAAATAAGTGCAAGCAAATGACTTAGGCAAGATTAATTGTTTGAAATAGAACTGTTTGATCATTTAACTGTGTGTAAATAAAGAATTGATGTTCAGATGAATTCTAAGTGATAAATAGCAATGCTTAGAACCATTTAACTTAGTTGGCATGCTAACTGAATTGTTTGAAATAAAACTGGTTGATAATTTTACGGTGTATAAACGAATGACTGATGTTTTACTGAATTGTTTGTGTTGAATAATAATATTTGAAAACTATTAATTTTGTGGAAGCAAATGGTTAATAAAAGATAGAATCGTTCGTATTAGTCAGAAACCATTTGACTAAGTGGAAAAATACATGAGTGCAGGTTTGTTCAGAAATATTATATACAAAATGTGTTCAGGAATCATATACGTAATATATATATTAAAAGGATTTGGTATTAAACAACCTACAGTGGTTGATATGTCATAAAACAAAACCAAAGCAAGCCTAAACATATACGCTTCTATATGCACACACACACACACACACACACACTCACCCTCATATATATATATATATATATATATATATATATATATATATAGGATATTATTCGGTCCAGTTAAACCAGAGTGGTCAATATTCCGATAATCAGTTTTTAATTTGGAATTTTCCATTGGGCCTTCAATAAGTTTCCAGACTTTTTTGTACAGGCATTTAAAATTGTCGTAGATTCTTGATAATGCAGTGCGTTATGGCTATACATCTTATGAGATGACTAATTATTATGATTTCAGGTTTAAAGGAACAGCATCAGCAGGAATTCGAATACACCCTACTAAAGCCTGATTGTCACAGCTGGTGAATTTCAAAAATGCTATCTGACACTTTAGAAGAACGATATGCAATAAAATTCAGTTTTAAACTTGGAAAATATACCACAGAAACGTATGGAATGCTTCAAACGGCTTTTCGGCTATCTTGCATGAATCGAGCATCAGTTTTTGAGTGGCATGAGAGATTCAAGGAAGGCAGGGAGTCTGTGTGGGATTATGAAAGGTGTGAGCGGAGTAAGGAAGTCAATACACCAGAGGTGATTGGCCAAAGGGTTAGGGTTACTATGCTGAGGTTTTAAGGGAGTTCAGCAAGAGATTCCGTCGGAAGAGGCCAGCACTCTTCAAAATGGGTTCAATGGCATTTCCACCAGGACAATGCACCAGTCCACAACTCCATCCTTGTCACACACTATTTGAACAAGATGGGCATCAAGACAGTTCCTCACCATCCCTATAGTCCAGACCTTGCTCCCTGTGACTTTTGCGTATTCCCTAAGCTCGGAGGCTGTCGTTATGAGGCAATTGAGGAGATGAAAGAGACTGACGAAGGTCATCGTCACAATCTCACAAGATGACATCCATGGGACCTTCCAGAAGTTGTTGGAACGGTACAACAATTACATTGCAGCCGGAGGAGATTACTTTGAAGGGGACTAGAGTTTCATGTGTGTACTATCAATAAAAGTGCCCATACGAAAAAAGTCTGGAAATTTATATAATGATCCTCGTACGTCAGAAATGTTTTGGGGTTTGGTTTCGGTATTTAACAAATCATAGATTTCGGTCTTTTATTGTCTTGCTCGTTCATATAGGGCTGCATTTTAATTAGAAAGAGCTTGACTATTAGCACAACTCATGAGATTTAGATTCGTCGCGTTGTTTTTTCATTGGACGAATCAGATTAACAAAAAAGAAAAGAAAAAAGGATATCATTTTTCTTTCCATATTTTGCTTCTGCACCCTGAAAATTCTCTGCTATTCATAATAACCCATTCTGCATAACAGTTAGTAAGGAAAAAGTCATTGAATTTTTAGTTTTCTATTTTCAATTTACGCATAGCAAAAAAAATATGATGAGTAGTTGTGAGGTACACTTGTCAGCCGAGCAGTCTGATAATAAGTCTAGCGTAAAGTTGGGCGGGTTTCGATCCCAGCTTCAATTTTCCTACATGTCTAGTCACACTGAAGAGTTGTGATACAACGAAACAGTATGTCTGTGGATGACAATATATATATATTCACATAATTGTTAGAATATTCACCAATGTTACAGGTAATCGGGGCTCAATCTCAGAACGAGGCATACCAAAGACTCAAAAATAGTAATTGATGGCTCCTTGTTTTACACTTAGTATTACAAGTTATGAATCAAGTGTAAGTGGAAACAATTCATAGAAAATGTAGCACCATGTCCTACACTTCTGTTTAGAAGCTAATGAAAAGGGAGTGTTCAAACCGCCCTCTACAATGTTTGGCCAACTTCCTTACCATATATATATATATATATATATATATATATATGTATGTGTAGGTAATCATCAAATTCGTGTTTTGTAAGTTCATTAACTTGCAATTTAGATACATTTTATTGTTATGAGTTAGAAAGAATGAAAAGAGCAGAAGCTTGTTTTTTTTTCTGAATTGATAATACTGATGAGACAAATGAATCTTTGTATGTGAATTTTACTTTAAACCGGTAATAAGTAATAATTATCCCTTCGAGGGATTTAGTTGTTTTTTTTTCTTGAGAAAAAAAAGATTAAAACTGATATTAGACATGTTAATCTTAAGGTTTTGGAGTATGGATAAAAGGTGTAGCTGTTATTGTCGCAAGGCTGTTCTTGTCTTCATAAATGACTGAACACATCGAAGAAGCAAATCAAATATTTTAACGTCAATACATTTAAATAAACGAGAGAGGGAAATGAGACGTGAATGTCCCAAGCTCTTTAAAGGGATCACAATAAGATTTGTTTACAATTACATGATTATCATAACACTGTTTAAAACTAGACAATATTCGGGTTTTGAAAGTGATGCTTTCAAGACCAATTTTCATTCATCTATCACAATGCAGATTCGCATTCATTCTCTATGGTCTATCATCTAGCCTTCAACATGTGAGTTATGGGAAAAGAAGGATTAAAAAGGAAACAGCACAGCCACAAGCTATTACGGTGGCAGCTCTCTGGAGAAAATCCGGAAAGATTATCCATGTCCTATCCTTAATGTTGTCAAATCAACACTTGGGTTGGCGCCAAGGTTACCATCCTTCTACTATTGTACCTTAAAGGATCAATATTGAGAGTGTGTCATATCTGTTGACGTGTCCAAATCAAGTTTGCTTTTGTTATTTGATAGTTGACAGATGATAATCAAGAAAGCCCACAAGTGTCCTGTATTCATTGGCCTTGCGGCTCCCTCTAGGTATTATCTTCTCTGGTATTTGGTTTCGAAATCCGCAATTCTTCCAGTATCAGCCCGCTCAGGCCATATATCAAATTATTCTGAGAGAGTGGAGTCAACACGAGATTAAAATCATTTGAACTTTACTTGAAATCTCTTCTTGCTCTTTCACCTCCTTTCAACTCAGCCTAGCGATGTCGCGACAGTAGAGATCCATATTCGTTTTTAAGCTGTGACGGGTAACTTTGAGACAGAGTGTGTCCTAAGTACTTAAAATTCTTAGTAGGGGTTCTTTATAACGTTGTTGTTCACGTGCTGAACTGCAACAGCGTTGAAAGTGAGTTCGAAATCCAGATGCTCCGTTGCTTTCTCTTTCGGACAATTACGCTTGAAAAAAAGTATGAAACATATTTATCCCTCCAGTTATGTGTCAAATAGTACCAGGAACGCACTACAAGTACGACTTTGATATCAAATAATCCACTCAGGTTGAATAGCATTTAAATAAAAAAACAACATTAAAATCATAATTTTTTTTTGTTTTATGGCATATAAAAACCTTTGTGGGTTATGTAACGCCAAATCCATATTTATGAAAATAGTTCATTTTCAAACAATTCAGTTTAGCATAAATAGGCAGCTTAAATATAAGTGCAGTTTAATTGTGAAAAACATTTCTATTTCAAGAGATTCAGTTTAGTCAAGCAGTTCTTATTCAGATAATTCAGTTTTGTATAAATACAGATGTTTGTTTACACACAGTTAAATGATAAAATTGTTCTATACTAAACAATTCAGTTTAGTGTAAGTATAGATTCAATGTCAAAAAAAGTTTTATTTCAAATAATTCAGTTTAGCGTAAGTACACAGATTATTTTTTAGTCAAACAGTTCTAATTCAGGTGATTTAGTTTAGTATAAGTACATATTTTTTTGCACACTGTTAAATGTCAAAACAGTTCTATATTAAACAAATCATTTTAGTGTAAGTAGATTTTCAATGTCAAAAACAAAACCATTGCAAACAAAATCAGTCTAGCACAAGCATGCAGTTTAAATGTAAGTACGGTTTAATTGTCAAAAACCTTTCTATTTCAAGTTATTCTGTTTAGTCAAACGGTTTTGATTCAAACAGTTCAGTTAAGTATAAGTATGCAGTTAGTTCTATTCAACCCATAGATAGGGCCCTATCAGGTACTACCACGCTGGGCCAGAGTGGGCCTGGGAGCAATGGCAACGAATGGGTATTCCGCATTCCTCAAAGCTCCAGCATTACTGGAATTTCACCATCAGATTTTTTAGTGTCATATCCAGGACACTCGTTAGGGTGAGGGTGGGGGTCTTATCTCTCTCTGCATAGGTGCAGTCGGTGTATTCTTCAGCCCCAGCCGACTGAGTATTTAAAATCATCATATTTCAGATCACCTTCTGCGGTAATGCTTGTTTGTTTAACGTCTACGCTATTTTTCATCCTCTTACAATTGTTTTACAACTATTCATTTCTTATATTTCGAACTAGTTTATTCGCTGGAGTCTAGGACTCAGTATTGCTGCCCTCAGTGAGAGTAATATCGTTGGCAAAGCGGAGGGTGTAGATTGGTCTTCCACCTATAAAACACAAGTTCGTTAGGAATATTCTCTCGTAATTTTGTCTAAAGGAATAAGTTAAAGAATATGGTGTTTAAGAGCTAACGCCCAAAACTTATTTTGTTCTGTTGTACACAAAAACTGAAGTTTCTTCAAACGTTCGCCGAGTTTATCACAGTTTTATTCCCATTGCATTTTGAGATTGTTAAATGATTTCATTTCGGTCTTATGTTTTGCTCAATATCGGTTCATAACTGTATCTCGCAAAGAATGGGATTTAGCAATATTCTATTCATATAAACGGTCTTCTTCATACAAACAGTCGTTATAAAGTTATTGAGAGCTAGAAAGAAAATTTGCTAAAATATAGTAAAGCACAAATATCTCAAAAACAATAATGTTTTCCTAATCCTCGCAGACAAGACATTCTCACTCACTCAAAACCCACCCATCTCTCTCTCTCTCTCTCTCTCTCTCTCTCTCTCTCTCTCTCTCTCTCTTTCCAACGCGTGCACACACACACACACACACACACACACACACATTCTAATATATCACTCAATAAGTCCCTGGCCTGACATATCCATGACACCACAAGTAAATATCCATACTATTGTTATAAAGTACTAACATTCAAATAACACGTGTCAAAAATTGAATCGAATCGGATAATAAATTTACAAACTACAGTTATTTTAGTGAAGGAGTGGAGTATTCACTAATGTTGCAGGAGACCAATCCCAGGTCAAGTAATACCAACAATTCAAAAAATGCTACTTGATGCCCCCTTGCTTAACACTCAGTATTATAAAGTAAGAATCAAGGGTGAAGTTTGACCATCTAGGGAACTGAGTGGTGCCCTCTCCTACAACTCGGTGTAGTAGCTATAGAAAAGGGAGCCTTCGGCTCACCATCGACTAAGGTCGCCAACTTTACTTTTTACTAACTGTTGCTAATTTCCCAAACAGTGGCAAAATCTGAATTCGTGTGTTGATGAAGGATTGCTTTCTGATTAAAACACCAAAAAACTCCACAAACTCGTTTTGGCCGATCGGAAATTGAAGTTGAGTGTTATAGCCATGGAGTTGAAGATATCAGAGGGCAGAGTATTCATTATTTTGTATGAATATTTGTTAATGAGAAAGCTGTGTTGAAAGTGACTACCGCGTTTGCTCAGAGTCGATCAAAAACAGCAATGCGTCGGTGATTTAGAGCGTTAATTGCAACTGTTTCAGCGCAAGAAAAAGGAGTTTTTTTTTGCGTAATGTGGCAATGGATGAAACCTGTATCCACCACTTCACTCCTGATTCGAATCAGTTGTAAGCTAAGTAGACAGCAGGAGGTGAAAATCGTCCTAAGCAACCGAAGTTGCTAATATTAACAGGCAAGATTTTGGCCTCCTTATTTTGGGATATGCAAGGTATTTTGCTTATCGATTACCTTGGAAAAGGAAGAACCATAAATAGCGAATTCATATAGCATTATTGGCTCATTTGAAGGAAGAAATCGCCAAAAATCGGGCAAAAATGAAGAAGAAAAAAGTGCTCTTTTACCAAGAAAATGCACCGAGTAACAAGTCGATCGCAATTGCTTCTGAACTAATCTTATTCTCCAGATTTGGCCCCTAGTGACTACTGGCTGTTAGCAGCCTTCAGAAATACTCCAAGGAAGAAGTGATATCGGAAACTGGGGTGTATTTTGAGGACAGAAAAAGGCATCGAATTGTTAGAGAAGTTTTGGAATCAGTGTATCACCCTTGAATTAATAAAGTAGAATTTTGCCTAAAAGTTTTTTTATTTGTTAGGCCCGGGACTATCTATCAATCTGTGAGTGTGCTTGTATCTATGTGTATGTGTGCATGTGTGTGTTGGTACACTTACTTAGATGGCTTTAAACCAATCTCAAAAACTAGTTTTAATTTAGATATTTTGATTTCTTTTATTTACGAGGGTTATTTAGTAAATAAGCAGTAAGTTTGTTTTTGATTTTAAAGAAAAAATAATTCATTTAGTTTTTCATTGCCTCGTCTGGAATTGATAAATAGTAAAATTTATTTAGTCCCTCAAAATATTTATTTTGAGTCTATTTAAAGTAGCAGTTTCATGTTATCTTACGCGGATTATTTGGTTTGGTTTCTTTAATTAACGGCATATCAACCTTGTTGGGTCGTTTCAATGCCAAAGAAGGACAGTAGTGGTACTATTTAACACATAGTTGGAAAGATAAGGTGGTTAATACCCGAGAGTGAACGTAATAGAGCGACTGGAGTACGAACTTGCTTACTAAGATCCCGCAATCCATCGCTTTAACCATTACACCACGAGGACACACACCTTATGTGGCTGAGAAACGTAAACCAGTTGAAATTTCAAGAGTGAATGCGTGACGTGGATGGAGAAACATTTTTTAGTGAAAAAAAAAAAATTACCGATCAGTTGAACATTTGTTCAAAAGAATAAACCTGAAATGAAAAGACTGTCCAAGGAGGGGAAACGTACTAACTATATGGTAGATAAAAAGTTATTGGTGTATCAGCCAATTAAGAAGGTAATTCTGTCCTTTGGGACATAAAATCATTCAGCGGTATTGATTTCCTTGAATATAGTCCAACTTAATTTTTTTTCTATTAACAACACTTTATCAAAAAGTTACCATATTCATTGAATTACCCTCGTATATATATATATATATATATATATATATATATATATATATATATATATATATATATATGTTATACGTATGTATATATTGCATACTTTATAATATCGTGGTGTAAAGTATTCAGTCTTTCTTCTTCCCGGATATATACTTTAATTTTTCTTCAGCGTCTTTCTATTCTATTTATGATAATTTAAAACCTAACAAGTAGTTACTTCCTCCTCCCATGATATACGCCATTTGATTTTTTTTTATTTGTTTTGTTTTGTTTTGTTTTGTTTTTCTCCCATTCTTAATAAATCTTAAAAGCTTACTTCTACTTCTTAAAAGAAAAACTTTCTTCAATTTGTGAGCCTCCTATTTTATTATCTCCATCAGTATTTTGTATTTTTCGTCTCTGTCCTCAATCTTTTGCGTTTCTATTTTCCGCCATTGTATTCTTTTCGCGCCTGCATTCGACCACCATAACGCCGATTCTGCTGCTGATGGCAAATTCGCTACTTTCAGTATCCATTAGCCGGCTGTCAATAAAAATAGCTCCAGGCTGTGTTTAATTTTTGGGAGTAATCAATACAAGTATTTTCACTTTAGCAAGATTGTTATGTATATGCTGTAGCCTCGCTATACTTTCAATGGCCCACCCAGAATCATGACAATAATAACCCACACCGGCACTTAATGCATACAAATCATTATTCAATTTCATTCGAGAAACAAATCGATTTTATGTACAAGATAAAATTAAGCCTCGAGGGCAATCTATATAAAAATGAGAAAAAAATTAAGACAGAGAAAAAATTGTCAATTATATATATATATATATATATATAGAGAGAGAGAGAGAGAGAAGGGGGAAGCGAGAGAGATAGTTATTTGGTGAAGAATATGTGGCCGGTTATTTCCTAAAAAAAGGACCGGCGTTCTCGTCTTATCAAAAGGTTGACATTTTTTATGGATTTTAATACGTTTTACTCGAAAAAACAAACTGAAGGAATTATATTAAAATAAACAGGTAAAACTTTTGGATGGTCGAAAATAATGTTGAAAACTATAATAATTGTTATAATATATGAAACTGAATTTTAAAAAAAGGAACCCGCTACATTAACTCAAAATCATTGATTGTGTTTCTAATTAAAAAAAGAAAATTACATTGTGGGCAGTTTGTTTGTGTGTATTTCATATCATCAATTTATTGGATATTTTAGCACGAATTGGACTTAGCTGTGAAAATTTAATTGTAATCATACGTATTTAATTCTGTTTCAATACGTTCTTTTTAATCGCACATTCATTTGTGAGTGTTTGGTTGGCTTACTTGGACGCTAACAAAACAGCTGGAGAAGACGCTAGACGGTAACTACACAAGAATGTTGCGAGAAATATTAAACAAGTCCTGGTGGCAACACCCCACAAGGCGCCAACTATACGACCGCCTGCCTCCCATCACGAAAATTATCCAAGTTAGACGAACAAGACATGTAGGACACTGCTGGAGAAACAAGGACGAGCTCATAAGTGATCTATTCCTAGGGACCCCAACATAGGGCCGAGCAAAAGCAGGACGACCAGCACAAATATACACACAGCAGCTATGTGAGGATACAGGATGTAGCCCTGAAGACCTTCCAGAGGCGAAGAACGCTAGGGGGAAGTGGCAAGAGAGGGTCAGGGATATCCGTGCTAGCGGCACGACATGATGATGATGATGATATGGAATATCAACCTTGCAGGTTATTCAATACAAAATATTTATATATATATATATATATATATATATATATTTTTTATGCAAATTTCATTAAACATGGTTCGAAAATTAATTCTATTAAGTGTTGGTTGTAGGTTTCTAATATGTTGTTCTTCGAGAATCTGAATTATAAATCCGATGAAAAAATATTGAAAACATTGATTCACAAAAACATACTCCCTACTGATCCTAATAAAAAAAATAATAAAACTTATTATTTATTATAATAAATTTAAAACCTCGAATTTAATCATTAGAAATAATTTCTCTCCCTCGATTGGGGTCTTGCAAAAAACCAACGTTATCTATGAATTTAAATGTCCTTTAGGAGATTGTATCTCTGATAATAATAATACATATGTTGGTTTAACCTCAACTACCCTGTCGAGGAGACTTACAATGCACCTTTCTTGAAACACGTTCAATAGCTCAGCATTTAAAAAAACATTCAAGCCCAACAACACAACTACGAAAAATTCTCACCGACAACACAACAAAATTAGAACATCAAAATAATAAACAAAAACTTCAGATTCTCGAAGTACTACATATTAGAAACCTGCAACCAACAGTTAATAGAATTAATTTTCTAACCAGTGCTAATGTACTTAAATGTCTTTAGCTACTGGCACTAATTATAAAATTACATTTAAAAGCAAACGCCATAATCTTCAACGGCAAAGACGCCCTTACACAGTTGTAATATGCTAAAACAAAAATCACTTTTGTAATAGATCCTCCCTTGATGATGGCCCAAAGTCGGACAGAAAGTACTAGGGATACATACAACTATGTACAATACATAAATCAATTCCCCCCGAATACGATAAAGGTAATACGGTAATTCGAATGGATCCAGAAGAAAATATGTAGATATAAAATGTCTATTATGTTTAATGAAAATTGCATTTACGAAGAAATGCTGCCTATATATATATATATATATATATATATATATATATATATATATATATATATCCGATCTGTAAACAAATAATTTGTTATTAACATTATTTTTAAGGAGCCAGAGAAGATTTCTAATACATGAATAAATATTTTCAAGTTTTAATAACATCAATAGTTCTAGTCAAAATCATTCATTTCTTTTCTCACATGTGGTTCCAAGTATTGCTATGACATAGTAATAATTTAATTTAATATCCGTCATTTGTTTTCACATAGTCAAACGTGTTTCATGTATAGTTAGTGATTAAACATTTCTATTTGTTACATAGATGTGACCCTAGACGGTACTACCACTCCTGGTTAAAGTGGATCTGAGAGTAATGTTTACGAAAGAGTACTCCACATTCTACAATACTTCAGGACCAGAGTCTCACCATCTGATTGTTTTCTGTCATAATTAGAACAGTCGTTGGTGGGTATTTTCCATTTTTAAAGATGAATTCGACGTATTTTACATCCTCAACGGGTAAGGTTATTAATTTGTCTATTATGATTTGTTTTACATTCTCTCGTTCTATGTAATACGAATAATTTTCAAGTTTGGCTCTAGTCCCATTTGTGGTGGGAGGAGAATTTCATATGTGGACGTCATATCTGCGGCCGATGATTTTTTTATTAATAAAAGTATGGATAGCGATGATGACTATACTGAAAATTACACCTCATCAATCACATTCCATGAGAGTGTCTTGGTAAGTCGATGAACTTTTCAGCCGAGCTTCGTAAATTGGACAGAATAAGGTACTAATAAGGAAAAACATTTCAAGTCAGATCAGAACTGCGAGTATTGTCAATCCATACAACAGAGAAACGAAGCCCTACCTCCAGATTTACTCTAGTTTCATCCAAAGGACCTATCTTTTTGTGAGGGTCTTATCCCTCTGCAGAGGATGCAGTTAGCATGAACTGAAACTTGCCTATAATTGAAAAATATATATAGCTGCATTTATTCCCAATGGATTTTTGTAAGAGTTGTGTCATATTTAAATTAAGTGAAAAATATGAGTGTATATGATCAACTTTTAGAATTTATTAATGATGTTTAATGGGTCAGTTGAGAAAAAAACTAAATTCGTTTCCATATATTCTATATAATAAAAAGTTAAATATCATGATATTTGTACACAAGATATACCTCCTAAATTTTTTTTTTCCTTAACTGGATGTTCATCAAAATTTGAAGAAAAATGTTCGAAAGAAACATTAAAAAATTCAACATAGCTGATTCAGAAAATATGAAAATAGGAGGTTCAGATTTCCTCTTAGCAATTGAAAATTTACTGAAACATGTGTCGAATGGCCAGAGGACAAGTTTGAACAACATTAAAATATTATTCATTGTACGTTTCTGTCTAGATATATACAGCTTCACTATTGATGAATTTTAAACACACACACACACACACACACACACACACACACAATTATATATATAATCTTTGGTAATTTGGGGAGTCTAGTGGCAATTTGGAAAGTTGAGTTTTTCTTTATTTCACCATACTTTTTTTCTGAGGCTTTTATTCCACAGTTTATGAATTTTACTGATTTTCATTGATTCTGGTTGTGACGATTGAAAAAGTGCTGTAGAAGACTTTATAAGAGACGATTTGAGAGTCTATACTTTCCCATATCAGTTGCCATTCTAGCATTAAAAAAACTAATTTTCTCTAGTATCTAACCATAGCTAAAGAGAAATACACCGGATCCATTCTTTTCTCAAGTGTATAAGCGCTACGTTAAACATAATAAGCCTCGTGGTGTATTTGAAATTTGGGTCATTATGTGCAATCCCTACGACGGTAATCATTACTCAAGAATATATATATATATATATATATATATATATATATATATATATATATATATATATCTATATATCAGTGGTATTTATTCGCGAATTAAAACCAGAATAAAACGTTATGCATATACAAATACCTAACAGTAATAACGCCATATATATATATATATATATATATATATTTGTGTGTGTGTGTGTGTGTGTGTGTGTGTGCGTGTTGGAATGATCTTACACCTTTGCAAGGTCCATATTGACGGAACTTTTGGTAAAAGAGGCTCTGCTGCCGAGGTACGTGAACTCATTATTAGTTTTAGAGATTTGAACGCTAAGTATTTGCCTCCTGCGGCCTGCTCCAGACAGGAATTCGGCTTGGGTTATTGTTTTTGAAAGTAGGGTTATTTCGTTGACTAAATGTCTGAGGTGGAGCTTGATGATTTTTATCATTAAGGGTTTTTGGGCTATTGTCTTCATCTTTATTGTTATTTCCACAACGTTTCGGTCGATATATCCTACAGCCTTCTTCAGGTATGTGTCGAACTCGGGGAAACTCACCTGCAGTCACGATTGAACCTGCAAACTCCAGAAGATTGTCTCCTTAGAAGCTTAGGAGACCAAAGCCTATAACCGTTACACTATGAGTCCAGCAGGCGAGTAACACTACAGGAATACTTAACACTTGTACCTGGTTATGGCTAACAGAATCAGAATAGGTGACCCTCGTGAATTCAATAAAGGACGTAGTTCGAAGTCCCGCATAGATTCCCGGGTTCGACAAACACTGCAAGAAAGCCGCAGGACATATCGGTCAAAACCTTGTGTGAATAACAATAAAGATGAAGATAATAGTCCGAAAAACCTTAATGATTGGATTACTTCATGTACATACTCTGTGTTTCGGCAGGATATTGTCTACTTCTTTCCTTTTTTTAGGATGAAGCTGTTTTCTTTTATTTGACCACTCGAGTTTCGAAATACGTAGTCTAGGCAGATTATAAAGAGATATGATTCACATACATTTTCTGGCAGAACTCTAGTAACATGGTAGAAGACTGTGTCGCCATCCGGTGAGCGAACTTTGACTTTCTTGTTAATCTACAGAATCGTTATGGCTTTGACAGTTTCTTTGTGAAGAAATATTTGCTCCATTTTACCTCTCTGTATAAAATCAAATTTGCAAACGTGTGTTGTCTCGTTTTTGTTTTTTTTTGTTTTTTTGTTTTTTTTTTTACGAACTCCGACGATTTGACCTATTGTTAGAATCTGTAATGTTGTCAATCAATTTCTCTGAAAACTCTTCCGAGTTTTCCAGAGAGTTTTTCACAATTTCAGGTCCAATGCGATTGTGAAGCAGAGTATAATAGATCTTAGCCATTATAGAAGTAAGATATATGCCTCTGTAATTCTAGTTGATTCCGAGATCGCCTTTGTAGAGAAGAGGTGGATACAGCCTTTTTCTTTCATAACTTTATGGTGATCAATTTACATTCGGCGTTCAATATTGAAGTAGTACTTCCTCAAAGTTCCTTGATTTCCATACTTCTGGGGGTATTTCGTCGAGACCGGCATCTTTTCACCTTTTAATTGTCGTCAGTATTTTGCTGAGTTCTTCTTGAGTAAACTGTCCTACTTTCATATCAAGTTGGCTATTAATAATTTCTCTGATGAGTTTATCTGTAACTTTTAAGGAGTTTTCAAGCAGATTCTTGAAACGTTCTTTTCATATCTGTACTCGTTCTTCTTGGCTAGCAGCTTTTATTCTTGCTCTGAATGTGCTCTTTCTTTTGCTCACTTTATTTGCTGTCTGCCACGTTGTTCGAGATTGTCTATCTCCTGGCAAGTTACTTATTCGATTTATTTGTACTTAACAGTATTCTTTTTGTTCTTTTTGTAAGTTAGTTCTCTTTGTGTTTTCTTAAGTTTTGCGCGTTGGCATTCATGGGGTTTCTTTCATTACATAAGGATACTGTATTCAGGTTATCTTGTTTTATTCTACCTGCTTGTGTCTCCCATGGTACTTCGTTTAGTTTACATGCACTCCGCTCCGGCTTCAATTAGAGCATTGACGAAGTTTTCGTATTCGTCATTCTGTGACGTTATCCCCTCGGCCCCCCACGTTACATCAACTTCTTCGAACCATTTCACTTTACAGCCGGTGATCAAGTAGTGGTTCCGATAGGGGTATCGCACATTTTCCTTACGGCTACAAGAAATACAATAGAGGAGTGGGAGAAAAAGAACAAACGAACAAACGAAAATATGCCTGGGGTTAACTCAAATGCAGAAGGGAAGTTATGTGACATTGTGAATATGTAGACTAACGCTAGCGTGGATTTCAAGCCGAAAATTCTACAACGCTATGGAAGCCGACTCATCTTCCCTCACTGTGGATGGACCCTATCTCAATCGACTGTATCTCTGCTGTCCGGTGTCGACTGCCACTGTCCGTCGTCCCTCGCCAACTGCCAAATTCTCAATCCCTTTGTCTGACTCTCTGACTGACGTCCCCATCCTATTTCCGGTCACCTCGAGTTCGCGGCTCCAAACCCTTTGTCTGTTTCGCGCCAAAACAGATAAAGGAATCGTCTGCTTAGCGGACCACCTACATAGTGTTACAATTCGAGAATTTGTTTCAGATATCTCCTGATGTTTATTGATATTACTTTTTCAGTTACCGTATATGTATTGCTAATTACCACTTTTTGTAAAGGTGAGACCAATGGCAAGGCAGTATATTCTCATTTAAGATGCCTGATTAAATAGGACAATAATTTATTTTTTTCCTTTTTTATCTTTCACCCAATAATTAATTTGTTTGAATTGTTTGACCTTTGGAGAGAACAAGCTCATGAAAATACCTAATTTTTCCAAAAGAACTTTCGGTAACAGTAGAGTTATCTCTGTTGATAAATAATAGAATGGCAAACACAATATCCCGTCATAAATATCCATATAATTAGGAGGGGGAAGATGTATGGAAGGGTAATTTACGAAAAAAAAGTGATCTCACTGGAGGTAGACAGAAGAATTGATGGGGAAAATATTGAACACATTTTAGAATGTGGCTGCGGTATTCGAGCTTGTTTAAAGAGGTTTGTTAATTTTCATATTTAGAGTTTCAAGACTTAGAGTTTTTTAAATTGTTTTTTTGTTGTTGTTTTTTTCTTTTCTCTATGGAGGTATTTCGCAAAAAAATCATTCCATCCGAGGAGTGAAACGACTTATTGGAAGACTTTGACGGATCACAGATAAAATAAATGAAAATTAAGTTCCAGTCTTATTCATTCAAACACACACACACACACACACACACACACACACACACACACACACATACACACACACACACACACATACATATATATATATATATATATATATATATACTTTCTTTAAAGAAAAAACAAAGACCGGTTAATTTAGGATTATAAATTATTTCCATCCTGTTTTGTGTTTCTGACGTTAACAAAAAAAAAAAAAAAAAACGAAGAAAAACAGGAACTTTAAATGTCAGCTTTTGATTGATTTTCTTGTTCTGGAGGAATTACTCCCAACTCTGTTTAACGGGACCGAATAATACCTATATATATATATATATATATATATATATATATACGAGAGTTTTTCAATGAATTCAATAAATAATGGAATATTTTTTATGAAAGATTTTCAGAATTTTATTCCATAAATAAAAACTCTCTATTCTTTTAAATGTGTTTATAAACAAATTCTGCCAAAAGATGAGCCAGTGGTTTAGTATCGTTATTTTTCATTACTATTATTTATATAGATACTTATTCAGTTGAGATTATTAAGATACAACCAAAGCTAAAAACAATGTCTTCAACAAACTTCAAAGAGAAACCGCTTTCACGCATTACTACCAAGAATATTACAACTTGTGTACCGCTGCAGTACCCAAGAATATTTAGACACCTAGTAATAGTTTACGAACGCAAGAAACTCTGTTTAACAACTCAAAGGTTTACTGACCACTGCAATTTGTAGGTGTCGTCGGGAGAA
>OY757924.1:83641802-83791802 GCA_963585895.1 Sepioteuthis lessoniana | reverse complement strand
ATTATGGTTTTGTTGCATTCATACTTTTATAATTTTTTTGTATCTAACAGATTTTCCTTAGATAGATAGATAGATAGATAGATAGATACTTCTCTAAAAAATACTTTAAAGTGGCTGTGCAGAGCATTTAAAATCGAATTAAAATTCTAAAAGTGATTTAAAATATTGTAAAAAGGCTCCTTTTTTTCGGTCACTTCTTTTCATTGAATTATATCAATAACAATCGAGATTGTACTAAAATAAGAAAACATAGGATAATGAACGACAGAAAAGCCAGTAGGGGAGGAAAGAAAACATAAAAAAAAAGAAAAATATCAACGTTATCCAGAACAATTAGCACAGATAATTGTGTTCCCTTCTGATGGTCCGAGGTGTTGGTCACTATCGCATGCTTACTTCCTCAAGTACAAAGTCGATTGTCACAGATAAAGTAAATACTGATTATGGTTTTGTTGCATTCATACTTTTATTCAATGAAAAGAAATGACCGAAAAAAAAGGATCCCTTTTTACAATATTCTAAATCGCTTTTAGAATTTTAATTCGATTTATCTGAAGAGACGTGACCGAAAGAATTTTTCCCTTTTTAGGATTCTAAATCGCCCTTAATACTATGCACACGATTTTAAAAGCAATATTTAGATTCAGTTCCTACCACAAGATTTTCACAGACTTCTCTCAACACAACTCCACATCCATAATTCATATTAAAAGCAAAATGCTGATCTACAAAGATATTGGTGACTGTTCTAACGTGAAAACCCTCCTATATTATTAAATCCGTCGCTGAAGTGAATGTTGTTTTAGTTTATTGACATATGAACACATTCTAAAACAATTATGGAGCAAAATTGATTAATTTGTAAATGTGTTATGATAATTAGAACTATCAATAATTTAAACGTTACATTTCGCAGCCTTATTGGGTCTTTGCCCCAGTTGCCAGAGACATAGAAGAGACTAAAAGATAACGGAAAATTTACAGAAAATATCTGACACGTGCTGTCAGAAATAAAAAGTAAAACTTTTATTATTGTTGCATTTCAGCTTCTTTGCGGGCCGGTCACAAAACATGGACACAAGACGATGTATTATTCATTTTGTGTCGATGAGAACCACTCGACTTCATTACTCGTTAAAAATCATTTTTAATTCACTTTTAAACGTCTATGATAATATCCCCTTATTTGTACACGGGTATCGTACGTCTGTCTAATTCGAATAATTCATACCCAATTACATAGCTTTAAGTCAATATTTATATTAAATAGTAATTATAATGTGTTTTATGATATTGCTGTTTAATTCAAATAAAATATACAGAGTTCTATGATTTCAAATGAGTATTCCTAATTAAAGATAGTTATATTAGTTTATGTGGACACATCTAATAATTTCGAGCATTCCTATCCAAAATTTCAAACAGGTCCATTTACGCTGTAGATTAGACCCTAACAAGTACGGATACTCTGTGGGAAATGGAACCTGGTAATAATGAGATACTCTTTTCAAAGATCTAGAAAAAAATCCACACCATGGAATTCAGTTTGGTTCCTTTTGTGGGAGCCTTATTCGTCCGTCTGCCGGGAATGTAATTAGCGTTTTCTAAGCTCTGTCGATTATACAGATAAATCTAAGATGGGTCTTTTATGCTGCGAGATAAGAGGATCATCACCTACGAAGAGAAATCATCTTTTTACAGTTCGCTCCTGGCTACGGAGGTTATGATGGGATGAAATTTAGGAAAAAAATGTTTCACATTACAAAGGAAACTGAGGAATCATTCTATACAATTACTTGACTGGATCATAGGGGTGGAGAAGTATAATGGATGGAGAGATTTAAATTTACTGCAAATCAATCATAATCAGAGTTGGAGGATTAAATAGTAATATGTAATGCGCGTTTGTCATATATGAATGTTTCTCGTGCCAGTTTTAGACAGTTTGTAAGTGAACAGATGGTAACGGCTGGATCGGTCAATACGAATTTATTGGTCATTAGTTTAAAGTATTTTCTTGTTTCATGTAATTGATTTCTTTTCTACATTTATCTTTACCATGCAGGCTTTTACTTGGGCGGAAATGATCTTCGATTCACAACGGAAGATGATTAGACACAGCTTTAATTTCATTATACGAGATGATAAGTTTGTTTTTTTGCCAAATTAATATTAAGAGAAAGTTCAATATCAATAAACAGAAATGTAAATAAAATAAAGTTGGCGATCACTGTCCATGGTGACACGTAGGCTCCATTTTCGAAAGCTACTACACCGAGGTGTTGGGGACGTTGCTACTCCTTTTCCTGATTTACTCCAATTTACCCTTGATCCTTACTTGAGTGGTAACCATGGTAGCAACAAGTACCATTTTTGAGTCTTTGGTTTGGTTTGTTGGGTTTTTTTTGTTTAATGGCATATCAACCTTTGTAGGTTATTTAATGCCAAAGCTATTCTCCTAGAAGAACAGTAATGGTACTATTTAACCCATAGCTGGGAGGATAAGGTAGTTCATACCTTTCCATAGGGTATTTGCCCGAAATTGAACGTAATGGCGCGACTGGAGTACGAATTCGCGTACTACGATTCCGCAGTCAACAAATTAAATTGAGTTAAATTATATTACTTGAATGAAATATGGAGACCTCTTATTCAGGTTATTATTCCCGACTAAATAATAAGATATTTCCAATAAAATAAAACGGAAATTATTCCAAGTTGTAGCCGTATCGTATTGTACAATTTGGACTTCAGCAAAACGCCTACAAAAAAAGCTCGATGGTAACTATATATTGATGCTTTGTGCTGTTTTGAAAATATAACAGAAAAAGCATCTTACAAAGAGGACTTGTAGGGTCACGTAGCTGTTATCTCACCGAGCATCCATGTATGATGAGAAAACAGGCTTGTAACTGCTGGTTAGGATGAATTCAGAAGCAATGTTCTCTCATTGACACCTTCTTATGCACCCAAGTGTTAGCATACCAGAAAAAAAAACTACTTTTATCAGTCCAGTGTGGACGCTGTAAGTCATCTAGGGGACTTATCAAGATTGTGAGTCGATAAGGACGGATGAAGAAACGCAGATAGAGAATCAAGGGAATCTGTGCTGTCATCACATCTTGATGAGGATGATGATGGTGATGATGATGATAATGAAATAAAGTTAATTATTAAGTTTCACACTTTGTTTATGTGTTTTCTTTGAAGTTTGGAAAGTTAAATTCTCCATAATTATGTCTTGTATCAATATGGCTTCAAACTGATTAATGTTTATTGGTAGCGGCACACTGTCGGAGAAAGCACGCTAATCCAAAGGACGAACAAGTTAATTGTACATTAAAATCCTGCTCTGTCTCCATTAAATAGTACTAAAAATTCAATAGGCATACATTCAGATGTTTGGTCGTCAATAGAAGCCTGACATCTAAACTCTTGATACATATTAATATAGATTACAAAAATCATTTACCGCGTCGGTCTGCGGGGATAACACTGAGTTACTTGCTGCAGAAGAGTAAGACCATCCCAAAGAGAAGCCCTGGATATGACTCTAACCTACATAATATCGTTAGGCTCCAGTTCTGGAGATATGTGGAAAATTGAGTACGCTTTTATCGCCATAACTTCCAGGTTGACTCTCACCAGGATTAGAAGTACCTGTTAGGTCCAATCTATGAGTCAAATTGATCCACTTGTAATTCATTTGTATTCGATTGGGCTGTGTGTAAAAAATTATCTTTAGAAATACCGACAAATCAATGGAAATATGAATTTACAATGAACACAGTGATATGACCTCAAGGCATGAAATAGATATGAAAGGTTTGACATGCCGTTAATAGTAATAAAAAGAAAACTTTTTTTTCAAAGATATTTCGAAAGCAATTTTACTAATTTAACAATAAAGCCTCCTGACACGAATTTACTGAGGAAAATATATTTTCTCTGTGTTTATTTCCCCGAATCAGATGCAGTAAATTTGAATGACGGAAATAGATTTCTCTGAAGGCGATGCAATGAAAAAGAATCGAATTGACAGAGGAATACAAACAATAACATTGAAATAATAACACAAGAAAAAAAAATTAATTAATTTTTGTTCTGAGAGAAAAATCAATTCTTAATTTCATTTATTTTTATTTATTTATTTATTTATTTACTTCTGATATATTTTTTGTGTGTCTTTTACGATTAGTGATGTAGAAAAAACATAATCAGAGCATCTCAAACGAAAAAGAGGAGAGATTTACCCAATCGATAAAGTGGTTAATAAACATGGCTTTGAAAATGAAAATCAAGTTGTTGAAATCAAGAATGTATCTGAATAATGTGTTCCGATTATACAGATTCTTCAGAAATGAAGAAATAAGTTTCATTTGGAATTGTTGACGTAGACATCATGAAAATAGAACGCGAAACATCTTTTATATTGGAACTTTTATAATTAAAAAAAAAATCTTAAATCTTTGATTACCATTTGATATACTGACATATTATTATAGCAGATTAAAATTCTTTTTAATGTATTATCAATACAAAAAACTGAATATCAATAGTAAAAAAAAAAGAGAAATAATGCAGTAAGAAAGTCCTCTTTAATAAAATCACACGGTTATTGGCATAATGGTTAGATTAATCACCAATGGCTCGAGACACCTGAGTTCATACCAAAGACTGAAGGGTTGTTCCCGTGGTGTAATGGTTAAAGCGATGAACAGCGGAATCGTATTAAGCGAGTTCGTACTCCAGTCGCACTATTACGTTCACTTTCGGACAAATAATCTAAAAAGAGTTGATATGCCATTAAACAAATAAACCAAACCAAACCATCAATTTAATTTGGATAAAAATAAAAGCATTTCTCGAGAAAAGAAATTGCAATATTTTCTTTGTAATAAAGTAATTGTGATATCAATTCTCAGCAACAGTTCAGGAGTAAAATTTACTGCTCTCAGCCATGACATGAAATTAGTAAACTGACAGCTAAGATTATAAACTGAACAGTCAGATAAAAATGGCATTTCAGTCAATAATTTAATATTAACAAAGAATAGACTTGAATTTCAGCTAACAACCTATATATCTATATGTTGTTTGTATCACTCCTTCGTGAAGATTGTGTTACAAAAACATAAATATTTTAGTCCTGAAGATAACAAAAATTGTCATCCCTCTCTCTCTCTCTCTCTCTCTCTCTCTCTCTCTATATATATATATATATATATATATATATATATATATATATATATATATATATAAATCCTTATCAGTGACGGAGTGTAACTGTGTTAGAGTATTAGATTCAAACTTCAGTCGCTCTATTCCGTTCACTTTTGGACAAATAGTTTTTGAAACCCATGAACTCTCTAATCTCCAATGTCATTTCTTAAATAGTAGAACTAGTGTGTCATTCAGAAGTTGATTAACCAATAAATAAACCCTGAAGGTTGACATACCATTAAAGCACAAGAAATCAAACCAATCCATTTCAACCATATATATATATATATATATATATATATATATATATATATATATATATATATATTAGTTTAGAACATACAGCCTAAGTAGAGAATGTCTCCCATGCAAACACAAAAAAAAAAACGAAACAAATTGTGAAATGACTACTCTACGCTCCCCTACCAAGTAGTAGGCCTACCAAAATTCTATTTAAATCCATAAATGACAAAACGGCAGAGAACAACACTAGCTATGAAAGAATAACCATGTGCCCACTAGAAGCCAAGAGTAAAAAAACTGGTCAGTATAATATTGTCTTTAAGCCTTAATTCAAAATGCAAGAAAATTTTTCAAAAATGTATGCTGTTTTATTTGCAAAATGACGCTTATACAATGAGTTTTACATGTAAAGGCAATTTTACCGTAAATCCAAATTTAATATTTGACCTTGGTCAAAGGTGCTAACATGTTTGGTTCATGAAACACTCTTTTCTAAAAGCTTAGAATCTCTACAGACCCCCATAGTAGTTTAGAATATACATCCTAATTCCCCCATGTAAAAAAACGAAACAAATAGTGAAATGACGACTCTACCTTCCCCTGCCAAGTAGAAGGCCAACCAAAATTCTATTTAAATCCATAAATGACAAAACGGTTGAGGACAATACTATCTATGAAAGAATAACCATGCGCCCACTGGAATTCACTGTTGGACCTTGACATTTTATTTTAGTAAAAAAGTAGAACTAAAACATATGTTAGGGCCAATTTGAGAAGACAGGAGAAAACATACAAAAAAAAAAATAGAAACTAAAATAGAACATGAAAAGATAAAAAGAAAAAAAATATTCTTTTATCAATATATTAGTCTTAGAATTTGACAAAGTTAAAGCTTACTGGAAAAAAAGGACCCTGTTTATCCTTTTTTTTTTTTTTTACGTAAACATGGGAAGCAGCATGATGGACGTAAATGTATGCGAATAAACCCTCTGACGACCTAAAAGAATTCCTAACCAAATCCTGGACGTATGAATCTCGTGGCTCAACGGTCAGGATCGTCAGTTCGATCGGGAACTACTGCGGCTCATCTATAAGTGTGGCTTCTATAGATGAGAATAAAAAATAGACATCGAAAGAAAAACGTTGAATTACCGAAATTATAACTGACGGAAGAATTTTGAAAATAAAATAAATAGGTAAATAAAAAAAAAAGAAATTTAATAAAAACGAGGAGGTAACTCTTTAAATCTCTTCCTCCCCCCCCACATGTCTATTCTGTTTGTTTATCCATTGGATCTGAAGAAGTCCTGTTATATTTTTCTTCGTGTTTTTGGTTCACACCAGAAACGAAAAACAGGGAGGAAATAAATTCATAATCCTAAAATAACCGGTCTTTATTTTTTTTCTTTATATATATATATATATATATATATATATATATATATATATATATATATATATATATAATAGATTAGTTCCAAAATATTCAATATAAAAAGAAAATATCTTATTTATTAAGGTCCCCTGCCACAAGATAGAGACCAATAAATATAGAATTTTAAGCGGAGTACAACTGGTTTGAATTCAGTGTTTATCATCCCAATGCCATTTGAAAGTTAAAGAGCTCAGTATACAGAAATTCCAACATCATCATCCTAGATTTAAAGTTAAGCCATTGTGTCATATTTAAACGACGATAAACGTTAAGCACTTTAAAATATCTTGTACCATCTTCAAATTTTGTAAGAGTTCTATCCTTAACACCTCGCTACCGTTGTTATATTGTTTTCAGAAATGTTTCCTTTTCTATAATACGCACAGAAGATAGTCTGGTGAAGGACAACAGGATTGATTACACAAGAAATACTAGGGTGAAGATAACTTTTAATTTGTACAATAGAAAACGAGGAATTGATATATATATATATATATATATATATATATATATATATATATATATATATATATATATATATGACTGGCCCATTGATCAAACAAGTACATTGTTTGTCAGTCGTCCAGGAGACTTGGGCTCGTTAACAGGTAGAGTCCTACCAAAGACTCAAAAAGTCGTACTTGATGCCACTTTGCTTAACTCTCAACATTATATGGCATAGAACAAGGGTGAAGCGAAGCACACCAGGGAAAGGAGCAGCGCCCTCCACAAAACTTTGGTGTAGTCGCTATTGAAAGAAAAGCCTTTGGGTCACCCTCGAAAACACTTGTCAAGTTTTCTTATATATATATATATATATATATATATATATATATATATATATATATATTCCTCCAAGTTATATAGAAGACAATCGATCACTGTTTGTTTATTATCTTTAATTTAAATTTTTTTGTGTCTTTATGCTATTTTTTGTCAGGATCAATGTGGTAAAGTAACTGTTTTATATCTTCTGCCTAAGTGCATTTGACCATACTTTTGGTCGTCATCCTAAGTATGGTCATGCTTAGGCATATACTGAGGGACGATATTTTTACCACCTTGATCCCGACATAAGAAAAAACAATAAAACTTGAAAAATTACTATTAGAAATAGTAAAAAAAACAAAACTATTCTATCCTTTTTAATAAAACTCGCCTTAATAAGTCGCTGACCTTATATATATATATATATATATATATATATATATATATATATATATATATATATATATATACAGTTCAAAGAATGCACTGTGTGTTCCAACAAACATTACAGCTCACAAAAAACAATCATCTAAGACATGTTAGTTGACAAAGTCGATGAAAATAACAAAAAAAAAAAAGCCTTTAAATATTTTACAAAGAAAGAGCCCTGATAAATTGTTTTGACTGCAACACGATGGAAACCGATAGGTGTGAGTTCTATATTCTACTTGGCCATAAGAACAAAGCCATAGCCATGACATCACACGCCAATATCAACTAAGCGATGGCTGAGATAAATTATTCTACGGAATCATACATGTAATTTGTTTAAGGTCCCATATTCATCATTTTAACCCAGGATATATGCTTTATATGATTTTGTACGAAAACTACATGACATAAGCGACGGGAATATAGCAATTCATTACATATAAAGTAGAATCTTGACAATTCACTCCATCAGACGAATGACAGCTCGAGTATTGAAGAAGGTGTTTCAAGAAACTTGCAGTCATTTCGAATTCCCTGCAACTATTATTGGGAAAAAACACAAGCAAACCAAGAAAACTTAAACATGAATCAGAATACTTAAAACCGAAGAAATATCAATGTATTGTAAATGGCAGTTAAAAGAAAGATTATCGAGGAATATCCCAGTGTTTGAAGGGGATTGCGGTCACTTTCGCTTAATTGAAAACTACAATATCTGTTTAGTAAGTGAATTTCCTGAAAGTATATTTAAAAAATTAACGAAAGTTCATTACTGCTTTTCACCGAAAATTTTCTATATAGATATCTACATTATATTGATAAATTAACGATCATCATTTTTGTGTTTCTAACCTTTCTTTGTTTCTTCACCTCTAACTAATTCTTTGAGTATCTGGGAGAGAAAACGGAAGCAAGAAAATGATGGGCAAAACTAAAGTGCCATTTTATGCTAATGTTAGGATTGCAGTAAATTTCATATGAGAAACTAAAATTATATTCTCATTCAGAAAATAAAAATAAATCAATGAAATCATTTTTTCATTGTTTATAAGTATCACAATATATATATATATATATATATATATATATATATATATATATATATATATATATATATATTAGTTTAAAATCACAAAAAATATGTGACACCGAGTTAACGTAGATCTCCGGAAATTGAATCAGAATTTTGCATAGGAAAGAAAGTTAACATGATAGCGTGTATTCTAAAATAAATTTTTCGATTTAAAGTTGCAGACAATTTTAAAATATTCAAAGTGAAGATCGAGTTCTTCATTGAAATCAGATGCTATCAATAGTATATACTTACCTTTAATAATTACCTACAAGGATAATGATTATTTATGACATATATATATATATATATATATAGATATTTATATATATATATATATATATATATATATAAAACTTTTTACCTAATTTGTTGGTCCAAAGAAAGAAAAAAATGATTTTTTTTTAAATGAACAGGCCCACGAAGAGATTTAAATTTCTTAAAATTGGTTTCTTCTTTCTGAGAAATCTTTGTACCTTCTTGGTTCCTTGAGAGGATTTTTAATAATTTTGAATTTGTTTTTTTGTTAGGGACCGTTATATATCAATTCATGGACTCTTCCAAATTCTATATTAATCGAGAGCCAAGTACTCTCGAAGAGATTGGATACATTACTGATATTCGACTGACAAGTAAGCGTAGCTTATACCACAACTTTTCTCTGTATCTTGTTACTTCAATATATTTTAAAACTTATACTGTGTTACGAGTTGTCTTTTCGTGCTCCAATCCTGGGTCCACATCATTTTTATATAGTGGCAATAACCTAGATGGGGACTTCTCTGATATATTTTTCGTAGTTCTTGCTTCTTTCTTTCTCGTGCCTATTTTTCTTCTTTCTTTCTCCTTTTTCTTTACCAACAGTGTGTTGTTATTTTTGTGGGTGTATTTTTACTTTACTACTCTTAGATATTAAATATGTCATAACACTTATTGGCAGCTTAGATTTGGGTCATATATATATATATATATATATATATATATATATATATTATGTGCACGTGTCTCTGTGTATGCTCGTGTGTATGTGATGTGATATGAGTTTGGGGGTGCGCTTCAGTCTCCACTTTCTTCCGCAAATAATATTAAAAAACGGGGTATGGTAGGTCAAAGTTATAATGATAACTTTTGGTGAAGGAGAAAGTTAAGAAAAGTAATAATAAGAAAAAAACTCTCCCTCAGGTCAAAGCACCAATTATAGGCCAGTCAGTCACAGGTGAATAACAACGCTAATTAAAAAAGAATAGAAAAAGACTGGAAGTTTTAAATTTTCTGCGAATGAGTGGAACCACTAGAAACGGATATATTTCTGCCGTCCAAAGTAGGCGGATATAAGGTATCAACTCGCGTTTCGAAAATTAGATGGCTCGGAGAGGTGACAAGGTAAAGATCCCAATGAACACCAACCAGGGAAAATGTGAAGATAGTTGAAAGTTGCGGCCTCTAATTTGATGTGAGCTCCGAACATGCGTCTCGCACCTGACGCGAAACTGTGAAGATGAAACTCACGAACAAGCACGTTAGAATGACAACAAAAAAAGAAAAGGAAGGTCTATCTTTGCTCTCTCTCTCTCTCTCTCTCTCTCTCTCTCTCTCTCTCTCTTCTCATAATGTTTCTCTTTGTCCAGCTAACAGGGGTGACTTAGCTTTCATACTCTCTTTATTTCTCTCAACTTTTACTTTAAACGTGTAGTTAGGAATGAATGTTTGTATCAATGAACAAAGACATTGTTTAGTAGGTTCGTTAAATTTTCTCACTGTGAAGTTACAATAGGTCTAATTACTTCTTTAGGCATAGTGATACACGCATCAATCAGTTAAATACCGTAGAGGTTCAACCTTACATTTGGTGTGTAACTGTTCAACGATCTATTTGGTACCGTCATGTACATCAAGAAAATAACTGTTTCCTTCCTTCCCAGGGTTTGAGGGTGTGAGTAGTCTTTCAGAAGTGGGATAAATACATAATATATAAAAAGCACATTTAAATAAACGAAAACAGATTATTGGAAAAATATATTCTAATAATTAATATTCAGGTCATTAAAAAAATTTAAAAAATAGTTCCTTCATTTTAATATGCAACAGATTTGCTCATCACTTTTATTCAATATCTAAGGCGGCAATGGTAGTTTTTCAACCAAAAATTTATTTCGTGACAAAAACATTAACTTTCGTGTGTATCGAATAACCAACGCAAATATTATTCAATAAGGTTACAAACATTATGAATAAAAGGTCAACCTCATAACATTCAGCCCAGTCGTTTAAAGTAATAGAATGCACTAACTACACCTCTGCTGAGAGGTAAAACTCTTCCCTAAACGAGTGGCTTTGAGATGACATTACACAATCTGATGGTGAGGCTGGAGTAATACTGGAAATTTTAGGAATGCGGAGACCCCTTTCATTGTTATCGCTGCAAGGCCCGCTCTGGCTCGGATTAGCAGCAACTGAAAGAGTCTTATCAATGGGTCAAATAGAACTATGTGACATTTATACAGATTGAAAACAATTGACATATGCTGAATTAAATTGTTGGAAATGGAACTGTTCGACCACTTAACCACGTTTAAACAAATAATTGGTGAAAAATTGAATTACTAGGGATACATGAAACCATTTAACTTTGTTGACTCCTGCTTAATTGAATTCTTGGGAATTGAACTCTTTAATCATTTAACTGATTTGGCATTTAAAAAAAGCAACAATGGTTGATATGCCATAAAATGATACCAAACCAAATCAACCATAACAATTAAATTAGCTGGAATCAAATTCCAGCTTTTTGAAGGTCTTTGGAAAACTGTTTATGTCTTAAAACAGGTCGTGACGAAATAACTGTGAATATTGTCACTTGAAACCTCCAAGGATATTTTTCCATGATATTAGAATTAGGATGTAGGTTTTTATAGAATAATTTTGAAATTCGTAGTGTAATTAAATTGATATTGACTAAAAAAAACTTTACTGCTTAATAGACGAACTTATTGTAATTTACACACAATTGTGAAGGTGTCTAATTCATTAACTGTTTTAATGTTCCCTATACATTTTCTTATTTGCTGAGTTTTCTTATGTAACATACCCATGATACGGATATGTGAAACGTACATAGAATGTTCATAACATATATACATAGAACATAGGAACCCCGAAACACGAAAAACACGTAACGACTTCTTAGTTCAGGTACGAAACCTTTTATTACCTTTGAGTTAAAGGTTTCGACATAAGGAAGAGAAAGGCACAATCTTTCTATGATGACTTTTCTATCTGCTCCCTATCACACGCGGCGCCCGTAGCGCACAAATTCGTCTGACCTCAGCGAGCCCCGAAAGTCGACCTTTCCATTTCGGAGTCTATTTCTCAACTACTGACTTTTTCAAATCTCCCAAAATCCTCCGCTCGCGCTTCCGGTGCATGACGTCATTCCCATCCCTGGTCACATCCACTCTGGGAATTTTATTTTGACATCTGTGAACGACACACCCTCCCCGCGCGCGTCAACACCTGTGCTCAAGTTTGCACCTAAGTAACCCATGTGCTGAGCCGAAAGGTTATCAGCCTAACTAAACCCAAAGGCAAGAGATATATAACGAAATCCCTCGGCAATTATATCCCACCTAGAGAAATGTTTCATTTCTGTAATATCACGATTGTGATTATTAATTTAGCATAGACATAAGATTTTTTTTGATGGTCTGATATCAATCATCTTACTATTTTATGATCAAAGGACAGCATAAAATACTTATAATTTGAATTAAGCATAGTATTATGAAGATTTTACTCTAAGGACTAAAACACTTCATTTTCCACTGCTATGAAATCGTGGTAAAAGACAGTATTGATATCAATCTACATTAACAGTTGAGGAAATTGTTTCTCTCTCTCTCTCTCTCTCTCTCTCTCACACACACACACACACACACACACACACACTCTCTCTCTCTCTCTCTCACTCTCTCTCTCTCTCTTCTCTATAGGAAACCAAACAGTTTGATGCTGACATATTTAATCCGAATGATTATTGAATGCAATGAAAAAATTCACGTAAACGTTTTCGATCCGTATATAAAAAAAGAGATTAAAAAAAGAGAGTAAAAAATGAATGATATTTATTATAAAATTTAAGTAAATTTTGGGATATTGAGATTAGATTCGATTTTTGTAGAGTTCGACGCGGAATATAATGACGAAATTCAATGAATTGTCGGAAAATGGAGACATCATAACAGCTGTAAACATACTGTTATTTACTGAAATTTTGTTGTGTGAATTTTGGTGTTGAAATCTATGCTATGTAGCTTGGATTCGAGTTGTTTTCTTGTTTTCCTGAGGAAATGTTTTTTAATTTTTCTTTCATCTCTGCTTGTTTGATGGTGTCAGCTTTAAATACATCCAAGTACTTGTAAGTTTCATTTCCTGTGAATGTTCTTATTTTTCTTGATTTGGTCGTTCTAACCCTTCGTCTTTTGGCGTTTTCATATTCTCATTATTACCATGGCACATTTTTCAATTCGTAATTCCTTCCTATATCCTGAATGTATATCCTCACTCCCTGTCTTAGGCTTTCCAATTCATTTTTGTTTTTGTCAAACAGTTCGATGACATCAATGTACATTCGGTGGTTGATTTTTTTTCTTGCGATTTAGAAATTTTCTATCTGACTGCATTTGTCTAAAAGTTTAAGATCAATGTTTCCCATGTGAGATTTTATTTGTCACTGGAAATATCCATACAGTTGTTTTTCTTCTTATTTCTCTTACCTAACTGTTGCTGTTTGTTTCATCTTTATACTGCCTGTGCTTTTTCTGGTCACTTTACTTAGTCTTTTTATGTCTTCTTCATATACAGGGTGGAACGATAAAAAAAAAAAAGAAAAAAACACTACAGCTTTATTTTAAAACTTTTATTGAAAAAATCAATTCAGGTAACTTGATTATGTAGTAGAGCTGACATCTATTTAATGTAGCCACCTTCAGACTCAATACCTGCCTCGATACGGATCCGGAACTGGGATCATTCCTTTTCCACAAATGCCGGCGGGAGCTCGGTGAATACTCAGCGGGTGACGGCGATCAGGTTGGCTTTGGTGTTGTGGGAGGTCATGTTGGTGATGTTTTCGACGTATGACCAAACGAAGTAGTCCAGCGGGTTCAGCAGGGGGACTAGTGAGAGAAGGGTACAAAGTCATAGCACTCCTTCTGAAGCCAAGCCTGGGTCTCTTTGGACTTGTGGGCCGGCCAAGGGACTGCCACCGGCCACCTGATTGCACCAGTAGATTACCACACTCTTTAGCACATCCAGGTACACTTTGGTGTTAATTTTCAAGCCGACTTCGAAGATGTGAGGTGGCATGATATGGCCGTCACTTGAAACCACACCAAATACCATAGCCGTGGCCGGAAACTTTGTTTTTATCACCCTGGGCACGTACCGCTTCATCGTGGCAATCCAGATTTGCTTTATGACGGTGCTGGAAATGGTCCTGTTATCATAACTTGGATCAGTAGAGAGCCATGAGTTGTACCGCGGCGCATCTCGGATCTCGCTCGTTGAACATTGTGTCACTTTAAAACATGATAGAAGGCTCCAATCGCTCTTGGGATTTGTACAATACTGGCCAACTAGTACTTGGTCTGCAACAAAAAAAAGTAAACTGATTTTCTTTCAACGGAAATGGAATCATGTCGTCTTTTCTAGGGTGACAATTTTATCGTTCCACCCTGTACTTGTAATTATGCGTCAACGCTATCTTCGATGCTGGCAAATCCTTCTCCTCCTTTCTTCTGTATCTGTAAACTCTCGGATCTAAGACCTTAAGCATCGTCATTATCTTGTTTGTCTTTTTGGTTGAAATTCTTCTTTCAATTATTTTTGAGTCGTCCCAAGTATCTTACAAGGTGGGCAGCCCGGGTGTTTATCGATTGGATGATATTCCTACTGCAGAGCTAGGTTTCGAGATGTTTCTTCATTAATCTGAGTAACTCTTTAAAATTTTTTTTCATCTCTGTTTGTTTTATAGTGTCCACTTCCAATATTCACATGTACTTCGTTTCCTTTTCTCCAAGCACTCAAATCCTTTCTTCATTTGGCACTTCTATTCCATCCGCTATTTTTTTTTTCTGCTTTTCATGATTAGCATGTCACAAACTCAAAGCAAAAATCTATTCCCATATCTTAACTACATTTTTTTCTTGTGAGTGAGAAAATTTATAGTCCTTTGTATATTTCCTAAGTATATTATTGAGTGGCATCATCGCTATTACAAATAGGTCTGGAATAAGCGCACCTCCTGGGAAGGTGCCTCTGTGGATTTTTATCTTAACTAAATATTTTCTACCACAATTAAATATGTCAGATCCAATTTCAATTTTTTCATGGCTTCTGTGATGAACTTTATCACTTTGTCTTATATTTTGTAAATTTTTGACAGTTTATTATCTAGCCTTAGTAGGATCATATGATCGGCATTTTTATCGTCAATCGAGGTGATAGCTAAATTTTTGCTTTCCACGAGGACGTGTTGATACATATATCGTAGATAACGCGTTCCTTTTGTTCCTAGATTCGTCCTTTTTGTTCTTCGGGAAAAAAGTCTTTAGCTTATTGATAGTTTCAGGAGCCTGATTAGGCTGGGTAATCACGTACCATTGTTTTCAACTAAATCCCACCGTTTAAACCCCGAATGAACTGATCACGTTCAAAAATTAAGCTTGCATTTAGAGTCGGTCAGGTGACTAGGAAACCAATTTATTCCATGCTTACGAAAGCAAAAATCAAATCGCTCTCTCTCTGTCTCTCTGCCTCTCCCTCTCTCTCTCAAACCATCCTCAGCGCTCCCAGAAATTCGCTACGCACAGATTCAGACACATAACCAAGCATGGGAGAACTTGTAGTCAGCGACAACACGTTATGACATTTTATTTCTTTTTGCTCAGCTCACGGGATTGACTCAGCTTTCACAGTCTATTTCTTTCACCAGGTGATTACTTCAAATTAAAGTAGCAAATTATATTTTGTGTTAGTGAACTAAGACTGAGTCTTATGTATTAGTCACTTTTTCCCGCAACGAGGTTACAGCCGGGTCCGACTTCTACTTAAGATGGAGCGATACAGCCATCGACACGTTCGAGCACGTGGTGATACAACCGTAGATTTAGTTGATAACTTTACAAAATCTATTTGCTACCATAATGGTACAAGCTTCTATTTTCTAACGAAAGGGTACAATTTTAGCTTTAAATGATGTATTTGATATTTGATTTTTTTTCTGGTGTTTGTTATTTTTACAGCCTTCACCATTTGATCTATTAATAGAGAATTTTTTTAAAATTATTATATCGCTTCTAAAAACCGACGAAGATAGATTAATAGGGTGTATTGAAACGATAAATATATAAAATGGTTCAGCCACAAAGGAAACAATAAAAACCTTATTGAATTTTAATCAAAATTTCTGTATTATAACAAGATCAGTAGATAATATAAAATGCATCTTTTAAATTGTTTAGTCATTTTTTGTCTGTTTTATGATTGAAAACAGAAGGACACAGTCATTTAAATCCTATACCTCAACAATTAACATACCACAATATCCGTTGACAATAAACTAGAACCGTAACCGAATTTGTCTTGACACACACTTTACAACAGTTATACAGTTGTATTTTTAATAGTTGAAATATACGTTTCTTTGAAAAGCTGATTATATATTAGCTTATAATATTTGCTTAGTTTGACTTCTTTATTCATTGACGTTCCACTTTCATCAGTTATTTAACCTCAAAGCCATCCTCGTAAAAGAAGAGTAGATATATGATTTAACCAATCGCTTTAAGAATAAAAAGGTTCATAAGTTTTCCAAGGTTATTAGACCGAAAGTGAATGTAATAGCACGATTGGATTTCGAATATGATTACTGCAATGTCACTGTCCAGGATGTAATACACAACTCGACGGGTACTTAAATTAGCTTATAATTTGATTAATGTTTAGTAATTTCAATGGTGTCTGGTATTTTTTGCTGATCGTCTGAAGGAGATGAATTAACCGAGAAAATCGATAAAAAATCAAACACTTGACCCAGGAAGATAGATATATATCACGTTTTGAAAATGTTACGTTTTATGGAATCAAGAAAGGAAACAGTAAAACATCACACATTGACACTTACTTATTCAATGTTTTAAAAGTCTTAAATTAAAGAAAAGAAACATAATTATTTTTTTCTTTCGTGACAATATTCTTGAGAGAATAATATTAACACGATCAAAATCGAACGATTTATTGTAAAGTGAAATTTCATTATATTTTTTCATATATTCCGCAAACGACCGGCAAGTTGTCTCCATTTTACATAATCAATTTCTAACATGCGCTTTGTTTAACATTTTGATTAATGTCCAACAAGCAAGACTTAGTTGCACATTGTTTATACGGGAAGTTACACTATGATTCAATTTACATCTTCAGAAATTTGAATTCGGCATGTTGTATAGGTTGGCATTTACGACGGAACCTACAATAAGAATATTTCATAATGTTTGCGTGTGAATCCAAAGACTGAGCATAGGATTTAAAAAAAAAATGGATGCGTGATTAAGAATATACGACAGTTCAGAAGTCTAACTCTGACCTTTCTTCTGAGAAAAGAAATCTGGACTATTTTGATGAGTTCAAGAATATGATTGACAACTTTCCCAGCAAGTCAATCAGGTACGTAGCCAGAGATTAACGAAATTGATGAAAAGCAAACACCCATTTCATATAATGGCGTTTAGAAGGGGTAAGGCACAAGCGATGATGTTGATATTCCTCCATTGATCCTTCCGCATGACATCAGATTTTAGGCGGTTTTCGCCGACCGTGCAACCGAACATACATATTACAGTGAAAATATATCCAAGAACAACAAATGTATTTTTTAAAGAGTGAAAATATTGTCATAATAAAGTAGATAAAACTCTGAGAGAATAACATATTTTTATCCAATCAATGTAAGATCCTACTTTACATTCGACCCCCCATAATTTTGATAATTGTCAAAATCTACATTAACTTTTTATAATGTATCTATCCCACAAAAAAATCTGCTGACAATTGATAAAAATGTAGGGTAGGGGTAATTTTCGATTGAAGCAAGTTAAGGGGCTGTCTGCTTTTGTGTTTGAGCAGTTTCATTTCTGGAGCATAACATATCAGACATGTGTTTTTGTTGGGCTAAACGTTTTAGAATTCCTATTTTATAAACATCGCAAAATACAATGTATTTCCTCTTCTCGGAACAACAGTTTGGATCATCTTTAAAATAGCTGACCTGATTTATTAAACGAGGAACAATCAATAAATAAACGTTTGTCAACTTCTTTTATCACTCAGTGGAAGTGAAAACTTTTTGAGACTCCAATTTTACACTATATATTTATATATTAGGGTTAGCTTCGATGTGGCACAATGCCATAAGTACAGGGTGAAAATCGAACTTTCTGACAACAGAGTGTCAATATATCTTGTTAACCATTACTCTAGAACAAATAAACACGTTACACCATATATCTGTGTTCAAATGTTGAAGAGCGATAACCTTGTTTTATCCATTCATCGGGTATGATATTATTTCGCCGCGTTTGTGTGTATCAAACTGAATAGTCCTCCATTCTCTGATCTAACGAGTACATATATATTTTTTCTTTACTTGTTTTTCTTTTCTGGGTTAACCCGTGTATGGGACAGTTATTTTTCAGCGTTGTTGATATAAAAGAACTTGTACTGCTTTACCCTGACACCTTGCAATCAAATCCAGCAATAGATTATAACATCAAAGTATGGATTAAGTTTTTCACTTCTCATCAACCTCATAAGATCTTTTTGCTGTAATTGTTTTTCGGACTTCTGTTTGATTACAATTGGCACTTTGTTTTTATTACTTAATGGAATAATTACTCATGTTTATCTACTTTTTATGACTTGATTGTCTGAAGTAATTACAAATCAAGCATTCCGTGAGTGTTATTTTTGCTTGAATTATATATATATATATATATATATATATATATATATATATAAAGTCTTTTATTTAGAAACAAAACATCCGGAGATTATCAAGCGTTTGAGAAATGTACATTTAATTAACAGGCTTTCTTGTGATATAGTACCGGACATTGGCCTAGTTAGAGTGTTCGACAATGGCCCGGGAAGCCTGGGTTCAATCCTTGGTCGAGTCATACCAAAGACTCAAAAAATGGTACTTGATGTCTCCTTGCTTAACAATCAGCATTATAAGGTGCTGATCAAGGCTAAAGTGGAGCAATCCAGGGAAGGAGTAGCGTCCTCCTCTACACCTTGGTGTAGTAGCTATCGAAAAGGGATCCTTCGGGTCACCCACGACTATGGTCGCCAACCTTACTTACTCTTGTGTTATAGAGTATAGTTTAACAACATTACTAGGGGTTTACCCATGTCCACAAAAAAACATAGACGACGCTTGTAAACTTGGGATTCTCAGTATAATAGTGATCTACAGTAATATTAAAATTTGTATATAAAAGTCTATTCTAATATCTTAGCTGTATTTTTTTTATATAGTTGGTTGGTCTGTGACGTGATAAGAAATTTCCGACTCCTGTTTTACAATTCCGTTCACTTTCGGACAAATAGCCTTTGGAAAGGTAGAAACTAATTAACCCTCACAATATCTACAAGTTAAATAGTACCACTTCTGTCTTTCTGTTAAGAAAAGATTTACATTAATAATCCTGCAAAGGTTGATATGGCATTAAAAAACGAAACTAGAAGCCCCGAACAAGAGATTCGATTTCTTTTTCACTCGCGGCAACCATCCTGATATTATGAATATCTATCGAATGATACGAATATTTTGCTATATCTTGTGATTTTGTAGCCTTTTTGCATATTCTTTGAATAAATTCCATGGAATGTTATTATTATTATTATTATTATTATTATTATTATTATTATTATTATTCAATAATTAGAGCTTTTCTCATCAGCGTTAACCGATTGTTTTTCACTGGAGTCTGAGTGACAGCAAGTCTCCTCAAGTCTCCAGGACTCTTCTTAGTATTCTGGCCGTTCTCAATAATGCTGTCGTTTGGATGGTCTCCACTCGTCCGCAAACTTCCAAGTCCTTTAGTCCCTTTAGTAATCATTTAGTTAATGTTCCAAACGCACCAATTACAATTAGTATAATTGTCACCTGCATGTTCCATAGTTTTTTAAAATTCCCTTGCAAGGTCGAGGTACTTATCTTTCTTTTCACATTATTATTATTATTATTATTATTATTTACTCATCAGAGTTTTCGCAACATCGTTAGCTCATGGTCTTTCACTGGAGTTTGAGTGATAGCAAGTCTCGTCAAGTCTCCAGAACCCTTCTCAATATTCTTGCCGTTCTCAATAATTTAGTCGTTTGGATGGTCTCCACCCGTCCGCCAATTTCCAAGTCCTCCAGTCCTTTTAGTAATGCTTTAGTTACTGTTCCAAATGCACCAATTACAATTGGTATAATTGTCACCTGCATATTCCACATTTTTTCAATTCCCTAGCAAGGCCGAGGTATTTATCCTTCTTTTCATATTCATTCATTTTTATTCTGAGGTCATCTGGGACAGCAAAGTCGTCAATTTTGTAAATTGTTTTTCTTTTTTGTTGATTATTATTTGGTCTGGTCTTCTGGCCGAGATTACGGGATCCGTGTGTATGTTAAAGTCCTATAAGATTTTATGCATGTCAGAGGAAAGATGGAGAAAATACTTCTCGCCTACGGCCAACGAAAAGAAACTGTTTCAGCTATAATGATGCTATATAAAACCACGAAAGTAAAACTTTGTTCCATGGATGGAGACACATACTACTTCGTCATTGTAGCAGGTGTCCTGCAAGGACACACGTTAACCCTATACCTGTTTATCATCTGCCTAGACTACGTGCTAAGAACATGTATTGATAAAAAGAAAGAAAACGGTTTCAAGCTAACAAAGAAAAGAAGCAGAAGATACCCTGCACAAACAATCCCCGACGCCGACTACGCCAATGACATAGCGCTTCTGGCAAATATACCACCCACAAGCCGAAACCCTGTTACATAGTCTGGAACGAGTAGCTGCAGGAATAGGCTTCCATGTACATGCACGCAAGACGGATTATATGTGCCTTGATAAAAAAGGCGACATCTCCACACTAGACTGTAGCTCTCTGAAAATCGTTGACAAGTTCACCTACCTAGGAAGCAGTGATTCATCAACCGAGAAAGACATCAACACGCGCCTAGCAAAGGCATGAACAGCTACGATGAAATCAGACCTGACCGATAAAATAAAACGCAGTTTTTTTCCGGGCACAGGTCATGTCTATACTGCTATATGGATGCACTACACGGACACTAAACGAATCGAGAAAAGGTTGACGGCAACTACAGAAAAATGCTGCGAACAATATTGAACAAGTCATTGAGGCAGCACCCCACAAGGTAGCAGCTGTACGTCTACTTTCCACCCATTAAGGAAACTATCAAAGTTAGACGAACCAGACATGCAGGGTACTGCTGGAGAAGTAGGGACGAGCTCACAAGTGACGTACTCCTTTGGACCCCTTCACATGGATGAGCAAAGGCAGGACGACCAGCTAGAACCAACATACTGCCGCTCTGTGACAATACGAGATGTAACCCTGAAGACCTACCGGAAGCAATGCACGATAGGGAGGGATGGCGAAAGAGGGTCAGAGATATCCGTGCTGATGGTGCGAAGTGATGAAAACGATGATGACATGTTTGGTAGTTTGTTTTTTGTTGTATTTCTGGTTTAAGAAATAGATTAATCTTTTTCCTGGACAATGTACAAATACTGCTGAATATTATTGTAAAATACAGAAAATTGGCTTCCTTTTCTATTTGAGCAATGCAGCCTGAAGTGATACACAGAAAATAGATTGCATGGTAGATTATCACAGAAAGACATATAAGCTAAGCCAAAAGATGAAATGTAACTTCACATGCTCGGCTGCGCTATGTGTTTTATTAAAATATATAATAGCAATACTAGATATGCTTTTCGTTAAGCTGGGTCGCAATATCGAATAGAGTCCAGTGAAAGTGCCTGTTCCCTTTGGAACTGAGAAAAGTGATACCTTTAATATAAGCTCACGTGATATTTCTCGGCACCAGCGACACAATATTGAAAACGCATGTACAATTTTTCCTTCAATGTCTTGAGTAGAAAAAATAGCGGCTGAAATAGAAACTTAAGAATGATGTTTATTGCAGGAATTAAAGATAGACGATATTTTCATGTAAAAAGAATTGCTCTCCTTCCCCACAAAAAATAAAATGATAAAACCTAATATTTTTTCCATTGCTATTTAAAACATTTGATTTTTTAAAAAAATACTTAGATTACTCAGAAAAGTTGTAAAAATAGAAGTAACATTAATTAGTTTAGCTTAATTTCAATCCGTAGACATTTGTATGGGTTACCAGTGAGAATCGAGGTTACTTGTAATTGTCTGCTCGCCTATCTTGCTAACCTTTCCAATAAAATATCTGTACACTTTATCAGAAACCCAACGATCATCTCCGAAATCTGAAACAGAATAATAATTGAGATAGCCTTTGTTGTTGTTATTTACAAGCTTGCTTTCGCCTGGAACACAAAAACCTCAGGATGTATTCATTTCTGGTTGAGATTGGCCTCGTTCTTATTTTACCTCATCTTCATGTAGATTATACGGTTATGTTTTAGATTGCAACGTTAGTTCTTATTAGTTTAATGGCATATCAACTTTCAGAGATTATTTAATGCTAAAGCCATCTTTGAAGAACAACTACAAGGGTAAAATTTCGTCCATACCTTGGCAGAATAAGGATGTTCATACCTTTTTCCAAGGACATTTGTCGGAAAGTAAACGTTACAGCGCAAGCTGAGTTCGAACTCACTCACGTTAAGACCGCTGTCCTGCACTTTAGACATAATGCAACGAGGACACCCTTCTTTTAGACGGTTAGCTTGTGGGATCAAAATCAGCAGTAACGATATTAAATACATGTTAGCTAAGGAGAATGTAGAATACAGGGATATACATGAAGAAATTAGCAGACATTAAAAAAAAATGAGAAGAGGAAAAAGTAAAATAATCGTATGAGATTGGTTAAAAATATCAAAACTTAAGTTCTATTTACCAAGACAGAAATGAATAATTAATAAAACGTTGATTTCCAATGAACCACTTAGCATTCAACACATTTATTCCAGTGAATGTGAACTGGTCAAAGCACCTCTGAAACAGCTCTTTTGATTTGCTTTTTTTATCTAATCGCCTCCAGTGCTTCTCAGATTTCTAGAAATATGTACTATATAAGTATCTCAGTTGCTTATATATATCATCAAACTGTTAAATCATTAATTTAAAAGTTAAAAAATCAATTTCCCCTACATTCTGTTTATACTGTAGATGTTTAAAATGTAAAAATCTTTACAAAATACGAACGTTCGAAAATCACAACAAAAAAGAATCTGTCAATGTTTGGCAATTAAGAACATAAATGAAATTATCTAAATCTCCTCACTACTGAGTTTTAGAGACTGTATGGATTCGCTTGTCCTTGAGGGCTAAACAAGCTGGAGGCAATATCCGACTTAACGGCTAAAAAGTGAGCGGACCGTGAAGCTAAGTTATTGTTTCTAATTCTAACGCACGGACGTTGAAAAACTGTCTGGCTTCATCAATCGGTTTACAGTTTTCAGTCAAAATTATGTGCTATTTTAATACGTAAGTATGATAACAAAGAAATGTATAGTGATGGAAAAATATTCCATTTATTCTATCAATTATATCAATCTCACTCTTTACCATACATTAGATATTAAATACCGGCAACTGAGCAGCATAAAAAGCAGGGCTTAATCTAGATACAATACGATAAATAAGAACAAATGAGAAGAAAAGAATGTTAATGAAAAAAATGAATCACGAGCGCTATCTCAATATTGATTTCAAAACGTCAACGGTTGTTATATTTGAGATTAAGTTATCCGGTTCAGTGGACGTTCATATATACATTTTTTCTGTTATTTAAAGAGATATTTTTCATATGGTCTTCTCGAATATGAATAATGCTAAAATATATATATTTTGTCCATCAGTTAGACTTTTTGGACCTGGAGATAATCAAAACAATGGACTAGTTCACGCGTACTAGACCTCCAATTCTGGTAGTTCAACATTGGATGGAGTTTACTCGTATACTCACGAAACAACTTTGTTGTACTTGGTCTTACCCTTCTGCAGATAATACTGATTGTATTTTATCACATTTACTAACCCCTCCGCTCGTGCAGGATATGACACAAGGTCAATTTTAAAGCGGAGTTTAACAGGCTTGATTCAGAGTATTCCTTCTCCTAGACTAGTTGCCACAACAAGGCTGAAGAACTCTGTCCTACTATTTACCTATAGCTGGAGGGAAAATAATTGGATTCATACCTTTCCCAAGGGTAGTAGTGCTATGTGAAAAGCAATCAGCCTCGTCCAAGATTTGAACTTGTGAGGCCGTGTTCATTTCCTACAACGATAACAATTACACCACGGGCACCAGATTGCATTTTATGAGTTGCTGCCATATTAATTTTGTTGATAATATATTTTCATTAGTAACCGACTTTTGAGGAAAAACAACTTTTTAATCATATGCAGTTCACTACCCCATAATTGGTAAAACAATCATCTTTATTTTTATTTTGAAATTAAGGATAACTAATATATGATCAATGAACTGCTACAACAATTTGATGCTGTTTACAATATAATAATCGTGGTAAAAAATGATGTCAATTAAACGTTTGAAATATTAGAATTCAAAACAAATATTTGTCGACTGAATAGTCGCTGAAGCGATGAGGAAAATATCCACGGCAAAAAATTATTCCCTGAATCATCTTCCAATTTCGGCAAATAAATAATCTCTGAGTTATTTGGGATCTATTCTAAATTATAAATAAAATAAGTATTTCTTTTTTAAGTTTTCCGTTCAGCAACAAATCCTAGATAGTTACGAGCGGTTGTTATGAATTGATCCCCGGTCTTGAACAATTTTATGGGCCAATAATGGAATATTAAGGATATTTCAACAAAATGAAATAAACAGACAATTTTAACATGACATTTAGAGAATCATTTAAAACGAATGATTTGGAAGCTTCAAGAAAGTTGAATGATAAAAACTTAATAATTTTCTAGTTTGGAAAGACTTTAAGCTGTAAAGTCTTTTAGGAACAGGCTTTAAGGAAGTTTTTTTATTGAAAAAATATAATTATACAAAATCTCTCTCTCTCTCTCTCTCTATATATATATATATATTATCATCCACAGACAGACTGTTTCGTTCTATCACAACTCTTCAGTGTGGCCAGACACGTAAGACACTTGAAGCTGGGATCGAAACCCGCCCAACTTTACGTTAGACTTAGTATCAGACCTCTCGGCCAACAAGCGTACCACGTCGGCTAGGTATTATGTAGCAACAGCAGCTAAGGTATTATGGAGCAATAGCAGCAGCAGCGTTCGTTTGTTTACATTTTATACCTTACCGGATACCAGAGTGCTCAATTCGTTTGAAGAGCTTTGTGTGTTGGTCGTGTACTCTCTAATTATTGCTGTCTTTTTGGACATGATATTAACATAATAGTTAATTCATTTTTTTCCGATTTTATTTTAGATTTTCTTTTGCCTAAATAGAACACAACTCTCCAAAATATATAATCGTACTGAACTGAAACAGAACTTTACAATTTAAACAGTAAAAACTCATTTAAAACTTTTTGTGTCGTAAATCAAAATTCGACAACATTGGAATCTCTTGCATCCTTTTAATGCTCAAGACTTCGTAGTATCATCTAGATGATGAAAAATTATACTTTTAAAATCAGATCAATTATAAACCAGAAAGAAAAGAAAATTATGTAATGCTATAATGCATTTAACACCTGTTTTCAAAATATCTAGCAATGTGACTTACTTTCTTATTATCCAGGGAAATACATTAAAAGTTTATTCAACCGAACTTTGTTTTAAATGTATCATCAATACATCTGAAGCACCCACTTTGGTTATATATGATAAAAATGTTATTTTTGAAACACTTAGCAATATCGTTGAATTCTTTGTTTAAAATTCTTTATTATTACATTCAAATAATCAATCTCAGTGCGAGTCTCTTCATTAATCGTGTGTATAAGTTAAATAAGTAGAGTTCTGTCATTGGAAATAAAACATCATTTTACTTAGTTTGTGATGAAGTAAATATCCTTAAATGAAATCAAGACTAATTTCTATATATATATATATATATATAGGTAGTGTGTTTATCTGTCAACAGATCTTTACGGAACAATCGAAGTAAAATTCAATCTTTAAAAAGAAACCAAAACTCCTTAACTCATATTAGTAGATTTTTCCGAGTGTTTAGCTCATTTCATTGGTAAAAAATATCTAATCTTTGAAAACTGGGAATTTGATGATTATTAACACACTTAGTGTAAATCTTGAAAATTTTTATTTGCTGACATTTGGAAGAATTTTGATTTTCTCAATAGATAAAAGGTAAATGAAAAAATGGGTTTTGGAAACGTATAGTTAGTCAAAACTCATATAATTAAAAAATCATATGTCTATTATTGCTATATTTTTCTTTTATATCAGACTCGTTTTGAAGAAAGGTAATTAAGACACCCATAATCTGAAGGTATTTAGAAATGAAAGAAATATCATCAAAATAAAAATATTTCATTAACCTCAGAAATAACTTTACACAATGATTTTGCGCATGCGTAATCATAGAATAAGATGGTATCATAGGTAATAGATTAATCTTATATATTACACCTCCATAACTACTCCAATATCCTGGCCCGAATTCTCACTGCATAAATCTCAGAATGAGGATAGTATTTTGAGAGCAATGTAAGAATATATTCAAGGAAAGCTTGGGATGTAGCATGGGGGATGTGAAGCAAGGTGGAAGATTACAAGTTAGTTTAACAGTGAGTTTCACCAGGTGTTTGGCAGAAGAACATCTCGTGTTAACCGTCAAAGATTTCACTTAGTAAAATAATGCAAGTCTTCCTTTAGAGTGATCTCTATTCATGAGGAAATTTAAACAGCCTACAAAAGACGACCATGAGTCTTATTGAAAACGTACTTACAAACTACATCACCCTTCAGGCAGCTACACAGGATATGTATCCTGTTGAGGTTTGAGCTCTGTTCCTGTGTTCGAAAAATCAGTTAACTTATATCCCAAAACATAATGACATATACTTTTAAGAATTAAAAAAAAATAAAGCATTTACTCGTGCAAACAGCATCTGCAGCTGACAATGATATATATATTATTTTTACATAGCCATGCATGAATATGTGAAATGTACATAGAATGTTCATAACACACATATAGATAACACAGGAATCCCGAAACACAGAGAAAACACTTACGACTTCTTTGTTCAGGTACGAAACTTTTTATTACCTTTGAGTTAAAAGATTTTTCGACATAAGGAGAGAGATACACAATCTTTCTATGCTGACTTTTCCATCTGCTCCCCCCACCACCACCAGCAGCTGCGGAACCCACCTCAAGGCCTCTGTGAGCTCTGAAAGTCAACCTTCTTCTTCGGGGGCAAAAACTCAACTAACTGACTTTTCTCAAATCCCCCAAATCCTCCACGCACGCTTCCGGTGCATGGCGTCATTCACATCTTCCGGTCACTTTTTCTATCTGAGATTTTTATTTTGACATCTCTGAATGACACATCCTACCCGCATGCGCGTGAACCCCTGCGCTCATGTTGCATCTAACTAACCCATGCGCTAAGCGAAAGGTTCTCAGCCTAACTAAAAGGAAATGCAAGATATATAAAACAAAATCCCTCGGCCATTATATTACATAATATGCGTGCAAGAACATTGAAATTACCATAATGAACTTGATTTGAATTGGGTGTCCTCGTGGTGTAATCGTTCAAGCGATGAACTACGGTATTGTAATAAGCCAGTTTGAACTCCAGTCATGCTATTACGTTCTCTTTCTGATAAATACCCTTGGGAAAGGTATGAGCTCCCTTATATTTCCTGGTATGGGGTTAGACAGTACCACTACTCATCTTCTAGAAGGATGGATTTGACATTAAATAACCAACAAAGGTTGAGATGCCATGAAACAAAAAATAAACAAACCTAGATTTGAAATACCATGATACCAGTAATAAATAGATATTTTTCTCGGCTTATGCAAGGCAAAACAATTTCACCGCTGTCGTAGGCGTAGGAATGCTTCTTACTCTTTGTGCCTTAAAATCACCAAATAACATAGAAAAATACTGACAGAGTATTATGTTGGGTACATTTATTTACAACACCTGTACAACAATCATCTCTTGCTACAGTCTGACTAATGCCATTGCTGAAATAGATATCCGAACTTTATACGACGGGTTATCTTCCCTTGCTTGACACATTTCCAATCAAAACCAACTAATCAACGGTAGAGTCATGAATGCACAAATAGCCAAAGGAAAATAGATTGTTTCAGCCAAATTTATTAATTTCGCTAACACCACTTGCCAAATAGAATTGGCGTAAATGTAGTATTTTTTCTCTCAAGAACTGTTTTTCAAGCGTAAATATTAAATTACAAAATGTGAGGGAAACTATAGATAAACCTATCTAAATAACGCTAAAACACAGCAAGATAATATATTCATTAACAAGAAGATAAAAAGCGCACTGTAGAGTAAGCTATACACCTAATTTGAATGAGTATCTTGTGATCACAGAATTGTCACTGCAAAGATACGCCTTAGTCTAGGAAGAAAAAATAAGCAAATAGTCAAAACAAAACGTTACGACATGATGTCACTTATCAAAAGAGATATTAGCAAAATATAAGGGAACTGTAAGAAAAAAACCTAATACTCTTCAGGAGATATCGGAATGATATACACCCAATGACGATTATGGAATATTTTGCCGCCCATATAGAAGCAACAGAAGATTACATACCAACCAAACCAAGAGCCAAATGAAGGGCTGATCAGAGTCAATACTAGTAAAGAACAAAAACCACTATCATTAAAAAAACACATCTTTAAAGAAACTCAACAAATGTCAACGCACAGAAACTTTGGAAAGCCCATAAAGTAAACGACACATACAGAAAGGGCAATTATAAAACAGTCAGGGTCAAATCGATAAAATTAGAAATTCAGTAGAAGATTGATAATCTCGAATAGCATGGCAGACATTTATTTGAGTGGAAGATAAAGAAGCCAGCAAAGAAAAAAAAAATTCTGAAGTGGATAGAACATTTCCAGGATCTGAGTAAATCACTGTCAAGTCTATCAAGAAAATTAATAATGATCAAAAGGAAGTCAAATTAGGATATTTTGAGAAGGAAAATATTTGACACCTTATTAAAATTTAAAAAAAGAAAGAAAACGTGCTGGCCCTACCGAAATAACTCTTAAGTTTAGAAGTTAAGAAAATCAGACGATATACTTCTTCAACTATACAACACAGTCGATAAAGAAAATCCAATAGATACAAGGATCATTAAATAAGTTTCCAGACTTTTTTTCGTATGGCCACTTTTATTGATAGTACACACATGAAACACTAGTCCCCTTCGAAGTAATCTCCTCCGGCTGCAATGCACTTGTTGTACCGTTCCAACAACTTCTGAAAAACCCCATGGAAGTCCTCTTGTGTGAGCGTGTCAATGACCTTGGTCACAAACTCTTTCATCTCCTCAATTGTCTCATAACGACAGCCTCTGAGCTTAGGGAATAAGCAAAAGTCACAGGGAGCAAGGTTTGGACAATAGGGAGGGTGAGGAACTGTCTTGATGCCCATCTTGGTAAATAGTCTGTGACAAGGATGGAGTTGTGGACTGGTGCATTGTCTTAGTGGAAATGCTACTGACCCGATTTGAAGAGTGCTGGCCTCTTCCCTATGAATCTCTTCCTGAACTCCCTTAAAACATCAACATAGAAAACCTAACCCTACCCATTTGGCAAATCAACTCTGGTGTATTGACTTTTTTTACTCCTCCCACACTTCTCATCATCCCTCGCAGACTCCCTACCTTCCTTGAATCTTTCATATCACTCAAAAACTGATGCTCGATTCATGCAAGATGATCCAAAAGCACTCTGAAGCATTCCATACGTTTCTGTGGTATTTTTTCCAAGTTTAAAACAAAATTTTATTGCATATCGTTCTTCTAAAGTGTCCTCATGTCCAGACTGCATTTTTGAAATTCACCAGCTGTGACAATCAGGCTTTAGTAGGGTGTATTCCAATTGCTGCTATAGCTGTTCCTTTCAACCTGAAATCATAGAAATTGGTCAGTCATCCCATACCATATAGCAATAACATACTGAATTTTGAAGAGCCTACGACAATTTCAAATGCCAGTACCAAAAAAAGTCTGGAAACCTATTGAAGGCACCACGTATGTCAGCGAAAGTTTGTTTTCTGCTCTTTACAAGAAAGGTTGGATCGAAATCACGAAGATCAACAGAGGTGTAGTCTAACTGGTATAGCAGATAAAGTTTTTAATGATCCACTTTTAAATCCTCTCCGATTTAAAATCGTTAAAATTCTTAAGAAAAATCAGAAGGGCTTTCCAAGTAATTCCTCCCCAACGTCATCGGTTCTGTCAATCCACCGAATTATCAAAATAGCGAGAGCAAATAATCTCGAAGAAACGCTAATTGTTTCTACATTTCTGCAAAGCATTACATTCCTAACACAGATGAAAGATGAGCAATGATTACTGCATATGTGTTATTGTTTTTCTTAAAGAAACTGCTACCCCTATGAAGATGCTTTACAAAAGCAACAACTCAATGGTTCGTTCAACTGCTGGAGACAACGACTTCTTTGACATTGTCACTGCAGTTTTGCAAGTAGATATATGAGCACCATCTTGTTTTTACTCTACCTATGTTATATAGTTCAAAAATTGTTTGATGTAATAAAAGAAAATGGTTTCAAATTTTAAAAAAAGGCTAGAAAGAGACAATATCTCACGGAATCTATGACAAGCCAGATAACTACACCAGCACAATGAGAATACTTTTTACCTAGCTTAGGCCAATCTACTGGATCAACTGAACACTACGAGAAAGCAAATAAATCTCTTTCATATACAAGCCAATTCAAGACCACCTCATCGTTTGAAATCTGAATGCAAAACTCAGCCAAACGCACGGGCCTACCGTAATCTTCTTCATTTTTATTCTCTATTTGTGTGGTATTTAGATGCCGATCTCTCAATCTTTTTTTTTTCCACTCTATCCAGTGTATGGGGACAGCAAACACTGGAAATCCAAGCCAAGTCACGAGAGGAAGAACAAGACGTCGGTAAAATAATAATGTGTTACAAAACTCCGACCTTACCTTCAAGCAGATAATCTTTCGTAGTCAAATATCGATCGAATCTACCATGTTTCGCAGTATTTTATTTTCATTTTCGAATTTTTTGAGTTAAATGTTTGGCAGCGAACCAAACTATGAGGATATGGACAACATCGTTTATCCTGCTATCGTCTGAAGACTCCTTACCAAAGGTCAATCAGAAGCCGGAAGATTTATAGCTGTTAATGTTTCTGATAGTTGTTTGTAGAGACCAGACACCTGCTGCACCCACTATATTCCATTACGCAAAACAAATACTTGGTATATGTAAACAAACTAATTCGAAATCTTCAAGCAAGGCTAACGCCACGAAAAATACATGTGTAGTATCACTGCTATTTTCCTTCAACAAAGACGGTATAAACAAATGAGCAAAAGCAATGCAGGCAACGTTCAAATTTACGTTAGATACAGAAAGGCTTTTAACTTCCATTCTTTCTTTTTTTTTTCTTATTCAGTTATATAAGATACGAGGTGGATATGATAAGTTTCTAGACTTTTTTGAACAGGCATTTAAAAATGCCATTTACCCTTGAAAATTCAGTATGTTATTGCCAGACATCTTATGAGACGACAGTCTAATCTAATGATTTCAGGTTCAAATAAACAACTACAGCAGCAATTGGAATACACCCTACTAAAGCCTGATTGTCACAGCTGGTGAATTTCAAAAATGCAATCTAACACTTTAGTAGAACGATATGCAATACAATTCTGTTTTAAACTTTGAAAAAATGCCACAGAAACGTTAGGAATGCTTCAGACTGCTTTTCGACTATCTTGCATGAATCGAGCATCGGTTTTTGGGTGGCATAAGAGATTCAAGGAAGGCAGAGAGTCTGTGAGAGGTGTGGGAGGAGTAAGGAAGTCAATACACCATAGCTGATTGGCCAAAGGGTTAGGGTTAGGGTGAGGGTTACTATGTTGAGGTTTTAAGGGAGTTCAGGACGAGATTCCTAGGGATAGGGCAGCACTCTTCAAATCGGATCAGTGGCATTTCCACAAAGACACACACACACACACACACATACACAGATATATATATATATATATATATATATATATATATATATATATATATATATATATATATACACGCACACAAACAAAGATATATAAATATATATATATAATGACATCCTCTACATTTCATAGTAGTAGCTATTGAAAAAAATGGGTATTCCGGTCGTCATCGACTAAAGTCACCAACTTTACTTATATATATATATATATATATATATATATATATATATATATATATATAGAGTTTTGAATTCTATCTGACGAGCTTTAATGAGCGAAGTATTTTCATTATGACGATGGAATACTATTTCTAAATTCCTTGTTTTTCAAACAATATAATCACCGTCATGTCGCGCTGCAAACACGGATCTCTCTTACCCTCTCTCGCTACCCGTATCTACCATCCATTCCTCCCGGGAGTTCTTCCAGGCTATATCCTGTATCGGCACAGAACTGTTGTATATATATTCTAGCTGGTCGTCCCACCTTTGCTTGTCCATGTGAATGCGTACACAGGGGTATATCACCTATGAGTTCGTCTTTACTTCTGCAGCAGTGTCCTGCATGTCTCGTTCGTCTAACTTTGATAGCTTTCGTTATGGGTCGTAGGTAGCCGTGCAACTGCTGTTTTGCGCGTTGCTGCCTCCAGGACTTGTTCAATACACCTTACAACGTTCTTGTGTAATTGCCAGGTTTTTCCTCCATACGTTTAGTTAGCGTTCATGTAGTGCATCCATATAGCAGTATCGACACGATCGTTGCTTTGAAAAAAAACTGTTTTATTTTATCGATCAGGTATGACTTCCATATAACCGATAGCCTATCGATAGCTGTCCATGCCTTTTCTAGTCGCATGTTTATGTAATTCCAGCTTGATGAGACTCTACTTCATTGGTAGGTTAATTTGTCCACTAGTTTCACAGGCCCACTCTTTAGGGTGGAAATGTCGTCTCTTTGATTACTACGAGGTATTTCATCTACAACTTCAAATAATAAAAAATGTAACTTTTTTTCATGCAGTCATTGTAGCACAAATAGTAATAAAGGAAGAACACTAATTGTTTTTTTTTTAAAATAGACATCCAGGAAATACGGCAAAAAAATTGAAAGATGCAGTCGTAAAAAAGTTAAATTTCAACAATGTTGAAAAAACTGAAGAAGTTGAAAACTGAAGTTGAAAAAATTATTTCATTAAACAATTTATTTCAACATATAAAGAAAGCATAAAAGTAACCAATAACAAAGAAATGACCATAAATATTCCAAGAAAATACAATTTGCTTCTCCGAGAGGAAATACTCTCATTCTTCAGTTCTTAACGGCAGACATCTCTGTTTTTTAAACACACGGAAGGAACAAGAAATTCATAAACTTTAAACCACAGAGATGCTTTCTTTTTCTTTCCGGAGAGAAAAAAAAATGAAAACCAATTTCTTCTTTCTTATGCAAAATAACTTCCGCTTCTAGATATCATACTGTCTCGGCATTTTTCACAATCCAACTGCATTCAAATTCTTCCCGTCTCTTCCTTGGTAAAATCTTTGTCTCCTAAACTGGTTGTCTGCGTTTGTTCAAATTCTTTTTCCACGCGTTCCTTTGCTGACTAACGTTTCAAATAGGCGTTTTTTTTTATCTAAAATATTTTTAACCAAGAAATTGTAAATTATATATTTTTTGAAACTATAGATAGACTATATTTTTTAAAACTATATATATATATATATATAGAGAGAGAGAGAGAGAGGGGGATGATTATCGTTTAATTAGCGGAGAAGGCCATTGTTTCTTGTCAGCGAAGAACAGAAAAAAGATATAGCATAGAGTGGAATAAAATTTAGTGAGTTTTTAAATCGAGATCCTTAATTTAATCGATTTTCTGCATAGCTAAATACTTTATTTTCCAAAAAGTTACCTTCACTCCAAACTTTAAAAAAATGGTCGCAATAAGAATGCAATAAGATGCGCAAATAATTTCGAGAAAAAGGTACAAAGAAAAAAAAAAAAGAAAATACGGTTTTAGACTGAGGTGAATATTTCCTGAAATCTTATTACCAGTCCCTCCGAAAGAAATATATAATATATACGATAAGCGATTAACCAAGAAAGAAATCACTGTCCAGTTTTTTTCTCTTAAATTCTAACGATAAAACATACGTATCTTGATATATATATATATATATATATATATATATATATATATATATATATATATATGTATATATATATAAAGTTTACTTGAAGACCACATAACTTTCTCATTTTAAGATCGTGTTGTGTTTTAGTCTTGCTTATTTTTGGAATAGAGTCCAATTGATAGAGAAGATTTCCTAGGTTCTTCCCTCAAGCACTTTCGATCATATCGATTGATCACCTTCAGGGAGATTATTGTTTGTAGGTATGGTTTCTTTTCGTTTAATTTTGCTTCGAATTTCATTGTGTTAGACTGTTATTGTAAATGTTCTCAAAATATACAAAAGCACTTTTACAGACCAAAACCATAGTGCCTTTTATATTTCCTCATCTAAAAAAAACATTTTACTAAAAACTTACAAAAATAAATAATTGTGAGTACACAATACTTTCCCCAAGGATCTAGTCGACAAGCAAATAAAACTATTTCTATAACATCCATTAAAAGAACAAAAGCAGCAGAAAATTAAAGATACTAATTATTCATATTTCAGGAATCAAGTGCTCGATATTTGTAAATTCGAAAAACAAGCAACGACTAACATTACATATAGACACGCTGAACACTTAAAACGATTAACACTCAACAACGACAAAACCAAGTTTAGAGCATAAAATTACACGAAAACATTATAGAAAGTACCATATATCCTACCTAAATCAAACATATGGACAATACCGAACAACACCATAGGAATTAATTTGTCAACGGATATGCCATCCTGAGATTGATGCCGAGTGGGTAGTTTTTGATAGAACGCTTTGGCTCTGGAGGTGCCCGTGGTGAAATAGTTATCGTCGTAGGAAGTGGAGACGGTGACACGAGTTCAAATCCTGGACGAGACTGATTGCATTTCACATAGCCCTAATACCCTTGGGAAATGTATGAATCCAATTATTCGCCCTCCAGCTATGGGTAAATAGTAGGACAGACTTGGTTCTTCAGTCTTGGTGAGGCAACTAGTCTAGGAGAAGATATATTCTGAATTAAAACCAGTCAAACTCTGCTTAAAAATTGACCTTGTGTCATATCCTAAACGAGCGGAGGGGTTAGGTAAATATGATGGAACGCTTTGTCTCAGGGTGCGGTCTCCCTGAGTCTTACCTGTTTTCCTGAGTTGGGTCTATTGTTCAGCAACTGAGGTGTTCCAATAGGGTAATGATGACGAGACCAATCCTTTTTTTGGGTAAGCCTTGCGTGATCCGTGTTTCGTGTGTGGTTCCCCACTATAAATGGCCTCATTCACAATCTGACTTTGTGGGAAGTCAGTAACATATTAGCACCACACCTGTTATGGCCATACAATTACCATCTCCCATTTAATGATAAACTATCTCTCAGATACCAGTCTCATCAAAGATCATACAACTGCAACACATTGTAATAACAAGGAAAAATTCACGTTTGCAGATATATGAAAGATCCTCACCAGTAATACCCCATTCATGAATAGAAATGACAAAAAAAAAATGACAAAAAAAAAAACGTTCAAAAATCCTCGAAAACATCAATATTTTAGAAAAAAAAATGAAATAAAATAGCATTCAACACAAAAACAAACGTATCAAACATCGACAGCATCTAACATGTTAAATAAAGAATTTCACCAAAATCAAACCCTTCCAACAAAATAGATATTACTCTCAAACTACACAAAAACAAAAAGAAAGCCCCCCCCCAAAAAAAACCCTTCTTAAGATGATTAATCGATATGATCAAAAGCGCTTGAAAGTTGACCAAGAGCAACTTCAATACCAAGTGAACCCTCAGACCAAGAAACTAGTAAGAACGCTAGTGAAAAAAACAGACGATAAAAATGAAAAGATACGTAGTCTTTAACGAAACTTGCATAAACAATAACTTGCGGCCAAAATAGTCTTTTTTCTTTCTTTCTATTTTTATTATTTCACACACACACACACACACACACACACACACATATATATATATATATATATATATATATATATATATATATATATATAATGTTAATAAATAAATAAATATATATTATCAAATATTTAATCCATGCAATATATTATTCCGCAAACTAAGGTATCAAGAAGTTTATAACAACATTCATCGGGCTGTTAAGAAGATGGATTGAAATTAAAAATCGAAAATGCGACAAAATACAGACAAAAAAACATTAGGATTTCGTTTGTGTGTTGTTCTAAGTGTGCGAGTGCATGTTGGTGTGTGTGCATGTGTGTACGTGTGGTGGCGTGTTTTTAGGACAAGTCCGGCCAGGAGCAAAAAGCGTTGGCTATAACGGGAATGGGTTACAAATGTGTATTAATATGTTGCATTATTTTCTTTAGTTGACAAGTAGATATGGAGCAAAAAACATCACTGCAATTTGGGGGGGATGAATGAGGATTTCATTTGTAAACGTGTATGGTGAGCAAGAATTACAATAGGTATAAGTAAGGTTATATTGTGGTGTAAATATGTTGGTGTAATATCCAGGGGAATAATAATAATAATAATAATAATAATAATAATAATAATAATAATAATAAATAAACGGGATATAGAGTAAGTATTGAATATTATGGATGTCATAGGTGGTATGTATGCAATAAAATAATAAAGGGGTAAATAAAAGAAAGTGTATTGAATAGTAATTATGTGCGTAATATATTGTTGTAATACTAATAATAGATGAATGAAATATTGCGTAAATATTATATACTGTGGGTTTCGTAGATGGTGTGTGCAAAATGAATTTAATAGGAAGGTTTAAACAATAGTTTATGACTTTGTGTTGGAAGATGATTATAACTGAGTGATAGGGTGACGTCAATTGAAAATTAAAGAAATATATTAGATAGCGGGTTTGAAGTTTAGGGTTGTAATTTAATAGTTACATATTATTTGTTGATGTGTGGTACATATACTATTGCAGACAAGTTTAGAGTGAATTTGGTAGATGAATGTAGAGCGTTGTGGTCTATTTTAATGCTCGTAAAAAGTTAAAATTGTTCAGGATTGTGGGTATATTGTGTGATGAATGTGATGGTTGGAGGAGGAAAATCTACTTACGGTTCTTCATTTTCTTAATACATGTACGAGGTGTTAGGTGGGTTGTGTGAGTGGGTTGAAGTGTGAAAGAAGGCGTTCTTTTCGTGCCTATATTTTGAGAGGATTTCAGATTTTTTTTATTTAGTACGGTGTTTTGTGATGGATTTGTGATTATGGCTAATTTTTCGTTGAGACAAAGTAGGCATTTTTTAATGTTTTTTTGTAGGCAGGTGCTTGTCTTAGGATCTCCCAGGTCATTGGCGGAGGGATGTTTGTGTCTTTTAATTGCCATATGTACGAAGATAAGGTGTTGGATGCGTAGTTCCTATATTAAAAAGAAAGATTATGGTTGTGGATTATTTGTGTTATGGTACCCTCCGTTGCACCGATGTAGTGTTTGACAGAGTTGTTTGTTATTACAGTGGCTTTATATATGGTGTTTGTGTATAGGCATTTATTTGGTAGGGGGCATGTGCTTTTGACCCTACAATTGGTTTTAGGGTTCTGGTGTACTGTTGGTGGATGCAATTTTTTTTATTGTACTTTTTTATTATTTGTGCCATGTTTTTGGTGCAACTGTAGCTGATCTTCATGTTGTTTTTATTGAAGATTTTGGCTGGGGGGAAGTGTTTAGAGATTAGATTTAGGAAGTCTCAACCCATATTGGAAGATATGCATTTATTATAAGGTGGATTAAACCAGATGCTGTTTCTACTTCTGAGTTTAGAATTGACTTTTGGGGGGGGGTGAATTTCAGTGCTTGCTTATAACCACTGTGTTTTTATGCTTCGTCGTATATGTGTTCGTGTTTGTTAAAATATCGATGTTGCTGAATAGTCTACGGCTAATGGATTTTGGGATTTGCTTTGTAATTGAGGGTGGGTGGGTGGTTTGAAGATGTGTGTATGTAGATTGGTGTGTTTTTATCTTTTTTGTAGGGTTCGTATGAGCAATTAGTTAAGTTCAGTGTTATGTCTGAGAAATTTACTGTTTTTAGGTTTATATGTATAGTGGATTTAAATCTCAGCAGTTTCAGGGCGTTGGATATTTTCTGTCTATAGTTGTCTAGTTTGTGTCCATTTGGCTTTCTAATGATGATAAGACCGTCATCTCTGAACAATCACATGTTGGTGCTGTTGATTATTCTCGAAAGTTGGGATAGGATTAGAGCACCGACCAGCTCGCACACCTTTGCCCCATCAAAGCTGCCCATATTTACATCAAGCAGATGGTTGCTAAGTTTTTTAATCCATGGCTTGCCGTCATGGAAGAGGAGCAATTTGAAGCAGTGCTTGATGATCCTGATATCAAAGTGTGAGACGGGTACATGCTAGGCTGCTAAATCTAGGGATCTGCCAAGAGTGTGTCCGGTGATGGAGGGGTAGAAGTGTGTGATATCCAATTCGATGAACGCTGTGTTGTTCTTGTTTAGTATACATGTGAACCAGTTGGTGACGTCTTTGGTGTTCTTCCATTGGTTAAGTTGTAGTTTTTTTGTGAGTTTTGTTTTTATATTATCCAGTATGTGCTTGCTGATTTTTCCAAATCCAGATTTTAAGGGGCTGATTAATCGATATATAGAATTGGTGGTGAAGTTTGGTTCGTGGTCTTTGATTGTTATAAAGGTTGGTTGCTCAGCTATGGAGTTTATTTAGTGGTCTATGTTTAATTTAGTGGCTATTTCCTTGGTTTCCTTATTTATGTTGTTCATCGTGGTTTCGGGTGCTTTTTTGTGTGTTTGCGTTACTTTGATTGTCAGCTTTTTGTAGTTGGCGAAATTTTTGGAATATAAATTGGTTGTTTTGTCAGCGAATATAAATATCTGATTTGAGTTGTGTATCTTTTTAGTGTCGTTTATGATTTTCTACTGGAAGTTGTCTCGGTGATTGGTGAATTTGATTTTTTTCATATCTGTAAGATCATTTTTCATATCTGTAAGATCATTTTCGAATGCTTGCATATCCTTGCATATTGGAGGGCATTGTCTTAATTTTAGGTTGAAAATGTTAGTATTATCCTGGTTGTTGATACCTTTGAGGTAGAAGTGGACATTCCATCTCATTCTTTTTATCAAGCTTTTCAGTGAGTAGGAGTTTGTATGTCGAATGGGTTGGTATCGGTGTGTTATTTAGAGAATATGCAAGGTTGATGTGTTCCATGTGATCCATTTTATACAGCGAAAGTGCTCAACCGGTTTGGAATCTTAATATATAATAATATATATTTATATATGTTTATATGTATATTTATTTATATTTATTTATATATATTTTTATTATCATATTTATTTATTATATTAATTATCATATTTATTTTCATTATTATTATAATAGCTCTATCATAGATATTGGGCACTCTCCATGTTATATTGCACTTTGTTCGACACATAACCACATAGTGATTTACTGACGGGAAACACTCTCGTAATATATATATATATATATATATATATATATATATATATATCCTTCATAGTGTGGATTATATTATATCATATTATATTATATCCCGTTCAAAAGATTAAAACCCTCCAAAGAAAAGAATACCCAAGGTACAACACTTAACCGCATCTGAATGTGAGACTCCGTAGAATATCTAGTACAGCTTCATTGGATTTATAACCATGTTTATTTTAGCTGTTTACTTTTCAATCTATGGGTGAAAACATCTGTTTACAAATAATTAAAATTAGATTGGAATAGTTTGTATGAAGTAACTCAATAAAAACACTCAAAAGAAACAACCAAAAAAATGAAAATATGCACGTATAATGTACGCACTTATATAACATCTATAAAATAACCAATGAAATTGTTGACATCGAAAACATTGTTAGGAAAATTCATAATTTATTTCGAAGAAATCGCTGCCCAACATCACAGATTCTGACAATCCATCGGATACTCGAAGGAGTACGAACAAAGGATGTCGAAGAAACTCAACTATTCGCTGATTTCTCGAAAGCATTCGATTCCCTACATATGATTTTTCTAAAGAATCTACTACCCCCATAATTATTCTTTCCTAAAACATGAAAGCAATGGTGTGCGCAACTGATGGAGACACTGACTACTTTGATATTTTAACTGAAATCTTGTCTGCAGATATATTAGAATATTATTTGTTTTATTCAGCCTAAATGACTTAGTTCGAACATCGACAGATATAACAAAAGAAAAGGGTTTAACAGTAAAAAAAAATGGTGAGATGCAGTTGCAGAGACTTCAGATGACACAGACTATGCAGGTGATCGAGCATTCCTCGCAAATACGCTAACCCAAGCATAATCCCCAGGGCAGAGCCGAGAGCGAACATCGGAAGACAACGACCCCTTCGTCAATAAAAATAAAGTTGATTATATGTGTTTTAAATAAAAAAGAAACATTCTCCACTCTAAATAGCAAACCTTTAAAATCAATGGAGCAGTTAACATACTTCAGCAGCAACATATAATCTACTGAAAGTGATGCCATGATGCTAACATGTAATCTATTTTATGGAAATCTAATTTATCGACTCAAATAATTTGGGATTTCTCCTAAGAACAGTGACAGTGCTTCCATATGAATACACCACAGAGACGGGAACAATGAACAGTGAAAAATATTGATGAGAACTGCATGGGAATGGTACATACTGTTTTTAATAATTTCAGGAAGCTACAATCCACGGAGCTGCAGCTGTACGACCATCTCCCTCCCATCTTATAAATCATGAATTGAAAATGATGAAGACGTTTGGGCTTTGCAGGAGAAGAAAGGACGAACCCAAAAGTGACTTTTTTATAGACATTTATACATAGATATGTAGTGTTCGTCCACCAACAAAACTGACACCAGTAGCGGACATAGAATGCTACCTAGAAGACCAGCTAGGAGCGATGGATGACAGGGACTGATGGTAGGAGGGAGAGAGATAGAGAAAGTCAGGGAATCCTGTGCTGTCTACGTGACTTGACGATGTTATTATCTGTTTGATATTTCATAATTTTTTTTCATATATCGCTCTCTGTTCGAGGTTTCGATTTTTGCATGACTATGTTTTCATATATTTCAGTGAAAAAACTGGTGTAGGTTAAAGAGTTTGGAAAAATCTAATTTATCAAACTGCTACTTGAAGATAAGGTATCACCTAATACTGCAGATGGTTTTCAATCCTTTACTTACATAGCTGAATTGCATTTTTTATATACAGACATGAACACATTCCGACTGTTTAGTAAATCTGAAGAAATGCTCTCTCATGCATTTTTATTTCAAGAACATTTCAGTTCTTTGTCAAATCTCTCCGAGAGAATCGTCAGTGCTATATGAAGAAATCAACATTATCATATCAGTTTGCATATGTCTTCTTCTGTTTCCATCGTCATTAAGCATCAATACAATCAAATTATTTCTCACACATAAAACAATAATTCAAGCTCTCAAATAATCTATACGAAACGTAAATATAGGAATATTTGCACAAAACACAGAAACACACACACACACACACACACACACACACACACACACACACACACACACACACACACACACACACACATACAAACACATGGACGAATGCCCCCCAATTATATGTATATTCAAGTATTTCTTCTAAGGATGTTGATTAAATAAGATAGACACTTATTTGTTACCTATTTTGTCTTTGATCAGTTCATGTTATTTTTTATGAATCATTTGACTTCTGGATGGAATAGATTTAGAAAAGAGCCATATTTCTACCAAGTATTTTCGGTCCCAACTGGATCTACTTTTAGGGGACAGAATAATGAACAGGTTTGCATCAATCATACTGGGGTTAGACGGATGTAATGTAACAGTTTAACTTTTCAATAGAAGAATACTGCTTTAATTAAATCAGTACCTACATAGTACCTGCATTTTAGAACTCTGTCAAGACAGGTTAGAATTTACCTATCTGACCTTACTGCCATCGCTTAGTACCTCAAATCGAATTCATGTCCCGCCTCCAATTATAGAAAAATTCTAAGTGAATACACCTCCATATTGTACAAAAATACGAACAAAATCATCCAATTCTTTTAGTTCACTATTTTAAGATTATTAAACATTTCTTACTGAAGACCAACTTTGAATATAATTGTCACATTGTTGAATAACTTTAATTATTTCACACGAATACTTCTTCTAACCTCTAATAAAATTATTTTCTTCCGTAAATGCCCTGACCACTTATATTTCCTCCTAATTTACACACACACACACACACACACACACACACACACACACACACGTTCGCGCACGAGACTTATTCAATAATGTAGATGAATTTTCAATAAAATGACATATTTCCCCGCGAAAATAAAACAACAATTTAACCACTCTTTAAAATATAATCTTCATTCATTAAAACGCAATTAATAATCGAGAAACAATCTTTGTGTACCTTTACCATGGAAAATTTTCAACTGAATTGATATTAATTTGTCCAATGTGTACTTCACTTCATTATCACTTGGTAAGTTTGTTCCCGGCAGAAATTATTTGAAAAGGCGAAAGAGTGTAAAGATTCCAGGGGTAGACTGTAAGAATGGATGAGGCAGCTGTTACCCAACCAACGTGATTGACGCTTTTCATTGTTCTTGTCTTGATGACACGATGTCTGGTTAAATATTTCATTATACGTTCCCCCATGGGTGTTGAGCATTTGGGCGAAGGAATTGTAAGCCGCCGCTAGCGTAATGCAAAGCTCTTTGAAAGAATTGAGCACTCTGGTAGCCGATAGGGTATAAAAAATGTAAAACAAACAGCTGCTGTTGCTGCTGCTGTTGTTAAATAAATACCTTAAAAATTCCTCTAGCCAACGTGGTCCGCTTGTTGGCCGAGAGGTCTGAAACTTAGTCTAACGTAAATTTGGACTGGTTTCGATCCCAGCTTCGAGCGTCCTGCCTGTCTAGCCACACTGAAGTGTTCTGATCGAACGAAACAGTCTGTCTGTGGATGACAATATATATATATATATATATAAAACAAAAATATCCTTAAAGAATGTATCTTTTTGTTCGAGGTCTAAATTTACCTTAAAACGCTGGTTGATTGTTCCTAAAGGTCAGTAAAGTGCGAGACAATTGTTTTTGATTTTAAAGGTCAGCGAATTTATTTAATTTTTCCGTTGTCAACTAACTACATCGATCATAATGATGAAACGGTCATTTCGTAAAACATATTTTCTAGTCCTTATTTGGTAAGGTAAATACCAAAAGGGAGATTTAATTTTGCTCCACCCTAAATAAAGTTGAGCGGGGCATGGATTATCCAGTCAGATGAGGCCGAGAATTCTTATTTCAACCCCATTGATTTAAACCTCTTCCCATCGGTCAAAGCATCTAAAAATTGTTTTCCTTATACATGTAAGATATAATCCTGAACTAGGATTGGCTGACCAATGGGAATATGACTCCTAATTGTCTCTTATTGGACAATCAATTAGAAAACTTTTAAGTCCAAATATTGATCTATAAAAACAGCATGGTAAAACGAATCACCAGTGAAGATGAGAAAATGGATCAAGAAGAAACTCAAGACTGCCAAAGAAGCATCCCTTACATTCTAGAAGCACTCCGAAGAACATTCAGACTTTACAAAAATTTAAAGTCCCAGACTCTAGAGACATTAGTGTCACTCTAACCTCGCCTCATCGTCACTCTTCCTCTCTCGATATTCTTTCTTCTTCTGTTTGCCTGGAAAGCAAACATCGTTTGTTCGTTATTCAATATCTTACAGACATGTTTCAATAAAAACGAGTTTTCGTTGTTTAAGAACGGGTTTTCTCTTTTCTTTGAATAGTTAAACAAAAAGCCATTCATATTACCTGACCGTCAGAAGAAGATCTGGCTGAACAGTATCAACCCCACGTCTTCGTGGATCTTTCAAACACTGCGTGGTCACGGAAGGACTGACAAAGCAAACTGTCGGAAGCTAATGAGGTAGTCAAAAACACAGCAGCCACAACAAGTACTAGGACTAGTAGTCATACCACATTGGGCTCCGTAACTAGCATAAGACCACACCTATCCGTTTGTTCTTCAAGAATTATTTCACGCCTAGCAAATGGCAGTAGGACAGACTTGTTATCGCAAGAATTTTTCAAGGAAATTATAGCCCGATCATTTCCCAGACGACTGATTTTCGAGTCGGCTGGAGCTCTAGAATGGACAGACTGCCTCTCTGCAGATGAGAAATACCTATCAACGTGTGTCCTGGATATAGCACTAAATAATCCAATCGTGAGGTTCCAGTAATTCTATAGCTTTGGGAAAGGTGAAGTAACCATTCATTGCCATCTTTGCCAGGTCCACTCTGGTCTGGACTGGTAAAACCAGACTGATTCCTATCTATGAGCCAAACAGTTAAACTATGGACTCATGCTAAACTGAATCTTTAGAAATTGAACTGTTTCTCCATTGAAATTGTACTCACGATAAACTGAATTGTTTGAAAATAGAACTGTCTTGACATTTAACTGAGTATAAGCAAAGACTATACTAATACCAAACCGATTTGTTTCATTTAGAATTGTTTGTCTTAACCAGATAGCTTGAAATCGAAATGGCTTTGACTATCAACTGTGTATTTATGCTAAACTGAATTGTTTGAAATAAAACTGTTTATTTGTGTAAAAATTTGATTTCACTTTAAACAACCTACAAATGTTTATATGCCATAATCTCATAGACACAATGAAACAGACAGAATACAGAGAGCACTCGAATTATTCTCTTTATTTCTCAGTGTATCCACCAATGGACGTTCTTTGCAAACACTTGATTTATCAAATGTGAATTTTCTTTAGGACACCGCTCTATCGTTAGAAAAGTTAGAGATCAATCGCTGTGGCCGCTGGATTTTCATGTTTATACTGTGCCATTTATAGGATGGAAACACTAAATGACATAAGAAAGGGTTATCGGATATAATTTTTGGGCGTATGCCTACTAAAATTCCCACTAATTCAGAAATATCCACTAAACTCCCACTGTCAGCCAAACATAGCGCATTAACTGAATTCGTTATATCAGGTGTGTTCGCCATTGTGGACTTGTCGAACCTGTCTTCATCCTTAGAAACATTTTTTATTTTCTGTAAATACATGAACCACACTCAAACGTTATCCATGCAAGCGGCACGACATAATAATGATGATGATATAGTTTACTTTCATTTCTGTATTTTGAATAGCTTCAAAGAAAATATTACTTCTAGTTAGAATACTTTTTGCTATAAACCAATTCTAAACGAAGCAGAGGTTCCTTTTACAGAAAAAATTCTAAAAAGATATATTTAGAAAAAAAGGGCTTTTTTTTATTGAATGACCCTCGTGTATGAGAATTAATTTTTTTATTGCGGACTTTTGTCCTCGTCTTGGATGTGTTTTTTTTTGTTTTTTGTTCTTTTTTTATTATTTTTCTCACTACGTTTCCGCCAAATTTCACCTCTGGCCTTCTGCAGGTGATTAACCGCGACCTCGGATAGGAATGCTTAGTCTTGTAACCGTATCCCCAGTAATCACGGCCTTCCATAGTTATTGTCAACTTTCTATTTCGGATGCTGATATGAAAAGATCACACAAATTTAGCCGAAATGTAGTGACCCCCCACCAAAAAAAAAAAACCACCCAAGATGAGGATATAAGCGCACAATAAAAAATTAATTCTCAGATTAAGAAGCTTCATCTCAAAAAGGATTCCCACTAAAGACAATTACCCTCGTATGTATTTGATGCTTTTGTTTAATGGCATATTAACCTTCGAGGTTTATACAATGCCAAATTTTTACCAGTGGAAGGACAAGTTTATGGCTATTTAACTCATTGCTCGGTAGGATTAAAGAGATGGACATTCATGAAAATATTCAAAATGAAATGAATGTTCTTTATCACATAAGAATAGACTAGTTTTATTGCAATCTACCTATGATAAAAAGGTAGATATTTTTCCATGTTTTGCAGTTTTGGCTGCTAATTTTCTTGACAATGTTTTTTTTTAATAGAAATATTTTATTAAATATTTTGTCTTTTCTTTTAAAGTATTGTTCAACATCGATTAAAGTGTTTGAAAGAGCGAAATGACATTTCTAACTCTCAAAATAATTCCCCAGGGCAGTTAGAAATAAGAGGATGTTCAATCTTACGAAAAGTAAGGGAATAATTTAATGAAATGCTATTTTTAACATCTGGAAATCAATGGTTATTTTTTCATTGGACAATTACAGAAAGATAACCACTGTAATAAATAAAACAATTTGTTTTTATAATTGTCTGATAAGTGTGTTCATTCTAACCCTATAGCTACATAATCTGTTGGTATTCAATATTTTCAATTTATTTTCTCAGTTTATTCTTATATTAACATGACAGAATATATATATATATATATATATATATATATATATATATATATAATTATATATACATATATTCTATACTCTTAATATATATATATATATATATATATATATTCTATACTTTTAATATATATATTATAATATATATATATAATTTATATATATATATATTCTATACTTTTAATATATATATTTTTATGATATATATACATATTTTCTATACTTTTAATATATATATATATATATATATATATATATGTATATATAGTATATATATATATATATATATATATTATAGGGAGGAAGAGAGAGAAACAGTGAGATAATATATCTAAAAGCATTAGAAAGGTAAATAGCTATAAAAAAAATCCTTTTTATTCATATCAGTATTCGACTGGCTAATAGATATGAAACTTAGTTGTAAGGATATAATTCAACTTACTGAACGTGTTAGCATATTGGGTTTCAAGTCTACTTCAGTTAATAATCCAGTGTTATAAACACCCACCCTCAACCTCCACCCCCATATATATATATATATATATATATATATATATATAAATATATCTGTGTGTGTGTGTGTGTGTGTGTGTGTGTGTGTGTGTGTGTGTGTGTGTGTTTTCAATCACACTAGAAGAATTATAGAGCTTCACCTGCTATAAAATATATCCCAAACAACATCTGGTTTAATAGAAATGTTTATGGGGTGGAAGAATTTCTCCCCATGCAGTGTCAATTTTTATAAGTCTTACTGAACCAAGACGTTGAAATGACTATTCTACACGAAATTCTACAAATTACCAAAAGCAAAATTGAAGCATGAATAATTCAAAACCTTTAAATTATTCAGCATGGAGTAATTTAGGCAGAAGTCTTCCATTAATACAGACTTGAGTAAAGTTGATAAACATTCCTTCAAAATAATGTCTTTCATTTTAGCAATGAAAATAAATTGGTTCACTTACGCAATTGCATAAAATTCAGATAGTTTATGATATAATTTATCACCGAAAATTTGATGTTCACCAAAAGACAAACAGAAATGAGGAATAAAACATTTCTATTTCTATTTTATTTATTCATTTATTTATTTATTTATTTTGGCCCAGTCTGCTGGGGCTGTACAATATACCGACTGAATCTCTGCAAATGGGTAAGAATTCCCCAACGAGTGTCCTGGATGCGATACTAAACAATCTGATGGTGAGGCTCCAGTAATGCTTGAGCTTTGGGAAATGCAAAACACTCCTTCATTGCCATCGCTCCCAGGTCCACTCTGACCCAATTTGGTAGCACTTTACAGGGTCATATATATGGGTCAATTTGAACTGACCTGGGTACTTATGCTTAACTGAATTGTTTGGAATAGAACTGTTTTGGAATTTAAACAGCGTACTTATGATAAATATTAACTGCCCTTTCATTTAAATGTTCGTGATTCAAAGCAATACGAGGAACCATTTAACTTTGTTGACTAAACAGAATAGTTTAAAATAGAACTGTTTTTACCTTTAAGCTGCGTACTTCTGACAAACTTTATTGTTTGAAATATAACAGTTTTGTACATTCAAACTGTAGTTATGCAAACTGGAATTGTTTGAAATAGAACTAATTTTACATTTAGTTGTGTGTACAAAATGTCTTTATGCTAAACCGAATTGTTTGAAATAGAACTGTTTATATGTATAAATTTGGATTTGGCATTAAATCACACGCAATGGGTTATATGTCATAAAGCAAAGGAAAGCGAAACAAAAAAATGACCCAAATTATTTATTTATTTATTTATTGCAATTTGACAAAATATTTTAAAAGAACTCATTAAAATTGAGTTACAGTTAAAATAAGAATATGACCAAAATGCTAAACAGCCGAAAGATAAATGTTCTTTGATCAAAAACGTGATGTAATATTCCAACACGTAATTGTTGAATGAGGTAAAAATGTCCTTGAGACGGCGTCAGTTTTTGAAGTGTCGAGTTATTCAAAGATACCATTAATCTAAAAATACCCTATACAAATGTACATTAGGACAATGGAGATTCAATGAAAAGATGCGATAAAATCATGTATTTGGAAATAAAAGAAAAATATGTAAATATTATCAAACTCTCAGTTTATCTATGGAATTTAAAAGAGGAAACATGTATTTTATCTAAAATAAACAGTTACATAATAAACTCTTATTTACTGGATATACAAAAATAAATATGGGTTATTCTTGGAAGAAAAATTTCCTATCCTCCAGTTCTGGGATGATAATTAATTATTCTCCTACCCACCTCCGAAAAGAAATTGATATCAAAATTCATAAATATAGACAAATTTCTATTTTACCACTTCCCTTAAGACTTACTTCTTTGTAAACACACCAGTTTTCCAAATGTTTCACATATTTCTCTTTTATTTTCCTCTTTCTTATTCCGTTCCCCTTTTTGGACGAAAATTTATTCCGCACTAATTATCATAAAGGTATATTTGACCATTCCTTTATTAATGTTCCATGATAGTGGTCTCTGTATAGTGGAATTTTTAGTTACAACGTGAGGAAATGTGAGTTAACATTTCAATATTTTTGAACTTATAGCGATAATGTGTTTGGACATTGACAACGTGTGTATTTTAACAGCTCAGGTAATTTTGTTCGAAAATTAATGAAAATGTGGATTTTTGATTCTCTCAAAATCGATCTTATTCCATTCTTCATGATTTTCTAATTCTTGATTTGTATTTTTTCTCATTTTCTAATCACTCTTAAATAGGGCATTGATGGAATATTCTACGCTTAATCGATTTACTCTCAAAAATATTTAAAAAATATACAGTTGAGAAACATTTGAGAATTAATCCCTCAATGAGCAGAGTTATCGCCAATCCCAGGTCGAGTCATACCAAAGACTCAAGAAATGGTACTTGATGCCGCCTTGCTTAGCACTCAGAACTATAAGGTGAGGATCAAGGCTGAATTGGAGCAATCAAGGGAGCGGAGTAGCGCCCTCCCCTACATCTCAGTGCAGTAGCTATTGAAAAGGGAAACTTCGGGTCACCCTCGACTAAGGTCGCCAACTTTACTTACTTACAATTGATAAGTAACACTCATTCTCATTCAATTTATATCTTTCTGGCTATATATATATATATATATATATATATATATATATATATATATATATATATATGTGTGTGTGTGTGTGTGTGTGTGTGTGTGTGTTCGTGCGTGTATGTTTTTTTTTGGTGTGGATCGGGTATGTGTACGTGTGCACCCATAAGCGGGTGGCCGTGCTCGTCTATCTAAAGAACGTTCCAATTACATATTTCTCATTAGGTTTGAAAATGAAATTTCACTTACTACTTATAATTAATGCATCTATAAATTCTTTATTAACTCAGTAAAATTGAACCCTGCAGGCGAGCATGGACAATCGGTGCAATGAAAGCTATAAACTGTCCGAATTTCTAATCTTGCTATCGCATGTAAGGTCATTTATTTGAGAGTTATGGCTAATTAAGGAAAAGTATCCTGACGATGCAGGTGCTGCGGGTAGAGCATCTAATTGTGGGAACCTAGCAAGACTAATTAGTACTTGCTCGAATCAAATTGATAAATGAGATACAACAGAAATAGCAGCGCTGGGGATAGTAAATTAATACAAATACATTTACATGAATATCTGCAACGATATTGACGGCCATTAAGACAAAATTAACTTAGTATCATTGGGTGTACAGAGTAATTCATAGATGTTTTAATATAAGTTAGGTTGGTTTCTTTGTTTAATGGCATATCAACTATTTTTAGGTTATTTAATGCCAAAGCCATTCGCCAAGAAGAACAAAAGTGGTACTATTTAACCCATTGCTGGGAGGATATGGGGGTTCATTTGCCCGAAAGTGAACGTAATAGCGCGACTAGAGTACGAACCCGTATACTATGATTCCGCAGTCCATCGCTTTAACCATTACACCACGAGGACAACCCCTTAATATTAGTCAGATTACAGCACAGCTATAACTATGCATTCATACCACGTGATAGACCTCTTTAAAAAATAGTAAAGCGAGATAAAATTTAAAAGAAGTTCGTAGGTATGGACAATCTAGAAACAGTCGAACCTATCACTCACACGTAGTTTAAATCCAATATTGTTCTTGTTTTTTATTTAATAGCATATAAACCTCTGTGAATTATTTAATACCAAAAAAGAATTTGCAGAAAAATAGCTGGGATTGTATCTAATCAAAAACGGAGGGATGCGGGGTTATTTGAAACAATTTTGCAAAACATTCCACCGCGAGAAATTACTATTTTAATATATTAATATTTGTTTAGTTTGGCACAGGATTAAATGTACAGACACTTTGTGAGAATCGAACTCTTAAATAATGGTCGGTTAGCATTACACTACAGAAAACAAACCCCATGCAAATATTTATTCCTCATATGACAAAAAGCCACAACAAGAAATCAAACAAATATTGTATAGCCACATAATACAACTGCACGTATACATATACAAATATAAATGGGAACATAATCAACTGATAATGACGACTTCAATAACGAACGAATACACTTCTTTACATAAATCTCTCACATTTTATTTTCGAAGGGGTGATGTTTGTTGTGTGTGAGAAATGAGTGGGGCCAAGGACGGACTGCTATATAGACCCAAGTTCTTCCTCGCCCATAGTAGCACATCTTTCGTATCTTAGCTTGGGTTGCTCTACCGGGGATCACTAAGGGCCCAAAGCCCTCTGTCTGCAGCTGGTTCTCACTTCGGCATGTTGTCTCCAACTAACTTGAACCGCCTGGGCACCTGGTTATATTATTTTCTAACGTATACCTGCTTCCGCTGTTCTTCCGCTTATTTACACTGGTGCAACTCTTCATTAACGGTCGAGGGTCAAGATATAACAATCATCCGATTCTTTTTTTCAAAATTCCACATGTGGACAATTTCTTCACGTCTCTCTCCATCCCCCTCACACACACATCTTACAAATAATGATCAAGGCAATGACTTCAAAAATACAAAAATAAATTACTTGAACAACAGCAAAATAAAAAAAAAATCTTAATTAGAAGGCGACCTTCTCACTATGTAACACTTGCCCAGGCTAATCATTATTTAAATTTATTTCATACTATTCTTTACGCGGTTGGCTATCCTGACATGCGTGCATTAAAGATGCATCTTTCATCCTCCCAAACACAATAGGGCCCTATGCAATTCCTTGAAGAATCTCAAAACCATAAAAGGACTATACTCTGGTCCCAGATCCTGGTCACAAACCTGGTGACTCTGGTCATTCCAGCAATACGTTTCACCTGGATTCCTTATGACCACGCTCCAGTCCTTCGCTCAACAAGTTCCTACCTGGAGTAACTGGAGAATTCCACCAACTAAAAATCAGTATCTTCAAGGCCCAAAACATTCCTCATAAATCTACAAAAATCAGGGCCAAAAGCAATGCATCACAATTCTAATAAATAACAATATATCCAAATGTATCACAATCTGACATGCATGCAGTAAACCACCTAAAAATTGACCACGCAAAATATTTATTAGAAATTAGTTACTCATTTTTTCATTATTAAGTTGCTGTTACCGTGCCTATTGGTCTATAAACCCTTGAGGGACATGATTTACCTGATCACACCATCGCCGGGTTGCTTTTCGATTTAATCATTGAGGTCCACATGCTTCAGCTGATCTACCGCTTGTTTACCCAAGTGCATCTCTCGATTGACGGCTCAGTCGAGGGTCAATATATAACACAAAGCCCTTGTGAGAAATTAAACTATATAAGTTCCTTTGAATTTATGTCTCAAAAGATACTGCATACTGCAAAAAAATGTTGAACAGTCAAACTTTGCATTGACCGGTGCGGATGTAGGGTGATTCATAAAGAAAAACATCCATCAGTAATGAAAGTCTCATTTACACTCTTTTAAGGGTGTTGATGCAATATAAGTTATGTTGAAATAACCAACTAAAGATATCAATATTTATCATTGAATCTGGTGCCAAAACCTGTGAGACAGTCAAACAAGGAATCACAGTAAGTGTTAGAAACTATCACAAGAGAATTTTTTTCTCTGGGGTCTGGCAGTTTAGAATATCTGAGGACAAGTAATGACTTATATTTAAGAGGTAGAGAAGCCGACCTTTCACCTATTTAGTGAATCGCTTGATTGAAGCAATTCAAGCCATTTATTGGGAACCAATATAGTTTGTTGTATTATGCTTATCATTGCACTGATGCACCTTGTGTGTTGCCTCAAGCTCTGAGAGATTTCATAGCCACACAGATCAACGTGCAACGTCGTCTATATCGGCAAAATACTCTTTACAGTTTTGAATTGGGCAATAGTGCCGAGAAAGCAACAAAGAATGTTTGTTTTACAAAAGGTTAAGTAGGAGTGCAGCAACAAGGTTTTTGGGGATGTTCCTTTAAAGTTGTCGGTGTGGAAGAGTAGGGAAGCTACTTCATCAAAGCTTGCATCTCTGCCGTTTCAGCCAAATGATATGCTCCAACGTTTGCGAGAGAAAAGCTAACGAAAGACAACCTTCAAATGATGGATCGGGTCATGCTAAAACAGTTGGGAATCACCTGCAATGCGAAAAGAGCTGTCTATCTTTAAACAAGCTAAGGAGCCCTCGACCCAGACCATTTATGCTAAGGGAACACTGCCAAGCTCCACTTCGAAATAACACCCCACTCAACAATTCTGAAAATTTCGAATCGATTGGGAAGTGTTCACGAGGATGACAGACATGCCAATTTCTTCAACCAGCATCTAATTTTACAGTTGTGCTGATGAATCTTTCTAAAACGCGATTATCAACACCTACCCTAAATTCTTCAGTACCGACCCACACAGGCAGCTAGTGATGATAGAGGGATTAGTCCCAGAAAAATCAAATACCATATTCCATCGGATCACATTCGCATCAATGTCACAGCAACCTATTCAACAATACCTTGTTCGCCTTAACGCAATGGCCATAGACTGCAATTTCTCATGTCCCCGCTGTGAGCATCATCTCTCCGACATTTACACCAAGAAGTAGTCGGCATGAAAGCACGTGCCAATTAATCGATGTACTGGTCTGGGATGGATGCTTCATTCCGGGTTGTTAGGGCAAATTGCATGGTATGCTCAACCACGGGAGCCTAAGATCTTGACACGATCTCCTGATTGGCCATTCCAGCAGATTGTCATAATCTCTTCTATGTTGGGGATTATGCATACCTTGCCAGCGCAGTTAGGCTAACTGGCTGTCTCATCTTGTATCACATAGAACCAGGTCACGACATTACATCCAGATTGATGCCCATCTATCGACAACTGTTCCAAGCGTATGGTGCCCCAGACGTACTCAGTATCGACAGCGGTCTACCTTTCACCTCCAGCAACCTTAATGCTAATGTAAATCTAAGTCTTGCAGATGTAGGGGTCCGGATGATTGTGGCCGATGTTGCCGTTAAAAGTTTCGACTTCTAAGTGGTCACGGTTTATGTACCAAATATCGCTTTAGAGATGTTTTCCTTTTTTTCCGTTAGCGCCGTTCCTCGACAATCATCGGGCGATGGAAGAAGGGGATTCCCAAACCATAGATTTAGTTTGACAGGACATTGTGCTTGAGGCTAGCAAGCGATAGAAAGGATACGTAGTGAGATCTAGGTTAAAAAAGGATTCACAACGAAGCCGTGAAATGCAACGCGTTAGCGTGTGAGGAAGAAGTATGAAGGTTCCCTTTTCGTCATATCAAATCGTTCAAGTCCCCCTACGGGTGCCTGCTCGGTTTGAATCGTGAGATGCACGACGCCTTTCGGGTGCACTTCCATGATCGCTTAGCTCGATGTCCTGACCTCTCGGTTCAAGAAATTCGAAGCTGTTTAGCTGACTTCCCCCGCCTTCGGAGGCTGAAGCAGGTAACTGCGTGGCTTTGGTTACAGAATGCGAAGGTCGTGATGCCTTAAAGCAGGCCGGCCTGAACAAATCGCCCGGACTTGATGGTTTACACTACGAAGGGTACTTGAGGCTACCGCAAATGTTTGTGCTTATTCTGACATATATGTATAATCATTATTTACCAAAAAGAAGCTATCCCTGGTAGCGTCACCAAGGGAGTGATCACACTGCTAAAGAAAGGTGGTAGGCATGTTTAGGAGGAGTTAAACAATTACAGGCCATAACTCTGCTCAACACAGAGTTAAAGATTTTGGCCCGGGATTTAGCGAACCGTTGTCAGCTTGTCATTACCGATTTGATCGAGCCTGAGCAGAACTGAGCTGTGAAGGAAAGATCAATTCAAAACAACTTGCACTTAGTGCGCGAAATCCTAGAGGGGTTAAAGGACGACACTGAACTGCGCTGATTAATTTAGATCAGTTCAAGGCCATCGATAGGGATGAACATTGGTTCTTGGCGACTGTTTTGGAGACTGCCTGATTCCGACCGGATTTCCGCAAATGGATTAGCATGATGTATCACAACCGGTAGGAGGTGGTGCAAGGGAACGGGAAGCACTCGGAGGCGTTCTTTATCGAGCAGTTGGTCCTGTAGTGTTGGCCCCTGTCTCTCCTTCTCCATATTCTCGCTTTGAAGCCCCTACTCCGGAGACTTAACGAGAAGGCAAGTCCATCCATGCACAAAATTATTTGCTGCTCCTTTTCCGGCAAAGGTACCTGCGTACGCCGATGAAATCACTGCCTTTTGTTCTGCCGTTTAGACAAACTATTAGTGAAGAAGGTGGCTGTGAGGTAGGAGCAGATAGCAGGGGTCAAGATCAAATTTGATAAGACCGAAGGTTTGCGGTCTAGTGCTTAGAGGGGTGGCGTTCCCCTGCCAGGACCCTTCTGCTGGAGTCATGGACTCATCCGTATCCTCGGGGTGTGGTTCGGGCCCGGGCTCCAACTGGAGCGAAATTAGTCGAAACTACAGACCAAAGTAGATGCCCAGATGGGTCCCTGGCTTCGAAGGCGCTTTTCTTTAAAGGGCAGAGCGAAAGTGTTCGCCGAGTATACCTTCCCCTTGATCCTTTACCAATTGTCAGTACTTTGTCTACCTAGGAACCATCGACTGGAACTAAAAACGATCTGTCTCCAGAGTAATTTGGAGAAGCAGAAGGCTGATGGTCCGTAGACTGGTCTGTAGTCAACGTCCGAGGAACGGAGGTCTAAGTATACCTGATCTGGATAACTACTAGTTCGCTAAAACGCTTGCTCACTTGGGCTGATCCTTGTCGATAAACGCGGTATGGAGGCGAAAGCCGAGAGATACCTTTCCTCACCTTAAATCAGACCCCAAGGCTGAAGCTCAACGTAAGCTGAGAGGCAAAGCACCGTTTGCTCGCCAATGCCATTAGGCCCTTCGAAACTTTTCTGGGTCCAGTGACTTTTCTCGGTCTCGAAAGGAGCTCTATCAGGAACAAGTGGTTGGTTACGCTTCATATCCTCTCGTGGATCGGCTCAGCTGGTCGAAGGAGGAAGTTCGTTCGCGTAAGAATTAGGTTCCAGCTCCCTGCTTCTAAAACAATTCCGAGTTTTTGCTCACCTGGCGGCTTGCATGGAACGCGGTGCTCCTTTTCGGCCTGAATTACAAAACATACCGGACATACATGCCCGATTGTCCTCGCAGCAGCACTGGCTTAGAAGAGATGGCTGAACACGGCTTTTACTTCTGCGAGCTAGTTCGTCCGTTTTGGGGACACCTCAGAGAGTGGACGGCCTGCATCGAACCCAAGCAGCTTGAACTGCTCGACGTTGGTTACGTCGTAGGGAACGTTTTATCTCAGTTTTAAGGTGAGAAGCGTGTGGTGATTATCGTGATTCTATCTGTTGCTAGAATGGTGATTTGGAGGATGCGAAAGTAGGGATTGTGTGACGATGCTCACTTTTTTCATCGTGATCTGATTTTGATCTTTATGTATCAGCTTAGGGTCAAAATCAGATTCGATAGAAAACGCTTAGATCGCATAGCATTCGACAAAAGTTGGGTGCATGCAGCAAGCCTGGTCGTACGAAAATGGGCAATGTATGAATCATTCTTCCCTCATCCTCCTGCACAAGGTGACTAAGGACCGGGTCCCTCAGTAAATATGTTGTTTGTTCCATTTTACCTAGTAAGCAGTATGTTGAGTCATTTTCCCCGTTATCTAGTTGTTTGTCTCCAAACTTTTCTCTGCCCCCATTCTTTATTTTCCCTTAACTTCGACCCTGCCATATTTTTCTGAAGATCTTGGAATTCATATCTATATTCTCATTCCTGTGGCCTGCATAAACCAACTACACCGTGTCCTACTGCGTTTTTTCCCTTTCGTTTAGTTTCTCTTCCCCACGAGGGAAAGTCCAGTTTGTTTTCTGTCCTCTCTGATACCGGAAAACAGCCGGCCTCCATTTTATAGATGGAGAGTGGGTTGGATTAAAACCAGACGGATGTTTATTTTGTTCTATTTAAACTTTTTCTTTCAGGGTTTTTCTCACAACCCCATCATTTTCATAAATTGTACATGAACCATTCATTGTAAATAAAATACCTTTTCATCAGGGGTTTTTAAGTAGGACTCTTCTTATAGAGTAAATGCGTTATTTTGTGGTTTTTGCGTGCTAAGTGAAGAATGAATGACCGATTGTATCGTTGAATTGGTCGGTGAATGGGGCTTGCATGGGTTCCTTAAATTTCATAGTTGCCACCCCTTCCCACCTAAAAACTTAGGGCTTTGTGCTCACAAAAATTGTATTCAGTACTCTTTTGGAAATAAAGCTTTTAATGAGTGCTGACTAATAGCTATTTTACGAAAGAATAACAACAGTAGGAAACTTTCGGGTCTGGCCAGTTCAGGTCCGCCAAAAGCCATAAACTCCGAGGACGTGCTCGAACCAAACAAGCAAATACAGCAAGAAGTATCTGGCGAGCTGACATCTCTGAGCACACTGCGATTTGCCCCCTTTCTTACATAAGCCAAGTCGGCTGGGACTGTATAATACACCGACTACATCTCTGCTGAGGAGTAAGACTACCCCAAATGAGTGGCTGGGACAGGATATAAAACAATCTGATAGTTAGGCTCCGGTTTTAGGGCTTTTAGGAATATGAAGTACCCCATTATTGCTGTTGCTCCCAGATCCACGTTCATTTGGATTGGCAGCTCCTGATAGGGCCCTATGGGTAGGTTAAATATAAATGTGTGATATTTAAACTGTGTGCAAACAAATAACTTATGTTGAATTGTTCGAATTTGAACTATTTGGCTATTTAAGTCAGTGCCAAAAAAGGACTGATGCTTAATTGGATATTTTGTAATACAGAGCAATACTAGGAAACATTCAACTGTGTAAAAATAGAATTATTAGTTTAGGATTCTTTAAACCGTTTACCTGTAATCAGAATAGAATTATTGATATTACATAGCGACACTTCCAAAGATTGACTATGTGCAATTGAGTGACATTAAATAGAATATTCAAAGTTGAATAGTAACACTTAAAAACACTTCACTGTGACCAAGCAAAGGATTAATATTAAGTAGAAGTATCAAAATCAGATCTTAATAATTGAAACCATTTAATTATGTTGAAATCATAGCAATGTTTGTGTTCAAACAAGTTAGTTCAAACTCATTTAAAAATAAAATTACCTACAAACTAATCACAAATGATATATGTAAAATTATTCGATTGTGTGCAAACAAATTACTGATGTTAAATCAAGTTATTAGTTTTTGCATAGCAATAAATGAAAGCATTTATCTGTGTTTGTACAAAGGATTGATAATAAATAAAATTATTCGTGTTCGAAATACTTCAAACAATTAGACTGTTTGCATAGGAATGAGCTTGAGTTCGTTTAAATATGTTAATTACAAAATGTGTTTGCAAGTCATATATATTCAATATATACATGCGTGACTCTCGTGACCCACTGTTGAAGACCTCCCAGCCTTCTGTGATAACCGATCGGAAATGGAAGGCAAAAGTAGCCGTTGAGAATGCAGAATCGGCCCTCAGAATGAAATAAATAATTGGCACTGTGGCAAATGGAAAAGCTGGTCTAGGCCTACATCCACAGCGTTGGTGGTCCAAAGAATCCATGGCAAACAGAAGTAAATGGTGTCAGAAAAAAATCATCATCTTGAGGAAGTTAAGCGTTTTGCTACAGTTGTAGGACAAAGGAAACAGGGTGCATGGACTAAGTTGAAGAGTGCAAAAGACAAACCTGTCATATGAAGAGACCTCAAGCACATGGAACCAAAGAAATTAAGTTTCCTCATAAAAGCAGTCTATGATGTCTTAACAACACCAGTCAACCTTCATGCTTTGGGGTTAACTACATCAGACCGATACATAGCATGTGGAAAAACTGTGAGCCTCAAACATATTCTCACTTGATGTGAGTACGCTCTAAGAAGCTATACCTGGAGATTTTTTCTGAGGTTTCAAAAACACGTTGTGAGACTGTCAATAAATCTCTAAATATTATTAACATCAGAGCAATTTAGTTCTTTAAAGAAGAAAATATTTCGAAAACTGCACGTGAAAATACGCGTAAGTCATCATTGCCTGAGGGCTGCATGGACTGGCACGTAGCAACCGATTTAAAACATAACTTCATATTTCCCACTGAAATAGCGTTAACGACAAAGCGTCCAGATATTGTCATTTGGTCCGTTAAAGCAAAACAAGTTTTCGTTATTGAGTTAACGGTCCCTTTTGAAGAAAATTTCGACTGGGCACTTCAGTGTAAGTTGGACAAATATGAAGATCTGCAAGAACAATGTGTCAGAAATGGCTGGATAACAAATGTATTTCCTATCAAAGTCGGATGCAGAGGTTTTATTGCCAACTCAACCTCCGTTGTCTTGACTAATCTTGGACTTCCTCCATCAGACAAGTCTGGTGGTGTAGTGAGATACTGCTGTGGCGCTCTGGACTAGTTGTAATGATGCTTCGGCCCCGAAACAATTCCCGAACTCAGAGTCATCATCTGATGAAGGCTTTTTTAGAAGAAATGATGTTGTATAAACATCAGTTATTGTATGATATCTACTATTAGAAGGATTTAAAATTAAATAAGTAACAATAGTTCATATGTCATAAAACTCAAACAAACCAAATCCTATAGATATAATGTAAATGTATGAATAGAATTTGGCATTAAATAACCTACAATAGTTGATATGCCATGAAACACAGCCAAACCAAATCCTATATATTTAATATGCATGTATAAAGAGGATTTGGCATTAAATAACGTACAATGATTTATATATCATGAAACGCAGCCAAACCAAATCTTATATATTTGATATGCATGTATAAACAGGATTTGTCATTAAATAACCTACAAAGGTTTATATATAATAAAAACAAACCAAATAAACCATTTATATGAAAAGAATATGTATAAAAAGGATTTGGCATTAAATAACCTAGAATGGTTGATATGCCATAAAAACCAATCAAACCAAGTCCTATATATCTAATATATATGTATGAAAAGGATTTGGCATTAAATAACCGACGTCAGTTGATATACTATAAAAATCAACCAAACCAAATCACATATAGTTAATATACATGTGTAACAGTATTTACCATTAAATAACCTACAATAGTTGATATGGCATGAAACCCAATCAAACCAAACCAAACTTTCTGACCTTTAAAAAAGCAATCGGACTTAGCGAATAATGCCTCAAATTATGAAAATTTCGCAAAATATATTTTACTCAACCTAGTATATTTTATGAGAGAGCAGAAAATAATTCTAAATCATTATTATCGTCGTTATCTCGAATACAATATCCTTGTGACTGTAAAACAGAAAACGTGCATTTAGAATTACTACAAAAACTCCTTAATCATAAGTTTGGAAATTGCATACAAATCTTATAATGAACTGTCTTTCTTCAAGTGCACTGATACCTATTATTAGCTTTAGTAAAATTTGGCGATTCACGCTTTATTTATTCTATTGTAATACCATCCATAACCTTCAAAATGGACTTGGACAGCTACGTTTATAATGTATTATTGTGTCATCGATTCTGCTTTAACTGTTAGACATTCCTAAAATTATCCCCAGAACAGACAATGTGGACGAAACACAAACACATAACCCTACGTATATGCCTTGAACGCCAAAGAAATTGACTATTGATCGTGTTTTTATAGAGCAGGAGATGTCAGCTGTCAGTTTAAATATGGGCAGTACAAACCATTTACTATTCTGGTAGTCTTTTCGACTTAAACATCATATCTAGCTTAGATGATGGCGTGATGGTTTGTTATTCAAGTTTCTAAGGGGGGAAAAAAAGGACGATGTCGTCTTCTCCGGTGGATATCACGCTTGGGATTTAACTCGGACGCGCCACCGAATTTTAGTATCTATCTTTAGACGATTTATCCAAGTGGACGTCTGGTAGGAGTTAGTACCGTTTAATCTGTAAATCTGAGTCAGCGTGGCAGAAAAAAAAATCCGTCGCCAAAATGGTGATCAGGATTCATGAGAAAAGTTAAAGCAGTAGACAGCCATGGTTGAACAGGTGTTGAATGGTTAGGTTAAGTTATGCTATTTTGTTTAAAGGCATATCAACCCTCGATGATTATTTTATATAAAAGGAACACACACACACACACACACACACACACACAAGGATGTTGCGAGCAATATTGAACAAGTCCTGGCAGCAACACCCCAAAATGCACCAACTATACGGTCACCTGCCTCCCATCAAGAAAACTATCCAAGCTAGACGAACCAGACATGCAGGACACTGATGGAGAAGCAAGGACAAGCACATAAGTGATGTACTCCTATGGACCCCCACCTATGGCCAAGCAAAAGCAGGACGACCAGCTCGAACATACATACAGCAGCAATATGAGGATACGGGATGTAGCCCTGAAGACCTGCCAGGGGCGATGAATGATAGGGAGAAGTGGCGAGAGAGTGTCAGGGATATCCGTGCTAGCGGTACGACATGATGATATATATATATATATATATATATATATATATATATATATATATTTGTAAACGGTTTATAGGTGCCGTTATTTGTAAATATGTTATCTAGTTACCTATCATTTGTTCCTAAATCATCATCATCATCATATCGTGCTAGCAGCACGGATATCCCTGACCCTCTTTCGCCACTCCTCCCTATCGTTCATCGCCCTAGGCAGGTCTTCAGGACAACAACCTGTATCCTCACATAGCTGCTGAATGTACATTCGTGCTGGTCGTCCTGCTTTTGCGCGGCCGTGTGTGGGGATCCATAAGAGTACATCTCTTATGAGTTCATCTCTGCTTCTCCAGCAATGTCCTGCATGTCTGGTTCGCCTAACTTGAATAGTTTTCGTGATAGGGGGCAGGTGGCCGTACAGTTGGTGTCTTGTGGGGTGTTGCTGCCAGGACTTGTTGAGGATTGCACGCAGCATTCTTGTGTAATTGCCATCTTGAGTTCAAATATTGCTATATTGCATTATCGATTTTATTTATCGAGTATCGCCATCTTATTCATTTGCTTTCACACAAATACCATCTCAATTATTTGTTTGCACACTGACAGGATTTCAAATATTGTTATTTAACACTGATAATTTTATTTGATATCAATTAATTTTGCAAACCAGTAATTTTTTTCAAATATTATTATATAACTAGGGCAATTTTATTGATCAAGTATTCTTATACTATTAGAATAACATGCATATAGTGTATGCTTTAAAATATCTTATCGTAATCCACTGAAAAAAAAATGAACCGTTCTATTTGATACACAGATGTGGTCCAAGCAAATACTTATAAATTAAATAAGGAGAGTTTTTAAATTCCATATAAAATATAGTCGACCTGAGCTGTAAAGGAGCAATAGGCGTATTTTACATCCAGAGCTGACAGTGAGTGTCTGGTCGGTTAGTGGCGAAAAGAATGTAAGCATCGAACCGATTTCAAGTCCCACCTGGAGCAGTTTTTATTCACTAATAAATCATTTCTTGAGACTTGGGGTTTTTTTTTGCTAAGGATAAATAGTTGAAAATTTAGCTCACTATAATAGAAGGAATACAGCTGGGTACATAAGAAGTAAATTCAAGCATTAGTACACTCTCTCTGTTTCTCTATTTCTCTCTCTCTCTCTCTCTCTCTCTCTCTCTCTCTCTCACACACACACACACACTCACCCCCACACACACACCTCACTCAGCTCGAAACTTAGTTTGATAGTTAAGGCGTTACTCATATAGCGGGTCTTGGACCTTCGGAGCACACTCCTCTCGAGGTATTCAACTGGTTTAAATTTAGCGATTTCCTCCCAATGTTGGTAACCTTTACAATTACTTTCATTTTATGTTATAGAAAGTAAACACACATTTTATCAATTATTGGTAAGAAATAATGACATGTAAAGATAAAGGTAATCATATCAATTTTTTCTGAATGAAAAATTACATCCTAATGTAGATTTTTTGAGGGTATAAACAGTTTGGGTTTAATAAGCCCTTTACATGAATGTTTGAATATTATAACGTTTTCTTTTTCTTTTAAGGTATTTAAACTGATTCAGATGAGTTTTCCTGATCTTGAAAAGGAAATCTTTATAACTTAGAATCAAATATAATAGTTTTAAATATTTCTTTTACATTATATTGTATATACTATTTTATATTATATTTATTTTATACTATATTTTATATTCCATTTTATATGATATTTTATTGCACTTGTATATATTCTTAAATTTTAATTAGTCATTTACATGGAGGTTTGATCATTAAGTGTTTTTCTTTTAAGGTCGTATCATTGGTTCCAAGGTTTTTTCTACATTTGAGAAGGCAATGTTTATAATAAATATGCATACATGATAGTTTTGAACAGAAAGTTGGAGTCCCTGTGACTATTAATCGATTTTTTATCAATTTTTTTTTAACTGTGACTATCAATAGATTTTTTTTTTATTAACTCCTTATGTTTGCTTTAATATTAACATTTGATTTATTATAAAAAGTTCCAATGTAAACATAACTATATCTTCCATCTAACATATTCTTAACCAACTATACCTCTTTTCATTCATCAAGAAATCTCCGTCGCTCGTTTAATAATTGGTGAAGCCAGAACTGTGTTTTTACCATATAAATCAGTATTATATGTCAAGTAATCTGCGTTGCACTGATATACCATATAAATCAGTTCTATACGACAAGTAATCGGTATCAACCCGATATACCATATAAATCAGTTCTATACTCCAAGTAATCGGCTTCAACCCGATACACCATATAAATCAGTTCTATATGCCAAGTAATCAGCATCACCCCGATATACCATATAAATCACTTCTATACTCCAAGTAATCGGCATCAACCCGATATACTAAATAAATCAGTTCTATATGCCAAGTAATCAGCATCACCCAGATATACCGTATAAATCAGTTCTATACTCAAGTTATCAGCATCACCCCGATATACCATATAAATCAGTTCTATACACCAAGTAATCGGCATCAACCGGAAATACCATATAAATCAGTTCTATATGCCAAGTAATCCCCATTGCTCATATATATATATATATATATATATATATATATATATATATATATATATATATATATATATATATAAACACCAGCCTATGAAACTTTGAGAATGGACTTATTTGATTGTTATTGTTATTCACTTGTATTTCGTTACCTAGCATACAGTACTTTGGTCACATACAATTGTTGATATATCAAAGTGGTAATTTACTAAGCTTTTTGCTTAGATGTGGCACAAGGCCATATGAAAGGGGCACCCAATGAGACTCGAACTCACTCGTGTAGGTTTGCTAGTCGAGCTTGCTAACCATTACACCACAGTGGACACCAATTTATGTACTGTTGCTTAATTTATAAGAGTCGATTGGAACCGGTGCTTTACATAGAATTTTAATAAGGCGCTAGAATTAGATGAGCATGTTGCGGTGACATTTTATTTTTATACATTTACTTATCCGATGCAGGTTTATTTGATTTATTGGATGATTGATTTTAACGGCATTTCATGGAGGAACTACGTACCAATTGCATTTGTAATGAGATTTTTGTGCAGTTCTAAATTATTATTTTTCCTTATTTATACATTCATTTAATTTTTGCACACAGTTAAATGATACCAAGTATTCCTGCTTAATAAAAATCGTTCGCAGAAAAATATCATCATCATCATCATCTTGTCCTGCCACCAGCTCCCTGATCCTTTTTCGCCATTCCTTCCTATCGTTCATCGTTTCTGGCAGGTCCTCAGGGCTACATCCTGTATCCTCACAGAGCTGCTGTATGTAGGTTCGAGTTGTTCGCTCTGCTTTTGCTCGGCTCTGTTAGGGGGTCCATAGGAGAACATCATTTATGAGCTCGACACTGCTTCTCCAGCAGTGTCCTGCATGTCTGGTTCGTCTAACTTTCATAGTTTTCGTGATGGGAGGTCGGTGGCCGTACAGATGCAGCTTGTTAGGGGGTTGCCTTCAGGACTTGTTCAAAATTGCTCGCAGCATTCTTGTGTAGTTGTCATCAAACTTTTTCTCCATCCGTTTAGTCAGCGTTCATGTAGTGCATCCATATAACATGGAGAATGATCCGTATGTCACATTAAAAGGACCCTCAGATGTTCTAGCAAACTCGGGTTGGGAGTTATGGTAATAAAATTATACTCCACAATTACCCAAGTTATAAAACTGGCGTTTAATTTTAGATCCAATTTAATTTCATACAGAGGAGACGTTTGTAGGAGGGGTTCAACCTTGTACAAGGGATACAGATCGAGTTTTTTTTAAGTCTCGCCGAGAGAGTGGGTGTAACTGAGGATGTACGGTGTAGAAATGATTTTTAAGCATACTTAATTTTCTTTAAAAGTATAAATATAAATATATATCTCTAATGCTAATTTGTTACAAAACGTTCATTGTTTTCTTAAATGTTTTAGAATTCTTCAGAGATTATAATTCTTAATTACTGTTGTGAAAGATAATAAGATATTAAGCTATGATTGAAGCACGCATCATCATCATCACCATCATCATCATCATCATCATCATGTCGTGCCCTGACCCTCTCTCGCTACTTCTCCGTATCGTTCATCGCCTCTGACAGGTCTTCAGGGCTACATCCCGTATCCACACATAGCTGCTGTATGTATGTTCGAGCTGGTCGTCCTGCTTTTGCTTGGCCATAGGTGGGGGTCCATAGGAGTACATCACTTATGTGCTTGTCCTTGCTTCTCCATCAGTGTCCTGCATGTCCGGTTCGTCTAGCTTGGATAGTTTTCGTGATGGGAGGTTAGTGGCCGTATAGTTGGTGCCTTGTGTGGTGTTGCCGCCAGGACTTGTTCAAAATTGATCGCAACATTCTTGTGTAATTGCCGTCTAGCGTCTTCTCCAGTTTATCGTGATTACGCAGTGTGAATGTAAGTACACAGTTTAATTGCGAAAACATTTCTATTTCAAGCAATTTAGTTTATTCAAACAGTTATTTTTCAAACAATTCAGTTTTGTACAAGTACAGTTTTTGTCTACACCTGTTAAATTTCTAAGCAGTTCTATTTGTAACAATTCAGTTTAACATACGTACCCAATGTGATATTATTTGACCCATAGATAAGGCTTCATCAGGTGCTAACATTCCAGGCCAGAGTGGACATGGTAGCGATGGCCCAAGTACTCTGCAATCCCTCATCACTATAACCTTATTATCAGATTGTTTAGTGTCATATCTAGGATACTCGTTGTGAGGCTTACCCGTCTGCAGCAGAGCAGTCGGTGTATTCAACTGCCCTGGCCGACTAGGCTAAGCTCTTTTGGAAACTTTTTGAGAATTGGTTGTCAGGTTCGCATGAACGTTTTATTTTAAAGCAAATAATTGTCGCGTCCATATAATTTTGTGACACGATGTCAAAAAACGTGTCATTTGACAAAGACAGCCTCACTTAGAATACATATATAAAAAGCTAGTTCACGCCATTTGTTCTAGCGCTTGACAATACAGATATTAACCTTGTTTGATATCTATAAAAATATTTGCAGAAATACACAAAAAAATAAGAAAACTTCAATCATTATTCAAACATTAGTTCAATCCAAATGTACGTTCCATCGTTCGTAAATCGGAGAAATTATTTTAAATCAACTTGTATATTTTCTTTGTCCGCTCTTTTTAACCAACACACACACACACACACACACACACACACACACACACACACACACACACACACACACACACATATATATATATATATATATATATATATATATATATATATATATATCTATATCGTGTTTTATGTAAAAACGGAAGAAGAATATTTTAGCATGAAACACATCTATCAAGGAAATGAAAATTTCTGCGATAAGCCACGACCACACATCTTCTAGACTGTTGTGTCATTCAATATGATATCAGGGGACGTTAACATGGACACCAAACAGTAACTTATGCTCCATTAAGCAGGTCTTATTCCATTTTATAATTTTCCATAAGGCCATTGTCCAGCAGCCGCCTTATCAGCCGTTGTCCAGCAGACTTTCTTTGAGATGGAAACATTTTCTTCGCTTTTTGTACTCGACGTCAAAGCCAAGAAGAGGTCATTATATATTATGATTACATATCAAATATTACACTTTTGGCATTGGAAACTGACTATAGTGAATAACGGTGATCTTCTTAGAGAATCTTGGGAGAAGTAAATCTAAATCCAGTCCTACAATCATTTATTAGATTAAACCTAGCGAGATAGTTTTTAACTTTTACATTGTAGACCGATTCTTTAATTTTATGCCTCATGCTTAAAAGAAATATAAAAGCGCTTGTGACCTTATAACTCATGTGGGAGAAAATTGAATAATTCCTGTTCACTTTAAGATAATGATGTTAATATGTTATTTTTTGGAGTGTCTGTGACCTTAGGTTTCATATATTTTTTAATTGTTAGACAATGCTGCAATATTTGGTCTGCCATTAACTCAGCAATTGAGTTAATAAGAATCATAAACCACTTATATGTATGTCATCATCATCATGTTGTGCGACTAGCACGGATATCCCTGACCCTCTCTCGCCACTCCTCCCTCTCATCTATTGCTTCTGGCTGGTCTTCAAGGCTACGTCCGTATCATCAGAGTTTCGAGCTTATCGTCCTGCTTTTGCTCCTCCATATGAGGGGTTCCATAGGATAACATCACCTATATATATATATATATATATATATATATATATATATATATGTGTGTGTGTGTGTGTGTGTGTGTGTGTGTGTGTGAAGGTTTTGGGTGAAAAATAAATGCCTAAATTGACAAAACCGTCAAAGCTGATTTAAAACCCACTCATATGCTTCTTAATGGAGATCCCATTTACCAAATGTCCTGAAAAACGACACATAGTTCATTTGAGGACACTTTAATACCAGAAAGTATTTTTCTTTTCTGCAACAAGTGTATATAGTGCGTCACAAGTGAATTTTTCGTGGTTTTATTTCAGGCGTATCCACAAAGATCTGCGAACAAAATAAAGATTTTTTCTTTACGTTGACCGTAAATCAAAACGTGTTTAAGATCATTTGAAAAAAAATAACGAAAAGTAAAAAGGTGCATTTTTCTCATTATTTTCCTTTTATATATACATATATATATATATATATATATATATATATATATATATATATATATATATATATATATATATATATACACGAAAGTCATTCAATGAATAAAATGGATTATGCCTCCGGAGCTAGTAGCACTGTTTCCAAGAAAATTAACTGAGATAGGTCATCTCATTACCTTGAATACTGTCAAAATGCCATAATGTAATAATCAGCGTCCGAAAATGTGTGCAATAAATTTGTTTACATTTTTTGGTCGTTCACTTACACTGATGCATGTGATGTCAAACCATAGTTTGACCCATTTGTCATTAGTTTTTAAGTAAAACACTCATTTTCGTACACATCAGAAGATTTCGCATGATTTACCCTTCTCGGCCGTCAATGGTTTCATGACTGATCTCTGTTAGTCAGATGCACTGTCTGAATTACAGCCATTTTAATATAATTCTGCATACCGCAATTCCAATCAAAGTAGAGATTAAATGCATTGAAAAGAATTCTGAAAAAAGAATTTGACAAAAAATGTATCCCTATTTATTGTATAAGTCTAATATATATATATATATATATATATATATATATATATATATATATATATATATATATATATATATATATGAGAAACAAGAATAATCAGTTAGTATATTCCATTATGAATTTATTTTACCTTTTTGAGCACTGAAATAAGATAATTCCGTTTTTGTATATAAATAGAATCTATTGGTATAATGCACACACACACACACACACACACACACATATATATATATATATATATATATATATATATATATATATATATATGGTATTTGTAAATTAATTTGTATTTATTATAGCGTTGTAATTCTTCTGAAGTAAATATCAAAATTCATTTTTTTTTAATCCAATAACCAATTAATTTGCTACTAGGATATCTGATTTTCATGTGGGTTGTACTGATATACCCAACTTAATCCAAATAAAAATATAAAACTGAAATTCTGAACATGAAGTTGACAGACAAAGCAAACCCGGCGGCACTTGTGTCATTATGCGCGGGTCAAATAAAGGTTGTAAGCAAGGACAAAAATTGTCGATTCCACCTGTCTTTCCTCATGTCGAACCTGACTTTGTCCAATGGAAGATGGATATAAACTGGAATAAATGTAGCTGGTAGCCCTGGCGTTAAGAGTACGAATGCAACGTCACACCGTTTGTTACTTCTGCTCTTGTTTTGTCATTCCATAAATGATGTTTATTCCTAGCTTTATTTGTTCTTGACCAGTTACTGTGGCAACAGAAAGAAGACTGTATCTAATCTACTGAGGAAGGATAACTTGGTTAAAAATTGAGATAAACAAATCTCGTGCCCAAAGGAATTTGCTCGATATGAAAACCGACACCTTTGTCAAACATCTGAACTTTTGCCGTTGAGTCCATTTTCAATGATGGTCACTATTTAACCCTTGGCTCCTCCTAACGATAAATTTATGAATCCCTGATAAAATAAATATTGAAAATGTATGAATCCTATATAAAATGAATAATGAAAATTTATGAATCCCATATAAATTAGATAATGAAAATTTATGAATTCCATATGGAATACATAATGAAAATTTATGAATTTCTTATAAATTAAATAAGGAAAGTTTTTAAATTCGATATAAAATACATAATGAAAATGTATTAATTTTTTTATAAAATAGATAATGAAAATTTATGAATATCATATAAAAGAAATAATGAAAATATATGAATTACATATAAATTAAATAATGAGCATTTATGAATTTCTTATGAAATAGATAATGAAATTTTATGAATTTCCTATAAAATAAGTAATGGAAAAATATGAAATCCTTTTAAATAAATAATGAAAACATGACAGAATAGTGACCTTATATAATTCTCAAAAGTTTCCACCGATGTGGAAGTGATGCAGTCAACTCGTTATAATAATTCCTCATCTTCCCAAAAATGAACACATTCTTACAAGTGTTGAGGATACATAGTATCGTTTCTTAGTCGGATAAGGTTGCACCTTTCATGGATTATTATAAAACAGGTCTGGAAAATCATCCCCGAGTTTATTTATTAAAAAAAAAACTCTAAATAATCTCCAAAGAGCCGTGAATCAATCGGTTGTAATTGATTCATAGATGAATTGTATTTACAGTAGATTACCTTAATCACCATAGTTGAAGGAGACTCGAAGGCTCCTTTCTCAATAGCTACTACGCAAAAATATAGGAGAGAGCGTAACTCTATTCCGTGGATTGCTCCACTTTACTTTTGATCCTTATCTTATAATGCTGGGTGTTAAGCCCGGCGGCATCAAGTACCATTTTTGAGTCTTTGATATGACTTGACCCGGGATTGAACCCAGGTGTGCGAACCATTGCCGCCTTGATTAACAGTCAGCATTATAAGGTACGGATCAAGGGTAAAGTAGAGCAATCCCGGGAAATGATTAGCGCCCCCTACACCTTGGTGTAGTAGCTATCGAAAAGAGAGCATTCGGGTCACCCTCGACTACGGTTGCCAATTTTACTTTTACTTACCTTAATCACTAGAGACCGATTTATTTGTGGTGGACTGAACAATCGTAGTTAGCGAATTCGTACTCCAGTCGTGCTATTAAGTTCACTTTAGGGCAAATACCCTTGCGAAAGGTATGAATTCCCTTATCCTCCAAGATATGGGTTAAATATTACCATTACTGCTCTTCTAGGAGAAGCGCTTTGGGATTAAATAACCTACAAAGGTTGATATGGAAAGAAACAAAACAAATATACAAACCGATATATTTATAAAATAAATCTAGGAATGAAATTCTAAATGTTGATTGATTGGTTGTTTTATGGCATATAAATATTTGAAGATTATTTAATTCTAAATACACTTTTGAATACAGTTCTATTTCAAACAAATCAGTTTAGCATAAGTACGCAGTTGAGTTCTATTTAACCCACAGAGAGGACCCTATCAGGGGATACCACTCGAGAGCGGATTGGGACCTGGGAATAATGGCAATGAAAAGGTACTCCGCATTCCTTAAAACTCCAGCATTACTGGAACCTCACCAGATTGTTTAGTGTTATATATATAGAACACTCGTTTGGGAGTCTTGCTCTTCTGCAGAGATGTAGTCGGTGTATTCTGCAGTCACAGCCGACTAAGCCATCGAGATATTGAAGAGGTGAAATGAAATCTTAAGGTAAATACATAATTCATTTTTTTCATAATATTTTTCCTTCTTATTTAGTTCTTTTAGATGCAGGCACATTCACATTTTGCCTCGTAGTGCCCCATTCGAAACAAAATCATTTGAGCGTAGACCATTTTCTAACTGATTTCTTCCAGTTGCTTATATACCGAGAGAATACAAAGGAAGGTTGGATAAAATAGAACATTATATTCAATAAAAATCATGCAAATACACTGGAATACTAAAATCCGAAAATCGGTATTAACACTAACCAGAATCAATAATCACGGCTAAAACAATAATATTCTCAAGGAGTTTACAATCCAACCTGATAAAAAAGCAAATATCAGATATCGGATTTAATGATGATAAAAGAAAAACACACTTTCTAATTGATATGTAAGAGCTATAAGATAATAACATACCAATCAGAGAATTTAATATCATAAAAAAAATTAGAAAACCAGGAAATAAAAATCGAAAATTTGTTTCAACTTAAAACTACAACACTGCCTGAAACGGTAGAAGCCTAGAATCAATCTAGAAAAGTGTAGATAAATACATGAGAAAATATCTTACATTCCCAGCATTTGTAAAACAGTATATAGGAAATATAAAATTGTACTTTGAAAATCTGCTTGTATTCATAGGAAGGTACTATCAATGTGATTGTTAAAGTAGAATATATGGATAGACCATAAAATATTACAAATTTCTCTCGCCCAAGGTCATGGGTAAAAACTATGGGAAGTAATATAAGAAATAAATTGTAAAAATGAATAATAATAATAATAAGAAGAAGAAGAAGAAGAAGAACAACAACAACAACAACAACAACAACAACAACAAGAAAATTAATGACCATGCATAAGGCCTTACACCCTAGATATGAAGTTGACAGACTATATATGTGAAGAAAAGAAGAAGGTTTAGGACTTGCCAGATTTGAAGATAACGTTGACAATTCGATACAGACAATATTGAAAAGTGGAGAGAAAGACTGATAACAATCACTAGAATCAATATTGACATCACGATAGAAAATACAATGACAGTAACCAGAAAACAAAGGTGCACGCGGCGTAATGGCTATCGTTGTAGGAAATGGACACGGTGACCCGAGTTCAAATCCTGGACTGATTTCATTTCACATAGCACTAATATCCTTAGGAAAGGTATGGATCCAATTATTCTCCCTCCAGCTATAGGTAAATAATAGGACAGACTGGTTGCTTGAGCCTTGGTGAGGCAACTAGTCTAGGAGAAGGAAAACTCTGGATTCAAACCTGTAAACTCCGTTTAAAAATTGACCTTGTGTCATATCCTGCCCGAGTAGAGGGGTTGGTAAATATGATAACCAGAAAACAAAAATGTTAAGAAAAAACTCTATGGACGTTTTAAGCAACAAACGAGCGACATATCGCAGGAAAAACGTGCATGTGGCTAAAAAGGACATTTCAAGAGAGAAATGGAATTTTTTCAGATAACAGCACAAAACAACGCCATCATATGAAAGCGAAAATGAAAAAAATTGCAACAAGACAACAGATGTAGGTTATGTTGTGATAGAGACGAAACGATCAAACATAATTATCGAATGCTGCAAATTAGAACAGAAAGAATATTAAACTAGACACGAATAGGAGGGCAAGGTGATCCACTGGGAAATGTGCAAGAAATTGAAACTTGACCATGCGAACAAATGGTATATGCACAACCCAGAATATGCCGAGGAAAATGACGCACATAAATTCCTATGGGACTTTGACATACAGACGGATCATATAAACTCGGCAAGAAGACAAGACCTTATAATAATGAACAAAAAAAAACAAAAAACAAAAAAAACAAACAAACAAGAGAACTTGCAAAATTGTGCACTTGGCTGTCCCGGCTGACCTCAGAATAAAACTGAAAGAATGTGAAAAGAAGGATAAGTACCACGAGCTTGCAAGGGAATTGAAATATTTAATGGAACATGAAGGTGACACTTATACCAATTGTGAGTGGTGCTTTTGGTGCAGTTACTAGAGCGTTAGTAAAGGGACTGGACGACTTGGAGATTGGAGGACGAGTGGAGACCATCCAAATTATAGCATTATTGATAACAGTCAGGATACCTAGAAGAGTCCTGGAGACTTGTGGAGACTTGCTGTCAATCACGCCCCAGTGAAATACCATCCGCTAAAGCTGATGTGACAAACGCTCAGTGAGTAAATAATGCAGGTGACAATTATACCAATTGTAATAGGTGCGTTTGGAACAGTAACTAAGGGATTACTAAAGGGACTAGAGGAGACCATCCAAACAACAGCATTGTTGAGAACTGCCAGAATACTAAGAAGAGTCCTGGAGACTTGAGGAGACTTGCTGTCACTCAGACTTAAGTGAAAAACCATCGGCTATTGCTGATGTGAAAAGCTCTAATGAGTGAACAATAATAATAGGAAGCAGTAAATTGTGTGTTATTACGGAATAGTATATTCCATAATTCAAGTTTGATAAAAGTTATTCTTTTTTTTCGGCCCTCTGTTTAAAAAATGATGATTATTTTTGATCGAAATTAAATCACTAAAAAGTTCCACTCCTGCAAAATTGTTTTAAAAACAAGTCCTACCAAGTTATTACTTAAATCAATAAATAGATTGATAAATTAATAATTGAATGAATGTGACAATCGCGTGGCCGGGCCAACTAACACATAAATAAGGAATCTCTGTGCTGGCCAAAAATAAATTATATTCAGAACAGGCTAGCGATTTATCCTTCAGGTGACCGTTAGAAATTTCTGGTGGACAGATTTGGTAAATTTGGTTAAAGAGTCTTACGTGCTGGACTGAAAAAATAATACCTAGAACGAAAGTTTAAGATCTGAAGAAATTTTCTTGGCCCGGGAGGCGAGATAGTCTGTCTACAATTTGAATAAAGTAGATCAAAATGAGATTGGCAAACGAAGGAAATAAAACGTAAAAAGAAACCTAGTGAGAGATAATTTTAGGGGAACCTGAGTGTTAGTCGAAAGAGTAACGAGTAGTCGTATTTACGTTAGGGACAAGCAAGGAGAAAACCCGCACTGTTCGCCTTTCTCTCTCTTTCTCTAATTCTTTCTCCTCTCTCTATCTCTCTGTCTCTGTCTGTCTGTTTCTCTCTCTCTCTCTCTCTCTCTCTCTCTCTCTCTCACACACACACACACTCACACACACATCGTTTTCCGCTTTTCTTTTGGTTTTTATCTCTTAGTTCTGATTTTATTCCTATACTTTCTCTCTGTCTCTCTTTCTTTCCATCTCTCACTCTCGCTATATATATATATATACCTTTTGGTCATGATCGATCGAACTTTAGATAGTGAAGACGAATAGTAAATGGCAGATATCTTTTTCGCATGTTTCATTTCGAAAATCGGACGCACGTTTTTTACACGAGGTCCTACAATAATCGAATACTCGAGAAATTTTTCCAAAGCCACATATTAAAAGTCAAAAAGACGTTAGTGACTCGCAAGGCTAACAAGCCTTTGATATTCATAAATAAGCAAGGTAATTTTGGTTACGAAAAAGAGGTATTATTTTTTTTTTGATTCGGGCCAGTTCAGTGACTTGGCGGACGAATTGTTTTATTTTTTTGTCATCCTTGCTAATACTAAACTTTTCCACGTCCTGCAAGGAATGTTTCGTGACTGTAGTTCGTTCGATGACAAATGAGCGGTTATCGAATAGTCGCCTATGGTCATTTTTTAAAAGAAAGGGTGTGAAGAACTATCAAAATAATGGTCACGCGAGCCGAATGACCGTGGAATAATGAAACACAGCATGTGCTTAACGGCTCCTCATTTATGGAGCAAGTAACAAAAAAATACCAGCTCTATTATTCTTTGTTCATATACCGATGTCCCATCAAGCAAGAGAACACGGACCGACAGGACAGCTTTCGTGGGTCACGATCATTTTGTTTTTCCTCTTGAGTATGATGTGCTGATAGGGAAGGGTCCTATTGTTCTAAGATGAAAAGCCCCATAGAAAGAGAGAAAAAACAGTTTAATTGTCGAAAATACCTCTTTTGTTTTTCTCGTTAAGAATGGATTTTATGAGTTTCAAGAAGCAATGAATAGAAATGGGTTTGTCAGACGATCTTCTCTATCTTACTCCGATTGAATCTTACAGCAGACAACCGTGGTTTAATATTTCTTCAACAATTACAACCCTGATCTGCAACCTTAAGATATATTTTACTCTATTGCCTTGCAAGTTGACCAGGTGGACAAATAAATGTTTTCCACAGAAATGTAATGGCTAGCAAGTAACGGCTTAGGATAGATGTAAGCTTTCAATAACAAGCGAATAAAGTAAATACTGGGATAATTTATATGAGAATAATTGGTCAAATAGTCTGTGACAAGGATGGAGTTGTGGACTGGTGTATTGTCCCGGTGGAAATGGCACTAACCCGATGTTAAGAGTGCTGGCCTATCCCTAGGAATCTCTTCCTGATCTCCCTTAAAACCTCAACATAGTAACCCTAAACTTAACCCTTTGGCCAATCAAATCTGGTGTATTGACTTCCTTACTCCTCCCACACATCTCAGCATCCCTCCAGACTCCCTGCTTCCTTGAATCTCTTATACCACTCAAAAACTGATACTCAAATCATGCAAGATGTTCCAAAACAGTCTGAAGCATTTCATACGTTTCCGTGTCATTTTTTCCAAGTTTAAAGCATAATTTTATTGGATATCGTTCTTTTAAAGTGTCCTTACGTTCAGATTACATTTTTGAAATTCAATAGCTGGGACAATCAGGATTTAGTAGGGTATATTCCAATTGCTGCTGTAGCTGTTCCTTTGGACCTGGAATCATAAAAATTGGTCAGTCTACTCATAAGATGTCTAGCAATAACATACTGAATTTTCTAGAGCAACGACAATTTTATATGCCCATTTGAAAAAAGTATGGATACTTATCGTATGCACCGCGTATATCTTTTTTTAGATCTAAAGAAGCGTGTCAAGTGGATAGTTGATCCATAAGATTATCATGATTAACAAAACGTGTTACGTGAATCGAACGATATTTGCGATCGAACTGTAATGGTTTATTAGTTTTCAAGTTGATGAATAGGTGGTATATTACAGCTATATTTTTAGCAATTTTTTGGAATACATGAATCATAGTTTTCAGTAAAACTGTGATTGTTAAAAATCAAGGTGTGTGTATAATGATATTTTCAATAATTTTGTAATAGTGAACAAGCTTATAAATTAAATGGATTGATGTCTTATATACATTGATTTGGAACTTTTTGAACTTTCCTATGTTCCAGCAGTTTGCTGTTTATATGATTTATGAATCAATATGTTTCTTGTAACTCTTCGGTTACATGTTATATATTCAACCCTACATTGCCCAGTCGGCAGGGACTGTAGAATACACTGACTGTACTTCTGCAGACGAGTAAGACCTCCCCAAGGAGTGTCCTGACATGACACTATAGGGTCTGATGGTGAGGTCCCAGTAATGCTGGGGCCTTGGGGAATACCGAGCACCCTTTCATTGTCATTGCTCCAAGGTCCACTCTGGCCCAGCGTGATAGCTCCTGATAGGGCCCTAAATTGAAATAACGACATTCTTATGCTAAACTGAATTGTTTGAATAAATTAAATAGTTTAAAATATAAATGTTTTTGGCAATTAAACCGTACTTACAGTTAAACTGCGTGCATATGCTAAACTGAATTATTTGAAATTGAACTGTTTTTGACATTGAAACTGTGCTTACACTAAACTGAATTGTTATATATAACTACTTGAATAAACTGAATAGTTTGAAATAGAAATGTTTTTGACAAACTGTGTACTCATGCTAAACTGAATTGTTTGAAATAGAACTGATTATTTACATGAAAATGGATTTGACGTTAAATAACCTACAAAGGTTGATATGCCATAAAACCAAACCAAACCAAACAAATCAACCCTGCAATGCAAATCAAACGGATACCTTCAAATCTTTCTTTTGGATTAATAGATGAGAGTCGATTTGTTTCATGTCCTTAATAATTATAATGGTATATGCACAAACCAGAATTGTTCTTGTAAAATGAGACGCATTAAATATTCTAGATTCTGAGATACAAACAGATCACCTAATCTGGGCCAGACGAGTATAGGTATTCAAAGTCAACAAAAATATATAAAAAGAAGAGAAACTGGCGACTAGAGGATTCTGTGGTCCCTGCACACCACAGAGGTAGTGATGACGGTAGTACTAATTGTAATTAATGTGCTGGGAACAATCTCTAAAAAACTGTTAAAAAGGCTAGAAGAGTTGAAAACCGACATCCAAATTACAGTTTTGTTAAGATCGGCCTGAATAATAATAAGAATCCTGAAGACTTAAGGAGATTTGATATCACTCTCATTCCAGCGAAAGGCCATCAACTAACGCTTGTAAGAAAATGGCGTTTATACCGTAATTATAATTGGTGCATTTTGTACAGTCACCAAATGATTAATAAACGGACTTGATGACTTGAAAATGAGAGGATGATTAAGATCATCCAAACAAGTACATAACTGAGATCGACCAGAATACTGAGAAGGGTCTGCAGATTTGAGGTGACTTGCAGTCACTCAAACTTCAATGAAAGATCGCCAGCTAATGCTGATGTTAAAAACTCTAAAAAAATTACAATAATGATTATATATTTATATATATATATTGTCATCTCCAGACAGATTATTTCATTGTATTACAACGCTTAAAAGTGGCTAGATAGGTTGGACGCTTCAAGCGGGGATCGAAACCCGCCTAAATCTGTATCTCTCAATTTTCCGAGATGTTGATGGAACTCAAATCAATTTTCCCATTACATTTTTCGGGCAAAGATAAAAGTTTTGAAATTACTTTCTTTTGTTTGCATTTGTAGCACTACTCATTTTATAACGACGTTTATGAAACAATAAATAACCCCAAATGTTCTTTAATTGCTAAATAAGAAAAAAATTGACTGATACGTTTATCTACGTATATGTCATCTCGATTTCAAATGGTTCCTTACACTAAAAAAAACAAAAAAAAAAAAACAAGCTGGATAACATTTTAGCATCTGGTCAGTGAATATCTTCGCAGAGTAATCAACCCTTTTAAAGCACATGCAAACATAAGTTTAATTCTAAAGAATCTCACGTTGTTGTAAATATACATGATACACAATGCGCAAATATTATTGAATCTAGCTTGTATGAAATAAAAACACACATACATACACACGCGCCATATGTGTGTGTATATTTTTTCCTTTGTTAAGAGATAACTCCAGTAAGGTTCTAATTTGATAATGTAATTTATTAAGTCTAGTTTAGTGTAGGATATGGCTAAAGAATTTTGGCACATAGTGAAAATCGAAGTCACAAAAATGTACTGTCTCTTTCGCTCACTGACATTAAATACGAGAGTTGACCAATCTGTATGCATATTATGTGGACATATTTTGTTTGCTTTACATTGCATGTTAAACTCAATACATTGGTTATTCACTCGTAAACATTTTATATATATATATATATATATATATATATATATATATATATATATATATATTGTCTTATCACCGGGTCATTGATGTTTGTATTTGATAGCAAACAATCTGTTAGAACGTTTCGACAAGCGATCTAATTTACGGAGACTGCATTGTCTGACTGGACCAGAAGAAATCATAAAGATTCAACAGCTGTAGCTATACAATTCAGCCCAATTGGTCTCCAGACATCGCGATTATTCTTCTGACTGAACTATCACTACTAAGTCTGCAAGAGAGATTTATTTCCTTATTGTTTTCAAGGACAATAGGAGCAGAACAAATTGTCTTCCTCGGCAACGGAAAGTCATCAAAAGCTTCCTTATCTTCATAGGCAGTTGGATGAGAGGGAACACTTCAAAGTTTAGGTTCCCATTTAGGTACCCAACATGTAATGGTTATCGTCGTAGAAAATGGACACGGCTAGACGAGTTCAAATCCTAGACGAGGCTGATTGCATTTAATATAGCACTAATACCATTGGGAAGGTAGGAATCCCATTATTCTCCATCCAGCTATGGGTAAATAGTAGGGCAGACTGGGTTCTTCAGCCTTGGTGAGGCAATAAGTCTTGGAGAAGGAATACTCTGCCTTCAAACCTGTTAAACTCCGCTTAAAAATTGACCTTTTGTCATAACTTGCCCAAGCGGAGGGATTGGATAAATATGATATCAGGTTCTCATTTAAATTCTTCCATTTTGTATTCCACTAAAATAAATGAGGAGCTTCTTCTTCTTCTTCTTCTTCTTCTTCTTCTTCTTCTTCTTCTTCTTCTTCTTCTTCTTCTTTGCTAATGCTGCAACGTCAACCTGTACAACAGTATGCAAAGAACTAGGAATTAAAACAGAAGACCAGCCTCATTATTGAAAATGCTAACAGAATGATGACTTCTATCCACTCTGTTGCCTGTGTTTTGAATACGATGATTTTATTTATCGTAGAGCGGTAACTCTGCCATTGTAAAACAGTGGTGCTGTGAATTGCATCAAACTGCATATGATGTCGAAGCTCCAGTTCTGGAGCTCTGGGGAGAGTGAAATAACACATCACTCGAATTCCCTGGCCAAATTAATAAAACTACTTTCAGGCAAAATTTGACTTTATTGATCAGCATTATCACCTAAGGTGATTAACTGATTCGAAAGCTTCACCAACAATTCAATGCCTTTTTTGTTGAACGATTTGTCAAAAGCCTCAAAATGCACCTGAGTCTCCGGTATCACTTCATCATTTGTGCCGAATCTCTTTCCCTGCAACATTTTTTGGGGTCCGCAAACAGCCAGTTGTCGCTGGAGACCAGATCTGGAGAATACGGTGAGTTCAGAAGCAATTCGAAACGTGATTCATGTAGTTTTGCCATCGTTACGACCGACTTGTGATACGGTGCATTGTCTTGGTAAAAGAGCGCTTTCTTCTTTATTTTTGGCTGTTTTTTTTTACGATTTCTTCTTTCAAACGAGCTAATAATGCAATACAGTATACGCTATTGATAGTTCTTCTTTTCTCAAGGTAATCGATGAACAAAATACCTTGTGCATCCCTCTTTGGATGGCTTTAACCTGCTGATGTCAATTCAGGTGACTTTCGATTTAACAGGAGTGGAATGGTAGATCCATGTTTCATCCATTGCGACATATTTATGCAAAAACTCTTTTTTGATGCGTTGAAACAGTTACACATAACTCTCTGATCGTCGACTAGTTGTTTTTTTATTGACTATGAGTAAACGTAGTACCCACTTTTTACACAACTTTCTCATTGTCAAATGTTCATGCAAAATGGTGAATACACTCCCTTCTGATATCTTCAGCTCCTCTGCTATCTCACGAAACTTTAATTTACGATCGGCCAAAACGAGTTTATGAAGTTTTTGATGTTTTCCGGGACAGTGTCCGAATTTGGTCGACCTGAGCATTCAGCATCATTTGTATTTATATGAGGGCGTTTAAAGTCAGCAAACACAACTTAACCGTTGTTTCCGACGGAGCAGAGTTCGAAAAACACTTATCAAGCCATTGTCTTTCTTGAACAGTTTTTTTCCCATCAGAAATCCATGCTTTATTAACACACGAAATTCAGATTTTTCCATTGTTTTGAAAATTTGCAATAGTAAAGTGAAGTTGGGTGACCCGAAAATTCCCTTTTCAATAACTACAGCAGGTTTAGTTTATACCGGCTCACTGGCCTAGTAGTTAGAGTGTTCGCCAATGGTCCGGTAGGCTGGGGTTCAATCCCAGGTCGAGTCATACCAAATACTCAAGAAATGGTACTTGAGGCTTCCTTGCTTTACACTTAGCATCATAAGGTATGGATCAAGGGTAAAGTGGAGCAATCCAGGGGTTGGAGTAGCGCCTTGCCCTACATTTTGATGTAGTAGAAAAGGGAAAGTTTGAGTTGTCCTCGACTATGGTCGCCAAATTTACTTGTAATAGTAGCTTCACTTAACTGTAATTTGTAAACGGATAATCTGCTTGGGTTCAAATTTTGACCCATGCCATTTGAAGGATAGTATTTTATTTTAAAAAAAAGTATATGAATTTGTTATTATTAGCGCCATCTCTATCTTAGGTCCGGGATGTGTTACATTTTCACCGTTATTACTCGCAGAATTAGTCAGGATTCCATCATTAGTCCAAGAAGATCTATTTTACGATCCTTCCTTTTGATGGAATAGTGCGTCAAATTTTTCTTAAGCAAAAAAAGTGTGTCAGTTAACGTACAATAAACGTGATTTGTAAACTCTAGGCAAACCCCTAACAAAAAAAACCAATTGTTGTTGAAATACCGTCAGAATAATCAATCAGATATCTGAGGGCTGTGTTAAATTTTGACTGACATGCATTAGCAATATGTGATATATTATTTAAATCCTCGACTCAACCACTATAGGAACCTTTTCCTTAAAACATTTGAAAATTGTTTTAGAGGAAGTAACTCTACTTTAGAAATGTTAGGCTCGGTGTGTTGACCGTTAGGACATAAAAGTGAACCAAAACACGTCGATTCTATTCCCAGTCTAGTCGATAACATTTTAGAACTGCCTTGCTTAATATTATTAATTATAATAATCATAACAATTATTATTATCATATGAACACACACACACACACACGCACATATATATATATATATATATATATATATATTACGTCCAACTTTTTTCAACATTCTTTCATACTTTTCAAATATAAACACTTGTCATTTGAAAAACTAACGTCCGAATAAACCGGTAATAAAATATATCAAACGCATACTGTAGGTTTAAGAGAGACACAAAATGCATTAAAAGAAAAAGCAATCACCGTGATCTCATAATACCTACCCTTTTCTTTTAGCTGTTGCTTCGTCGTGGTCTTACGTTGTATCAATGAATGTTAACCATTTATCGCCGTCAGGCAAAGCGTGAGAGATATATGCATTTTGTAATACGAGTTACGGCACGTTTTTATGGCATCGAATCGTGCAAATCAAGCCGAGACATTATCGGTCGATCTCTGTTCGCATCTTCTCTTTAATCCCAATATTAAAAGCGTGATTAACTTTATCAGCAAATGGGATTCAGCCGTTCTACCACATCAGTAACGGAACCCGACGTCCAACGTCCGAACGATCCGTGTGCAATCTATTCGTCAGTGTGAAATGACATTTTAAGTACTCGGCCATCAAATTCTTGGGACAAGGATCAATTAATTCGATGTAATGAGCATTGATACCCACTGACGATCGCCGTATCACACTTCGGTGCATTTTGTCACTATTAAATTGACGGTGTGGCCTGCTAAAGACTTGAGTGAAGCCATTCGTACTCAGGGCCGTGTCTCCTGGTAATGGACCGATCCTGATGACAATTTAGAACATGCGAATCTCCAAGAGCAGTATTAGTGATAAAGTAGAAAACGATGCTCCGACTATTATGGATTTATTGCCAAGATTATTTCTTCCTTTCGTGTGAACCATTCATTGATTCCAAGAAGATCTGCCATTTGGCGTTGTGTTAAATTTCTACGTTTTGAAAATAAAAGCCAAAGTTTGTGAATGCTTAAAAGTAAAAGTCATTGTTGATATTTACGACACATGGTTTCGGCTAAACGTGATCGAAAATAGCCTGGTATCCGATAAAATTTGGGATTGTTCCATTTGTTATAGTGGCGAAAAAGACTTGTGATTTGTCGCTTATCAACTAGCAGTATAGGTTGGTCATTTTACGTGATACAGAGGTTAACGATATTAACTAGAAGATCATTCGGATTGACCTCTATTCATAGTTTCTACCTGAAGCATATGTCATTTTTCATAATTAGAGTGTTCGCTAATGTCCCGGGAGACCTGGCGTCAATCCCAGGTCAAGTCATACCAAAGACCCAAAAAATGGTAGTTGATGCTACCTTGCTTATCACTAAGCCTTATCAGGTAAGGATCAAGCGTAAAGTGGAGCAATCCAGGGAAAGGAGTAGTGCCCTCCCCTACACAGCGGTGTAGTAGCTATCGAAAAGGGATCCTTCGGGTCATCCTCGACTACAGTCACAAACTTTAGTAACTAAATCTTGTAGATTAATGAGATAAAAGTATATATTCCTAGATTTGTTTTTGTTTTGTTTAGTGGCATATCTACTCTTTTTAGGTTATTTAATGCCAAAGCCATTCTCCTAGAAGAACAGTAGTACTATTTAACCCATAGCTGGGAGGATAAGGGGGCTGATACCTTTCCCAAGGGTATTTGCCCGAAAGTGAACGTAATAGCGCGACTGGAGTACGAACTCGCGTACTACGATTCCGCAGTCCAACGCTTTAACCATTACACCACGAGGACACCCCTAGATTTGTTTTTTAAATGTCAAGATCAATAAAGGTATAAAACATACGTTAGACAAATTTCAAAAATCCATATTTACAAATTGATCAGACATGTCTCCTTCAGGATCTTCCACTGTCCCCTTAATACAAGAACCCAGGGTTTATTTTTATTCCTTTACTCATTTGGTGGAGAAAAACGTCATAAAAAAACTTGAGAAAGTCACTGAGTGCGTTTTATTCTATCTATTCCGGGATATGACACAAAACAATCTGATGGTGAGCTTCCAGTAATGTTCGAGCTTTGGGGAATGCGGAGTACCTCTTTATTGTCATCGCTCCCCGGCCAATCTTTCCCTATCGATGGGTTAAATAGAAATAACGGCATACTTATGCTAAACTGAATTGCTTGAAATAGAAATGTTTTTGACAATTAAACCGTACTTACATTTAAACTGCATGCTGATGATAAACTGAAATATTTGAAATGGAACTGTTTTTGACATTGAAACTCTACTTAAACTAAACTGAATTGTTATATATACAACTGTTTTGACATTTTACTGAGTAACCAAAACCGGAACTAACGCTAAACTGAATTGTGAATTGTTTGAAATAGACCTGATTATTTACATAAAAATGGCGTTAAATAACCTACAAAGGTTGATATGCTATAAAACCCTAATAACCAACAAACCAACTTTTAAAAGCAGACATCTGAGATAAGGATTATATTAAACAAAAACAACATTTTATAAAATTTCAATCTGCTATATATTTGAGATTATCTTCTGTATTTTTATGTTTCATTACAACCGAGTTGAAATCAAACATTGATAAGTGCGTAACAATCCATTTTAGATTTTTTTAAACAAGAAAATCCTTCAAAAGTTGAAAAAATATTAGTCTTTCAGCTCATGTGTAGGCAAACTAGATTTTTTTCTCTTTTCCTAAGTGATGTTGACCAAATTTGGGACCAAGTAAAGATATCTGGGAACACGGTAACTCGAATCCTTGTTTGTCAGGTGATGTGTGCATCAACTGGGATTTTTTGCTTTTTCGTGAGTATGTAATTACGAATCCTTGTTGCCAGTTTATGTGTGAATCAACTGGGGTTTTTCTTTACTTTTTTGCGTGAGTAGGTAGTCTCGAATCGTCGTTGCCAATTGATGTGGACCCAATTTGGGACCATGTAAAGATAACTCGAAACACGGTATAAGTTTAAGGATATATTGAAGTAGCAAGACAGAGAGAAAGGAGGTGACATAAACTAGGCTTACTTGTTAGTTGAATATCGAATCTGAACGATCGGCTGGCCATTCATCCCAACGAGATTACTTGGCTCTCGATTAATATAGGATTTGGAGGAGTCCATCAATGTGTAGGTACCGGTCACATAACACTAAGTAAAACAGAAAATAGTTTTCGTTAAAAGGGGCATTGGATGCTGTTTGTACGATGTTGATTCTAAAAGAAAAGAAGTAATTAAGAACCCTAATCAATGTCCCTAACAGTAAACATTTTCTATTTCTTTAGATTAAAATTACTTATAAATCATCGATAGATCCACGAAGTGATTTATATTCTTTTAAAAGTTATCTATTCAGTTCTTACGTTGCGTTTCCAACCTATAGCTTTCTTTAGAGAACGCTTAATGTGTTTTTCCGGTGTGGTCGTTTGGTTTATATGGAGGGTAGTGTTTTGATGGGGTGGCTGTTTCTTTTAATTCTGTGCCAGATATTTTGTAGGGAATGGGTTTTTCTTTCTCCCCTTTTTCTTTCTTCCTCTCTCACTCTTTCAAAGAGTGTGTTTCGTCTCCTCCCTTTCAGGTGCATTTCCTTTATTACCCCAGTTATTCTTTAAAATGTCATATGCTATAAAGCTTTTTGTTGGTTTACTTCGGTTTGTTGAGTGTCTCTAAGCGTTTATTGTTGGTATTGTATAGAACTTTTTTTTTCTGAGTATTTACTTTTTCTATGTATAGGCTTGAGATGTGGGTGTGTATAGTTTAGTTTTTATTCAATGTTTTTTTTCTTTTATCTATATCATTATGTAGTCGGTTGTTTGATATATGAGTATTTCTTAATGGGTTGGTTGTTTAGGTTTTATGGCATATTAACCTGTGTAGGTCATTTAACACCAAGTCCATTTTGATGCAAATAGTTTTATTTCAAAAAGTATTATTTCAGATAAATCAGTTTAGCATAATTTCACAGTTTAGATGTCAAAACAGTTCCATTTCAAGCAATTCAGTCCAGCACAAGTACCCAGTCACAATGTCAAAAACAGTTCTATTTTAAACAATTCTTAGAAAGAGAAAGAGAGGATAAAAGTAAATGAAGAGAAGAAAAAAGGCAACCCCTGCAAGGAATCTATCACGGAATTAAAAGAAAGCTGATCCTATCAAAACAGATACCTCTATATTAACCGAAACATTTCACTGGAAAAAAAAAAAACAACATTAAAAGTTCTCTAACGAAAGTCGTTGGCTGGAAACGATGCGTAAGAACTAAATAGATCCTTTTTAAAACAATGTAAATCTCTTCGTGGACTGTTTCATTTTGAAAGTTTAACTTTTTTTCTCTCTTTGGACCAACAAAAGAAAAAGAAAAATACATCTAAATATATGGCATAAAGTTAAAAGTATGTTTGTTATGGAATAGCCGAGGGATTTCGGTTCATGCCTTTGAGTTTAGTTAGGCTGAGAACCTTTCGGCTCAGCACATGGGTTAGTTAGGTGCAACACTGAGACAGGTGTTAACGCGGGTGCGCGCGGGCGGATGGAGGTGTCACTCAGATGTCATAATAGTCCGAGACGAAACGCGGTGACAGGGTGCGGGTGACGTCACGCACCGGAAGCGCACGGAGGTTTGTGGGAGAATTTGAAAAGTCAGAGTCGAGAATTAGACGCCAAACGAAAAGGATCGATTTTGGAGCTCCCAGACGCGAGGCGAACTGGCGCCCCATGGGGGCCGCTCGAGACGGGGGCCAAATGAATAAGACGACATAGAAGATTGTGTCTCTCCTTCTTGCGTCGAAACCTTTAACTCAAAGTTAATAAAAAGGTTTGGCACCTGAACAAGAAGTCGTTACGTGTTTTCGAATTTCGAGATTCATATGTTCTATCGTAATCAACATTCGATGTCCATTTCACCCATTTCGCACATGGCCATATTCGTTTGGTTTGGTTTGTTTGGTTTTATGGCATATCAACCTTTGTAGGGTATTTAACGCCAAATCCATTTTTATGTAAATAATCTGTTCTATTGAAAACAGTTCAGTTTAGCATAAGTACACAGTTTAATTGTCAAAAACATTTCCATTCCAAACTATTTAAGCAGTTATATGTAATAATTCAGTTAAGTGTAAATACAGTTTTAATGTCGAAAAACAGTTCTATTTGAAATAATTCAGTTAAGCATAAGCACGCAGTTTAAGTGTAAGTACGGTTTAATTGTCAAAAACGTTTCTATTTCAAGCTATTCTGTTTACTCAATTGATTTTAGCATAAGTATACTGTTAGTTCTATTTAACCCATAGATAGGGCCCTATCAGGTGCTACCACTCCGGGCTAGAGTAGACCTGGGAGCGATGTCAATGAAGGGGACTCCGCATTCCCCAAAGCTCCAGCACTGCTGGGACCTCACCATCAGATTGTTTAGTGTCAAATCAGGACTCTCGTTGGTGGGGGGTGTTACACCTCTCCAGAGGTGCAGTCAGTGTATTCTACAGCCCCAGCCGACTGGGCAAGGCCATATTCGTGTATATGGCTATGTAACATCTTTACTTAAAATACGACATATTTTAAAATATCTTCTCAATTAACATTTAAAATGAGCTATAATATTTTGTGTTTCTAAAATAAGCCTTGATAACATTCGAAAAAGTACATTTTGGAATATTCTAGAAAGTACAGTACGATTCATGATAGATGATCAAATATAAAAGTATTCGGTGTATACCCAACCCAGTCACCATTATTAGGATGTAACCCAAAATTTTTAAAGAAGAGAACTGCCAGCAAGTATTCAGACTTTGTTTTTTTTTTTTTCTTCCTGGGAAAACGCTCGTCATACCAAGACTGAAAACGTCAGCGAGCACCAGTGTTTACTATTAGTTTTAAAGGGACCAGATCGATCCATGGATTTATCAATTGAAGGGCTAGGATTTTCGTCCTGGTCGCCGATTTCATTTGTTACGACAATAAGCGTTATGCTAGTATTTGTTGAAGCTCTAACTTATTACAACAATAATGAATTCAAACTGATTTGATTGTATTTTCTTATCCTATAAAATTCTTCTAAATTAATAATAACTGAAAACATTCCAGTATGAATAAGGAATTGTATGAGAAGACCTATCCCCCAAAATATATATTGTATCATTACTCTCCTTCTAAAAGGATTGTTTTGACACTAAGTATCACACGAAAGTTAATACGCCATAAAAGAGACGAACAAAGCTAGACCAAACCACTTAGAAGAGTATAAAATATGTACATTCACTAAATTACAAAATGTTATGCGAGATTGCTATGAATATGAATGAGCTGTAGTACGAGGATCATTAAATAAGTTTCTAGACTTTTTCGTATGGGCACTTTTATTGATAGTACATATATGAAACTCTATTCCCCTTCGAAGTAATCTCCTCCGACTGCAATGCACTTGTTGTACGGTTCCAACAGCTTCTGGAAGGCCATATGGAAGTCCTCTTGTGTGAGCATGTCAATGACCTTCGTCACAGCCGCTTTCCTCAACTCAATTGTCTCATAACAACAGCCTTTGAGCTTAGGGAATAACCAAAAGTCACTGGAGCAAGGTCTGGACTATAGGCAGGCTGAGGAACTGTCTTGATGCCCATCTTGGTCAAATGGTCTGTGACAAGGATGGAGTTGTGTACTTGTGCGTTGTCCTGGTGGAAATGCCACTGACCCGAATTGAAGACTGCTGGCCTCTTCTGACGGAATCTCTTCTTAGACTCCCTTAAAACCTCAACATAATAACCCTAAACCTAACCCTTTAGCCAATCAAATCTGGTGTATTGACTTTCTTACTCCACCCGCACCTCTCATCATCCCTCACAGACTCCCTGCCTTCCTTGAATCTCTTATACCACTCAAAAACTGATATGCGATTCATTCAAGATGCTCCAAAAGCAGTCTGGAGCATTCCATACATTTCTGTGGTATTTTTTCCAAGTTTAATACACACATTTTATTGTAAATCGTTCTTCTAAAGTGTCCTCACATCCAGATTGTAATTTTGAAATTAACCATCTGTGACAACCAGGCTTTAGTCGGGTGTATTCCAATTCCTGCTGTAACTGTTTATTTGAACCTCTAATCATGAATATTAGTCAATCATCTCAAAAGATGTCTAGCAATAACATATTGAATTTTGAAGAGACTACAACAATTTTAAATGCCAGTACAAAAAAATCTGTTAACTTGTTGAAGGCACCACGGAGGTGGACAGGGATATTTGTAAGATGAATCCTCTTGTAACAATTGTTAGTAAAATTATTTTTAACCCACCAAATTCTGCCTTGACCACTTAACCGTGACCACTGTCATAGATAACCACCCTTCACTATACTATCACGTTTTACTTGCAATACTACACCAGCATTGGTATTGTAACTATCACATCTTTTATTATTGTCCTTCTGTAAAGTTGTATATTTTTCACGCATACATTTTTCCTAGTTGAATGCAAGTGAGTGAGGGATTATAAATATTAAACATTTATTAACAAATACTAAATATATTGTATCGTTCTTAGTTCTGAAAAAAAGCAACACTTTTCCTATTTCTTTGTACTAGTTTCTGAGTACAAAGAATTTCAAGTTGTTTTGCTAAAGTTCTTGAATTATTTATCCAAGAAATATAAATATACGCTACCTAAACTCGTAAAAACCAATATATATATATATATATATCATCATCATCATCATCATGTCGTGCCGCCAGCACGGATATCCTTGACCATCTCTCGCTACTTTTCCCTATCGTTCATCACCTCCGGCAGGTCTTCTGAGTTACATCCTGTGTCCTCACATAGCTGCTGAATGTAAGTTCGGGCTGGTCGTCCTGCTTTTGCTTGGCCATATATGGGGGTCCATAGTAGTACGTCACTTACGAGCTCGTCTTTGCTTCTCCAGCAGTGTCTGGCGTGTCTGGCTCGTCTGACCTGTATAGTTTTCGTGATGGGAGGCAGGTGGCCGTACAGTTGTCGTCTCGTGGGGTGTTGTCAACATTCTTGTGTAGTTGCCGTCAAGTTTCTTCTCCAGCCGTTTGGTTAGCGTCCATGTAGTGCATCCATATAGCAGTATCGATACAACCGCTGCCTGGAAGAAACTGCGCTTCATTTATATATATGCCCACTCCCTCCGGAGAATATGTCCATATTTGCTTTGTCTGTATTTTTATATATGCATATAGACTTGATTACACCTAGATAGGTGCACTCAGGGACAGAAGCACTTATAGTGTCACAGCGTATCAAATACTTAATGACGAAGTGATGTTGACTTTCTGGCTCTTCGGATAAATGGAGAACAATGAAGTTTACAGAGTTCATTGTGTTTTTATGATTTTTGTGTGAATTATAATGAAACTAAATAATAGTTGGTATTTCCGGGCTCATAAGACATCATTTCTATGGAGTCTGCAAAGGATACTTCACCATTCTAAGTCTGATGAAACTTAGAAAATGTAATGCATGCAGTGGATGAAATAATATTCATTTTCTAATCATGATCATGCCACCCTGTCAGGCTGTTGTGTGGGCTCAAAATACGTTGACTTCATCCTTTGAATTGAGTAGACCCCCTCAAAGTTGGGGCGTCCAGGGCATGAAACTTGACTGCATTTGATTGTGAGTCCCCAAAGCCAGAAAATACAGGAAGTTTGAAGTATGGTACTAAAAATTAATTCCAGGCTAACTAACGTGGAGTGGTAGAAATTGTTAATGTCCCATATGAAAGGTCGAATCGATGGGTTTATGTATATATTCCGTATGAGATAGCTTTGTATGCAAAAGAACAACAAAAACAAAAAAAAAAAAAAAACATCTAAGAAACAAAACACAAAATATGCAGATACGCAACCATTAAAGCATAAAATACCCCTTCACAAGTCGACGTGTCATGAAAATATTTGATAAGTTATTTAATTTGGCATTAAATAATGCGAAATCAAATAAAACACAAACCATTGAGTATACTTAATAAAAAGCATAATTTTATTATTTTCATAGCAAAATAAACTGCAGGTCTTCATTTCGAACTTAGTATTCACTAAGCTTTCCAAAAAAAATTGTCTACTTTTTTTTACATTCCCCTGTAGAATGTCAACAAGAATAAAGAGAATATGCCAAATATCTCAGCACTCACACACTGAATACAGTAATACAAAAATTTATAAAGATAAAACTTATAAAAATGCCTTAAAGCGAGACGATTGGGGATGGGATACATTTTTTTTCTTTCTGTTAAAAGAAGCGATCTTTGACGGATAAAATCACACAAAACGAAATCTGTTATCTTTTAGCTGGAGGGAACTATGGTCTTATATTTCTGCATAAAGAGATTATAACTCCAATTTCCATTTCTCCCCAAAAATCATTTTTAGTGGTAAAGAGTCGCATTAAGCGACATGGATTGTTTGTTTATAAGGTAAGTATAAATAAATAAAATTTGCTTTATTTTTTAACTTTGTAAAACACAATCACATAATGCTTTGTTTCTGTTCTTTTAAAGGCAATATGTTTTAATTTGATTGAAGATATAATTTATCCACATACACAGGGACGTAATCGCTGATATCCTTGAAGAATATATATATATATATATATATATATATATATATATATATATATATATATATATATATGTGTGTGTGTGTGTGTGTGTGTATTAGATTTATATATTTAAGGCCATGATATGGTGACAACTAACACTCTTATATATATATATATATATATATATATATATATATATATATATATATATATATTAGGTGTACACATCGCGCTAAATTTAAACTATAGATAATAAACAATATTTTTTAAACGAATAAAGTTACATTAATGCAAATGCAAAAGAAAATAAAATATTAGATAGAAAATTGTGAAAAAGCATATAATACATACGTACTACTCATAAAAACCGTAACTGATTAATGGTTTCTAAATAGTTTTGAAATTTAAAAATATTTTAAATAAATTAAATATTTGTTTTAGTTTAATATATCTAATACTGTATCATTACGTAAGGTTATTAATTAAAGTGTAAATCTAATTCAATATGAAATCTGTAATTAAGATCAAAATGTAATTAAAAAATATTTTTTTTTAATAAATTTACTACATTTTTAACCGAAATTAAAATTTAAAACGGAAGTGGGCTTAATGAGAAGATAACCTTTCACCCCTCTTCTACCTCCTCCCACTTTTCTGTGTCTATTCTATTTTTTTTTAATCTAAAAGATCTGAAGAAGTCCTGTTAATCTTTTTTTCGTGTTTTTGGAAATTTCAAAAATGCGTAACAAGATGGAAATAAATTTTTATCCTATGTGACCAGTTTTGTTGTTTTTCTTAAAAAAATTATTGCTCTGTATTATTGTTACATTGAGCTCTTTACCAGGAAAATTTAACTATTCACTCATGAATAATTTCTTGTCCTGATTGAATTACTCCAAACTCCGGTTTAACTGAACCAAAAAATACAATATATATATATATATATATATATATATATATATATATATATATATATATATATATATATACCTCTGTGTGTGTGTCTCTGTGTGTGTACGTGTATGTTTGTGTGTGTGTTTGTGTGTGTAATAAAAATAACCCTTTTTAAAAATAAGCAAGAAAATACATTATATATTCATATATATATATATATATATATATATGTGTGTGTGTGTGTGTGTGTGTGTGTATGTGTGTGTGTGTGTGTGTGTGTGTGTGTGTGTGTGTGTGTGTGTGTGTGTGTGTGTGTGAAAATCAGTATATCGTTGATATAGCTGAAATATATTGTGATTATGCAAGCAAACACTACAAATAGCCACATTTAACGTAAGAACCTTAAATAGACTAGGACAACTACCAGAGCTAATGGCATCGCCCGAAGAACATAACATTGACATAATATGCATACAAGAACACAGATACACACACACAGAAGATATCAAATATCACGAAACTGGCAATGGATGGTCACTCGTCACTGTATCAGCATGGTTTTTCCTGTCAACGCCGCAGTAGGAGGGGTAGGATTACTTATAGGACCTAGAGCTTTAAAAACGCTAAATAGCATTGAGAAAATACAACCTAGAATGATTACAGCTACTTTTAACGGCAACCCTAGAGCAACAATCATCTCCTGCTACAGCGCGACCAATGTTAGTGAAGAAACTGAACTAGTCACCTTCTACGATGAGCTATCCTCATTAGTGCGTATCATCCCGAAACACAACATGTTAGTCATTGGCGGAGACATGAATGCCCAAATCGGGAAAAAAGGAAACAACAAATACAGCCTCTACAACACGTCAAATAGGAATGGCCAACATCTAACAGATTTCATGATAGAAAATAGATTAGCATGCCTATATACAAACTACCAAAGAAGGGAGGGCAAACTATGGACATACACGTACGCAAACAATACTAAAGCTCAGATAGACTACGTCCTTATAAAAAAGAAATGGAAAAATAGTGCAATGAATTGCGAGGCATACTCCTCTTTTGAGGGTGTGTCCACCAATCACCGAATAGTCACGGCGAAAATACGGTTAAGCCTACGAAAAAACGCCAAACGAACAGCGACCATCAAACACTATGAGTGGGCCCTATTGAACAACAGAGATATAAGAGATAAATACGTATTAGAATTAAGAAACACTACAAGAAAAGACGGAAAAAAGTACACCTAACGACGAATATGAAAATTTCGTCAATGCACACCTCGAGGCAGCAGCGAAATGCATTCCAACAAAACTCAAAACTAAATATAGAGTCCCATGGAAAACTTTAGCGGTGAGAGAAAAACGTGCACTAGTGAAAACAGCCTCCAAAAACTATCGAAAAAACCCAACAATCACAAATGCCTAAAAACTAAAAACGGCACAATATCAATTAGCAGGCGTATATATAAAGGAACAGACAGAATACATTAAAAATCAGATATATAAGATTAGAGACTCGGTGGAAGATAGACAATCTGGGATAGCCTGGCAAACAATAAACGAAGTGAGTAGAAGAAAGAACACAGCCAAGGCAAAACTGAAAGCAGCAAACCAACAAGAAAGAATAAAACTGTGGAAACAGCACTTCGAAAGCCTACTAGGAAACCCACCGAAAATAACACAGGAAACGATCACCAGAATAATTAGCAAATAATTAGACATTAAACTAGGACCGTTCACACAAGAAGAACTCGACTCGGTTCTCAGAAAAATTAAAAAAAGGAAAGCTGTAGGGCTTCCCCCAGAAGTATGGAAGACCAGACAATTCGACGACATACTGCTCCGACACTGCAACGCAGTATACAATCAAAATCCGATAGATAGATGGATGAAGGGATGCATACTCCCCTTGCCTAAAAAGGGGGACCTCGGATTAGCCAAAAACGACCGAGGCATAACACTTACATCCATAGCAGCCAAAATCTACAATGCCCTACTACGAAACCGCATAGAAGCCAAAATCGACAACATACTTTGGAAAAACCAAAATGGCTTCCGAAGAAATAGATCCACGACCTCACAAATATTAAATATACGTAGAATCCTTGAAGGTGTACAGGCAAAAAACCTACAAGCGACATTAATATTTGTCGACTTTACCAAGGCTTTCGATTCCATTCACTGAGGAAAGATAGAACAAATCCTACTAGCGTACGGCATACCGAAAGAAACCGTAGCGGCAATAACGATTCTCTATAGAAACACCAAAGTAAAAAGTACGATCACCAGATGGAGACACAGAATACTTCGACATTGTAGCAGGAGTACTACAAGGGGACACGCTGGCTCCGTACCTCTTTATCATTTGTCTAGACTACGTACTTAGAACATCGATTGACAAAATCAGAGAGAATGGCTTCGAGCTGACGAAGAAAAGAAGCAGAAGGTACCCCGCAACAACAAGTACCGACGACGACTACGCCGATGACATAGCGATACTGGCAAATACACCTGACCAAGCCGAAACACTACTGCATAGTTTGGAACGAGCAGCAGCAAGCATAGGTCTCTATGTTAATGCACACAAAACGGAATATATGAGCTATAATCAAGCGGGGGACATCTTCCATCTAGAAGGAACCCCTCTTAAACTAGTAGACAAATTCACTTACCTAGGAAGCAGCGTCGAATCAACCGAAAAGGACATCGAAACGAGGTTAACGAAAGCATGGACAGCTATCAATAGGCTATCGATTATATGGAAATCAGACCTAACCGATAAAATGAAACGCATTTTCTTCCAGGCAGCGGTCACATCGATATTGCTATATGGCTGCACTACATGGACTCTAACAAAACGGCTGGAGAAGAAGCTAGACGGCAATTACACAAGAATGCTGCGTGCAATCTTGAACAAGTCCTGGCGGCAACACCCCACAAGACACCAACTGTACGGCCACCTGGCCCCTATCACGAAAACTATTCAAGTTAGACGAACCAGACATGCAGGACACTGCTGGAGAAGCAGGGACGAACTCATAAGAGATGTACTTTTATGGACCCCCACACATGGCCGTGCAAAAGCAGGACGATCAGCACGAACATACATTCAGCAGCTATGTGAGGATACGGGATGTTGTCCTGAAGACCTACCTAGGGCGATGAACGATATGGAGGAGTGGCGAAAGAGGGTCAGGGATATCCGTGCTACCAGCACGACATGATGATGATGAAATCTCACCACACCTGGTGAACATCTTACTGAACGAAAACAAAATCAAAATAGAAAACAGATGGGAGAAAAATCATTTCTCACTCTGTCCCACCATATTTTTAAGAATCCTTTCCTTCTGGTTTTACTGATCATTTAACTCTTACCCCTTCCTCACCCCAATATATACGATTCACCTCCTCGAGTCAATCAAATGACAATTAGTTTAATGTTAGTGAAGGAAAAACAAGCAATATTCCGATATGACATGCACGTTTTAAGAGTCATCAAAAGACAGTTTAATCTTTTAATACAAAAGACACATGAAGCATATAATCATGTGAGAAACATCAAGATTGAGAAAATCTTTTTTATTTTAATATATATATATATATATATATATATATATATATATATATATATATATATATATATCCAGGCTGTGTCATAAGAAAATGAGTGTGTATTATTCGTGTATAGAAAATATGAAAAATCTCATATGAATATACGGGAGTGATTGATATATGGCTATTGTAATATAAACCCTATCCACGTTTATATAATAAAACATATATTTTTACCTCAAATTAAGCGTGTGAAGTTATCAATTTCACTCTGTCCCACCATATTTTTAAGAATCCTTTCCTTCTGGTTTTACTGATCATATACCTCTTACCCTTTCCTCACCCCAGTTACAACCTAGACACCATATTATAGACAATTTTCTGCGAGATCATATAATAGTCAATATCTTTTCCATGACGTAGGTTATGCCAACATCCCTTTCACACAAATCGTTCCCTACTTTGTTCTTATCAACGCCCTAAAAGCTCTCACCACTTTCAAAACAAGAAATATTTAATGAAACCTGATACATCTTACTTTACCTTTCACCACAAGGTTTCCTGCAACAACTCTACCCCTTCTATCCTCCTAAATGCGCTTAAATAGAAAAACTCCGAAAAAGTATCTGCCTTGCAGATGTTCGTGAAGATAAAATAAATCCAAACGAAATATCACAAATCTACATTGGAGTAAAGTGTTTTATTTATCCAACTTTGCACATATTTCTATAATATATATATATATATATATATATTGTAAGTATTCAGTATCGTTTTGGTGGGATTTTTGACTACGTGCTTAGAATGTCGATCGACAAAATCAGAGAAAATGGCTTTGAGCTGACAAAAAAAAAGCGGCAGAAGGTACCACGCAAAAACAATTACCTACGCCTACTACGCCGATGACATAGTATTACTGGCAAATACACTTAACCAAGCCGAAACACTACTGCATAGTTTGGAACGAGCCACCGTAGGATTGGCCTCCATGTCAATGCACACAAAACTCAATATATGTGCAACAACCAAACAGGCGACATTTCCACAATAGACGGAACCTCTCTGAAACTAGTAGACAAATTCACCTACCTAGGAAGCAGCATCTCATCAACCGAGAAAGACATCGACACGCGACTAACGAAAGCATGGACAGCTAACGATAGGCTCTCGATCATATGTAAATCGGACCTGGCTGATAAAATGAAGCGCAGTTTCTTCCAGGCAGCGGTTGTATCGATATTGCTATATGGATGCACTACATGGACGCTAACCTCTCGGCTGAAGAAGAAGCGAGACAGCAATTACACAAGAATGTTGAGAGCAATATTGAACAAGTCCTGGCGGCAACACCCCACAAGACACCAACTGTACGGCCTCTTCCCTCCCATCACGAAAACTATACAAGTTAGACGAGCCAGACACGCAGGACACTGCTGGAGAAGCAAGGATGAGCTCATAAGTGATGTACTCCTATGGACCCCGCATATGGCCAAGCAAAAGCAGGACGACCAGCTCGAACATACATACAGCAGCTATGTGAGGAAACGGGATGTAGCCCGGAAGACCTGCCAAAAGCGATGAATTATAGGGAAGGGTGGCGAGAGAGGGTCTGGGATATCCGTGCTAGTGGCATGACATGATGATATATATATATATATATATATATATATATATATATATATATATTGGCTGATATTTTCCTTCCTAGCATACTGCATTAAATAGACAAAACACTTCGTATTTACCAATTCTATCGTTTATCCATTCAAGTCTTTGTACAAGATAGCATTGTGTTTGTCATCACAGTATACTTTCCCGCGAATATTGCTCCATTTGGGGAGGAAAGTATCTGGGAAACACACGGCAAATTTCTAAATTAATTTCTCCCAAATGTCAAATGATACACTACAATGTGAATGTATCAAAGACACACAAACACACTCAAACACACATATTCGTTTGTTATCATTTAGAGCATTCCAGTTCGCTACAGAACTGAAGACTTCAAATATTTGAAACATTCTTTCTCATCTGTAATTGACATGATTTCTTCGCTAATGAACTGTAATCAAGAAATCAATCATTTCATTATTTCATTGTACCCTTGCAAAAGTCTGTGTTATAAAGAAATTCTTTAAAAAATACACTAGAAACATGTTACTCGATGAACCAATTCAGTAAGCCCATGGCTAAGAAAGTGGATTTTTACAGTCTTCTTTCATGTTGTACGAAGTAATCATCGAAAAAGGAAAGATAAAACTAGAATTCAAAAGCTCGGATACATGTAATGTATCAAGAAAATACGCCTATAGGGAGATTCTTTTCAAAGAAAGAAAAATCATTAAAAAAAAAGAGAGAAGTTGAGAGTCTTCCACTCTAGATAAAAGACAAATGTCTTTTCTTAGTGACGGTTGTCTATCTTTTATGGTCTAGTTTTGTTTTTTGTTCAATGGCATGTCAACATTTATGGGTTATTCAATGTCAAAATCATCGTTGTTAAAGAGCTATAGTAGTAATGTTTAAAGCCATAGCTAGTGAGGTGATTAAGACGTCCATACATTTCCCGTAGGTATTTGCACAAACATGAATGTTATGGAGTAAATGGAATTCGAACTTACTTATTACGGTTTTGCAGTCTTGCACATTAGCCACTAAACCACAGGGATTCCTTCTCACTTGCTATAAGGCTTTTAAGGCATACGAAATAATAAAATTGTCCTCCACTGAATTTAGAATCATATGGGAAAATAAATGTCCTCTACTGTTATATTTTGACCCCTCGCCCCGGCCTAAAAATCCTATTCCAAGGTAATCCACCGGAAGGAAGTTACACATTCCAACGGCCAGTAATCGAAAGAGATCGCGTGGGCGGATTAAGGCTTATGATATGGGAAAAGGTGAAGGTCCCATTCTGCCATTACAGTCATGCACCGGAAGAGAGTAACCTCTGAACTGCATGACAGTTATTTCCGCTTGATGACGATTAAACATTCGATTTCAAAGATCCAGTAGGTGATCGTGTGGGCGTTGAATTATTATTTAACTCAGTTGAGTTTGGGTCCCAGAGCAGTTGTCAGTAGAATTCCAGACAGTAGAGACCAGATGTGGTAGGGAAAGCCACACCCGACCGAGGGGGCCTTCGGAAAGTCCTGATGGAGTTGACCCCAACATCAGGAGAACAAGACACAACGTGACGGTCATAACAGTGGGGTCAAAATATGAAGTTTATGTTCGGTCTCCAGCATCCTCTCACATGCTAACCTTTCGAACCCTTGCAATAAAGTGAGAGGTGAATATTTTTCTAAAGAAGTCTTCCTGTGACTTCCTTCCTGCAAATTAATTCTTCAGGCGTTTTCCTTCATGCGTCTTTATCGTTGTGTCGCTGTGAATTATGCTACATATATATGTGCACGTATGTAGATGTGAATCTGCATACGAGACTACATAACACTACCACCAAAATATCTAATAAATTTACTGATCTCCGATTTTAAATGCATTGTAAGCATCGTAGTGCGAATATATATATATATATATATATATATATATATATAAGAAGAAAGGTAGACAATGTTAAGAAAAGCTGAAGTGTAAATTAGTAAGTAAACATAATATTCCCATAAATTGAATTTAGAATCCTACGAGATAAAAAGAATAATTCCTCATTCTACAAAACATAGAAAAATAACCGCCCCCCCCATCTTAATTAGTTTGTAAAGTAACTCTCCACCTTTAATATATATATATATATATATATATATATATATATATATATATATATATATCATAAGTAATGTAGACTAAGAGTTGGAGAGAGCTTGATCTGTAAGTAAACTTTACAATTTTACAATCACATATTTTTTTCTCTTTTGAAAGTTTTACACAATTGTTTGCGGATGGTTTCTCAATGGAGTTTGATTGACAGCAAATCTCCTTAAGTTTCTCGGACTCTTTGATAATCCTTGCTTGTTTTTCACTCAAGGCCTAGCCAATGGGCTTTCTCAGGTATCTGAGTGACAGCAATTCCCCTCAGGTCTTCACTACTTTTCTGTTTATTTTAACAGATCCCAACAATTGTTTGATGTGGATAGTCATTTTTTTCACTTGTTCCAATCACCTTTTCATGAGTTTGTGATCTGTTCCGTATTCACCACCTATAATTGGCATCACATTATTATTATTATTATTATTATTATTATTATTATTATTATTATTATCTAACTCCTTTAGAGTTTTTCACATCAGTGTTAGCTGATGGTTTTTCACTGGAGTTTGAGTGACAGCAAGTCTCCTCAAGTATCCAGGACTCGTCTCAGTATTCTGACCGTTCTCAGCAATGCTGTCGTTTGGATAGTCTCTACGCGTTCGCCAACTTTCAAGTCCTCCAGGCATTTTAATAATCCTTTAGTTATTGTGCTTAACGCACCAATCACAATTGGCACAATCGTTACTTTCATGTTCCACAGGTTTTTCAATTCTCTAGCAAGGTCGAGGTACTTATCCTTCTTTTCACTTTCCTTCAGATTTATTCTGTGGTCTGCTTGGACAGCAAAGTCGACAGTTTTGCAGATTCTCCTTTTTTTTTGTTGATTATTATGAGCTCTTGTGTTCAGGCCGGGATTAGGTGATCCGTTTGTATATTAAAGTCCCATAGGAGTTTATGCGAGTCATTTTCTCCGACAGGTGGCGGGTTGTGCATATACCGTTTGTTTGTATGGTCGAATTGAAATTTCCAGAGCATTTCTCAATGGATCACCTTGCCGACCCAGTCGTGTCTCGCCTTGTACTCCTTCTGTGCTAATTAGCTGCATTCACTTATTATGTGATTGATCGTTTAGTCACTGTCACCGCATAGCCTACATTTACTGTTTTGTTGCGTCTTCTCTATTCTCGCTTTGATATAATTGTTTCTTATGGCGTTGTCCTGTGCTGCTAATCGGAGAGAATCGGTTTCTCTCTTAAGGTTTCCTTTTTTTGCCAGGTCCAAATTTTCTGGTGTGAGATGTTGATTACTAGACGTCTAAAGCGGCTATAGAGTTGTTTTCCCTCCCATTTTTGTTTTCTAGTTGTTGTCATTCTTTCGTCTATCGTGTTGTCCGTATCGCTTCTGATGGCTGTAATTAGTCCTCGTTCGTGTTTTTCTATGTAGTCTTCGAGCCGTTGTACGGATGCGTCAATGGTGTCTTCGATGCTCGCAAGTCCTCTTCCTCCCTCTACCACATAATCTACATCTGCTATTTTGTTGCGCCTTATCTATTCTTGCATTGGTATTGTTAATCTTTATGGCGTTGTTTTTAGCTGCTTTTTGGAGAAATTCTGTTTCTCCGTTCAGGTTTCTTTTTCTTAGCCACATCCACGTTTTCTCGTGTGAGATGTCGCTTGTAAGTCGCTTAAAGCGTCCTAGAGTTTTGTTTTCTGGTTATTGTCTTTCCGCTGGTCCCTGTGTCGTTAGTATTCTTTCTAACATCTACAATCAGTCTTCCTCCGCGCTTTTGTATGTTGTCTTCAAGTCGTTATATCAATGTGTCAACGCTGTCTTCAATGTTGGCAAGTCTTCTTCCTTCTTCTCTTCTTGACACATATAGTCTGTCAACATCTCAGGGGTAAGAGGCTTTATGGATGGTTATTAAATTTCTAGTTCTCTAGTTTATTTGTTTAAGTTCTCTAGTCCATTTCAAGGATGATGCCGAGTATCTTACAAGGTTTACAGCCCAAGTATTTATCCCTTTGACAAGGTTCCTGCAATAGAATTTTGTCTCAGGTAGCTTTATGGTTCTTCTGTGGTACACTTTTTAAATTTTTTCTTTCATTTCGGTTTGTTTGATGGTGTCAGTTTCCATTATCCCCAAGGTTTCCTTTTCTCCGAGTGTTCTGATGATAACTTGATTTGGTAGTTCAACTCCTTCCGTCATGTACCATTTGCTACGTTACATTACTAGTGTGGCACTTTTTTCTATCCGAAATTCCATTCCTATATCTTGACTGTATATTCTCACAGTCTGTATTAGGGTCTCATTTGTTGCAAAAAGTGTGATAACGTCCATGCACATCAAGTGGTTGTTTTTTTTTTTACAGCGATTTATTGAGAGTCGAACCGGCTGTGCATTTCCTAAATATGTCGTTGAGTGTCATCATGTCTCTCGCAAATATTAATGGTAATAGTGCATCTCACTGGAAGAGGCCTCTTTGGATCTTTATTTCTGATAAGATTTTTCCTGCTGCAGTGAATGCCACTCTGTTGGATTGCATGGTCTTCTTGATAAACTGTACTACTTGGTGACGTATCTCATTGAAATTAGACGGTATAATATCCAGCTTTGGCGGACCATATCGTTAGCCTTTTTATAGTCAATCAAAGCCTGTGCTGGATTTTTCTGTTTTGTATTAATTTCGTTGATAATTTGTTTATCTTTTATTTGTAGATCCCCTGTGCCCCTGGTTCTCTTGCAGCATCCTTTCTGTTCGTCGGTGTAGATTCCGCGGCAAATTTATGAGTAGAAGATATTCTCCCTAATTAGTGCTGCTAGTAATTTCCACATCATCAGTAGGAACGTTATGGGTTTATAGTTGGATTGGGGCCGCTCTTTTGATGTTTTTTTTTTCTTTTAATTAGAGTGGTCTTCCGTTTGGTCATCCATTGGGGTATCTCAGGTTTTGTATGCATTTATTCATTTTCGTAGCAAGTATGTCGTGTATGGAGATGTTTTTTTTCAAACAATATTAGTGTATGCCATCTAGGCCAGGGGTTTTCCAGTTTTCTATATTTTATGTTCCCTGGAGCCCGTAAGAGTGTATGTTTACCTGAGGGCCTTCTTTGAGCATTTGCAACTCTGTTTGCATGTTGTTTATCCATTCGTCTTTTTTGTTATGATCTTTCCGTTCCCACATTTTTTCTGCAGAACATTTTTCCTCTCTTGCATCCCGTTTTTGATATAGCTTCGCCCATCCTCCTGCTATTTGTTGGTAGAAAATGTTTCATTGTTTTGGAACGTGTTGTTTCATCTATATTGTTTGGTCTTGACTCGGTATCGTTTTAGTCTCCCTTCTTTCTCTAGTATTCTTGGTTGGTCTCTTCAACATTTTTTTAATTCTAGTTGCCGTGCTTTTTCAGTTTCGTCGAAATCTTTCTTAGTGTTCCGTTTTAGCATTCTTGCTTGATGTCGCAGTCTTTTGATCTGTGATTTAAGTATATGTTCCCACCCGGGTTTTGAATTTTACCTCTGGTTTTCAAGGGGCCCCCTTTGTTTTTCAGACTAATTTTGCCCCTGCGTATATCAAATCGTTTAACTCCGTGATGCCGTTTGTCTGGATATTTGTCACTAAGTCGTTCTCTTTATCTGTTTTGAATTTGACTGTCTTCCAGTCTTGGTTCTTTAGAGAAGGCAATGTATTTTTCTTTTCAGACATGATTCTTCGAATGATATCTATATTAGTTTTTCCTCTGGGGTCATTGTTTGCGTTTTTGTGTGTTTGCAGTGCAGGGGTCATTGTCATAGTGTGTTAGATTAAGAGATTCTGGCTTTCCTGTATTTAGTATTTAGGTTAGTATATTATAGGTTTGTTGATGTGTTTACCTATACATTTTTGGTAGATTTCCAGTATTTCAAGGTCAGAAAACCAAAAATGTTTAGGTATTGACCTAATCTGGTCAGCATGCCTTTGTTCTTTTGTCTTAAACCTACCGAATTCAGGCCAGATTTCTATCATTGTTTTTCTACAAACTCTTTTTTTCAGTGTTGCTTCTAAATTGACAGTGTAATGATACTATTTACCAACCCTTCCGCTCGGGCAGGATATGACACAAGGTCAGTTTTTAAGCGGAGTTTAGCAGGTTTGAATTCAGAGTTTTCCTTCTCCTAGACTAGTTGCCTAACCAAGGCTGAAGAACCTAGTCTCTCCTACTATTTACCCATAGCTGGAGGGAGAATAATTGGATTCATACCTTTCCCAAGGGTATTAGTGCTATGTGAAATGCAATCAGTGTCGTCTAGGATTTGAACTCGTGTCGCCGCGTCCAATTCCTACGACGATAACGACTACACCACGGGCACCTCCGTGAGAGTATAATGATAGTTTGTTATATTCCCATGTCCATATGCTGTGGTTTAGAATGTGATGCTTGGTTTGTTCATCGTTTGTGTACCTGAAAGAAGAATTTTTTGTGTACCTCGAAGAAGAAGAACCAATATTCGTAGGATGCCGATTTGCGCGCCTGACACAGATATGACCGTGAACACTTACGGTTAATGCTCTTTAACAGTGGGTACACAAAAATATTGATTTATTTAAGTTATAACTGTGTTCAAGTTCACTGACCTTCTATTTTTATACGGTACTTCTCACAATGATAAGTACCTGAGGTAGTTTCAGGTGTTCTTGTATCATCACATTTTGGTTTTTATATTTATTACCTCATTTTTAGACTTCTTTCGACTGAGGCTGGTCCTTTCATAGTAAAGCGTAGACCTGTAACGTTTTTTTTTCTGTTTTCATTATGGGCGGTGATTCTTCTTATTTAGTGCTTTTAAACTATATCAGATCCATTACATTTTCATCTATCGGGAAAAAGCACCCGTAAACCATATAGAATTTAGTGCAGAAGATTTAAACAAATCTAATTCGTACTTTTGAAATAGTTGTGCAGACAACGATTCTGAAAAAAAGTGAATTCATTTAAATAAATAAAAGATCCACTAAGATTTCACACAGGAAACGAAATTTATTATGTATTCTAAATTAAAGATAATTTCTACTCACCCGATTTTCTTCTCGAAAAACACACAGCCAAGATTCGTTTAGCCTTTTCAATGGCCACCTCTTAGCCTCTTCGAGGCTCCCATTGATTTTTAGTTTGTTTTTATAATTATTTTTATTATCATTTTTATTATTGCTGTGGTTGAAGTAATAAAGATGGTGACCGTAGACCAACTCGACCCGAAGGCTCACTTTTCAATAGCAGCTACACCGACTTCTAGGGGAGGACCATATTCCATTCCCTGGATTGCTGCACATAAGCCTTATTTTAGTGAGATTTAAATAAGGTGACATCAAGTACCAATTTTTGAGTCATTGGTTTAACTCGATGTGGAATTGAACCCTGGTCACCCGGCCCATTAGTAAACACTCTAACCAATAGTATATTTCCTTGGCCAGGCTTTCTGTCGGTGTAAGGCACACCATCCTGAAGACAAAGTTAAATATTGTATATCAAGTCGCAAAAGCAAATCTGCAAGCTGACGTATACTAAATCGCTTTTACCTTCTTCGCTTTGCTGGGATTCAGCATAAACGGTCGTAGGAAAAGATAAGGTGTAGATGTTGCATATTGACCTTCGACCCGGCCAAACATGCCATTCCAAAGTGATGCACTGGAAGGAAGTGACACATTCCAATGGCCAGTAATCGGTAGAAATTGCGTAGGCGGATTTGGCTGACGAAATGTGACACAGTAAAAGCCCATGATACACTCATAGACTGATGCACCGGAAGAGAGTGACCTCTGAACTGATTGACAGTTATTTCCGCTTGAGGACGATCAAACATGCCAATTGCAAAGATTGAGTGGTCGATTAAACTATTTTATAACTCTGTGAGACAGGAAGTCAGACGAGTTCGAGACCAGAGATGTCGGAGACAAGATGTGGTAGAGAAAGCCCCCGCCCGGCGGAGGGTTCCCTCAAGGACCCCGAGAGAGTTGGAGATCAGACGAGTTGGAGATCAGACGAGTTGGAGACAAGATGTGGTAAGGAAAGCCACCAACAAGCAGAAGGGGCCCTCGGGACCCCCGATGGGGTTTGGGGACCAGACCAATTGGTGATAAGATGCAGTAGTGAAAGCCAGCAGAGTGGACCCCCGGGCATCCGGTTTAGCATCAGGAGAACGAGAAAGACACAACGCTGATGGCCATAAGAGTGTGAGTCAATATATTGCAGTTCTATTCGGTCTCCAACTCCCTCTCACTCGCAAACATTGCAATAAAGTGAGAGGTATATTTTTTTAAAGAAGTCTTCCGTCGTCTTTATTATCGTGTCGTTATGATTCTTTCTGCATGAATCTGTATATAAGTATACAACATAGAGATGATAAAGTGTATATTTAAAAAGAGACCAGACAAGTAATTCAACCTTCGTATCCTTCACTTTATTAGAAGGTTTCAAACTCCTCAAACCAGCTTCAAATCTGGATAACTAAGTATTTTTAGTGTATGGACTCTTTTGTGCATCATCAACTACTTGAACAATTTCAAAATCAACTTTTCTCGTTTGACCGTTTCTCGAAATAACCGTGACAGTTCTCATTGACAATTCTCATTGACCATTTGTTGTCAAACAGACCGTCACAAGTTTCACCAGGACATGGGAATTGTGTGGCAGCAAGTGGATTTGAAGTAAAGCAATATTTATTATTTTGCTGGATGGCACAGAATACTTGATACTAATGTAGTGCTTCTTTCCCTGGTTGAACCCCCACCAAAAAAACATTGCAAGTTAACGGGTGTGAAATCTATCTTACCTTCTCCACAACTTTTTTAATAAGAAAACATGCATATAGAGTGTTCAGAGAGCCACGAAGCACTTGCATTTTTTTTTTTTTACTAACGGTCTTTATTTAATTTAAAGCACGTGAAGAGGATATAAAAGAAAATTCTTTATGATGATTGTGATAACTCTCATTTTCGATACAGGCTTGGTACTATCGTATTTTTTTCCGAACACCGCTATCAATTGTTCACTTGAAATAGACTGAATGAACGCTATTATCACAGCTTATAAACCATTCAATGTGCACGAACAAATATGCTACCCAGCTGATTGTGCTCCTCCCAATAAATGTATTTAGATGCAGTGAATGAAGGGTCTTCATATCTTTGGAAATAATACAGATTGCAAAAGCTTCTTCCAAAACCTGCATAGATCTTTAAGATATGTGGTTAGTAGTACTGTTCTAATGATATGATGAATATTTTGTTTAATCATTTTTTTATGGTTGTATCTGTTTAATTGACTGACTGATTTTAACGGATTCTCAATCCGCCTTGAGATACTTTAAAGCCTAGTGATGAGAGAATTGGCTTCTTTGAACATTCATACTTTAATTTTTGGTATAGTTGTTTCTTAATTTTTGACACATGGTTTAATGGAATACGGATAATTTTTAAACTGTATTTTGAACGCATCTCCGAAAAATTACGCTCAATGTCCATCGTATAAAAAATACGGCCAAGAATTTGACATCTGGGACGCACAACCCATTCTCCATCCATGATAACTGTAAGTATTATTGGATTATTCCAAGGTTGGATTGTGCGAATTAACACAACGGAAAGAAGCGAACCAGGCCTCGTTGGTAAAAAAAAAAAAATTACACTTAAAAAAAATAGCAGAATTCTCTTCTGTAACGGTCCAACAGTCTACAATAGGGGGTTTCCTCGGGTGTAATGGTTAAAACTATGGACTGCGGAATCGTAGTACGCGAGTTCGTACTCCAGTCGCGCTATTACGTTCACTTTCGGGCAAATACACTTGGGAAAGGTACGAATCCCCGTATCCTCCCAGCTATGGATTAAAAAGTACCACTACTGTTCTTCTAGGAGAATGGCTTTGGCATTTAATAACCAGCAAAGGTTGATATGCCATTAAAAACAAAGAAACAAAATCAAAGAAGTCTACAATTGTTGTGTCGCTTTTCATGATCAGTTAGTTTCAGCGGTTGTGCCATCTTCATCCTCTATGAAAAGTGTTTTTTTTTTTTGTTTTTTACGGCCTTATAAAAAGTACGAGACTAATATTCTATTGCTACGTTAACTTTTGTAATGATTTTATTGGAATCTGCAGCATGCTGTTAGAAATATCCTTAAATTTCTCTTCCGATAACTTCGTAGACCTTCTACAGCGTTTAGCATCATCAACTGATCCTTTTCCCTGACATTTATCAAAAGTGTTATGTTCTGCATTGCAATGTGGAAAATATGTATCGAAAGATTTGTCAGCAAAACACTGTCACAACAACTATCTGTATATATAACCTTCAAGAAATATATTTTCAACGAGAATAAACTTTCTTCAACCGTTGCAACCATTTCCGGGAAAAACCTGAAACATGTATTACATGAAAAGTACAGAGTAACTTTTCCTGGGAAAGGAGAAGCGCCTTCCCGTACACCTCAGTGTTGTAGCTATTGAAAAGAGGGTCTTCTGGTCCCCTTCGACTTCGGTCGCCAAATTTACTCCATATATATATATATATATATATATATATATATATGAATATAGAATTTGTAAGGAAGTAATTCTATCTGTTTAATTGACTGACTGATTTAAACGGATTCTCAATCCGTCTTTAGATACTTTCAAATCTAGTGATGAGAGAATTGGCTTCTTTGAACATTCATAGTTTAATTTTTGGTGTAGTTGTTTCTTAATTTTTGACACATGCTTTAATGGAATACGGATAATTTTTAAACAGCATTTTGAACGCATATATTGCACTCTAACGGGAACTTCATTTTAGTAATGGCAATAAAAGGTGATTCAAATCAGACTCAGACTGAAATGTAACCTTAACATGAGATGCATTCTAATGTCATTGCTATCTCTAATTCATTGGTCAATGTGCACACAGTTAAATAGTTTAAGACATTAGTATCTAATATTTATAGTCCCATTTGTAAACTGTTAAATGATTTCCAGCATTGATATCTAACACCTATAAATCTTTTGTTTGCACACAGTTAAATGATTAAACATTTATATTGACCTATTGAGGGAATCCTAACATTTACTACCACTTAGGGTCGCAGTGGACCTGAGAGTATTAGTAACGAAAACTTACTCAACATTCCCCAAAGGACTTGAGACTCACTGTAAGATGGCTTTACACCATATTCAGGACACTTTTCTGGGTATTTTACCTCTACAGAGACAAAGTGGATGTAGGCTAGCAATTGTTAAGGTATAGGCATCAAGTTGATTAGTGATATTTCATATCATCCAGTAATTACAAAAAAAGGAGATCTTGTTATACTGATGGGATAATTGTCTCTCATTTTGATTATAAGTTCTTTCCTCTCTATGGCGCAAAAGACCGGAACTGAATCTATAACAGTTTACTTTCTCTCTTCTCATATGATTTTGAGCGATGTCTGTAGGTATGTATTATGCATTATTGTTCACACACATTTCATCTACGGTAAAGGCGCATCAAATTTCAAGCCGGCTAGTTTTATGTCATTTTCCGTTACAAGCGAGCGGGTTGCTGACTCGGTCATTTTTGTGTTGACGTCTCTGACCAGAGATCACTGATATCCGGCCCTTGCATATAGCGCTGGACATCAAAGACATGGACGCTTTATGTCCGAATCATGATAAAGATGAATGCGAGGTCGGCTGAACATGAGTGGGCTGAACCCGAAACCAGTCAACCAAATAGTGTAGCCCATTTCTCCCAGTCATCAAAATATATTCTCTAAATGCGATGTTCCGAGTTTCCTAACGTAATGGTCTATAATATCTAGACAGAATAATGAGATGGAGAATTTAAAGTGGATTTATTCTCAATAATATAAACTGTTTAATATCGCCCTTTCTTTTTGTTTCTCCGGAAAAAATTCTTTGTTTTTTTTATACTAAATGAACAAAGCTTTTGCTCATATTATTTTGCACTTGCTTCAGGATTTGCCTGATATTTTTCTCAGTGCAAAGGCGCAAAATTGGTTAAGTGTTCCTCGTTGCTTAAAGCGCGAGCTATATTCTAGGTTGACTGATCTTGTAATACTCAAAATTAGATTTTTAAGTTATTCATCATAAGCTGTAGACCGTTAATCTGATATTACCGGTTGAGTGTCAGTTTAATACACAACCATAGCTGAATATTTCACCCAGATAGAAGCGTCATATATTTTGCAATATTTTCGTAAGTGCAAGTTTGCTGCACGGAAATCATGTGAATAAAGCAGTTCCTCTACTTCGTAGGTACTCACTGTGGTTGGTAGTATAATTGCAGTTGATGCGCCTTGACATTATACGTTGCTTCAGACCGTGTGTGATTTGACAGCTGTATAGATGAAAGTACAAAGTAATCTAATTCGGACACTTATTATTTTCGAGTTTGCACAGTGGCGTAACATCACAAAAGATACCGAAAATAATTGTTGTCCAAAAGGTGAAGGCACATGTGTCACATAATGACCAAAGGATTCATGAAATTTAGCTATGGTTGCAAGATCCCTGAAGATCAAGCAAGGATAAGTTGGCGTAAAAGCCAGGATTAAGAAACCGTGTTTTAAGCCATAAAAGACAAACCAAAAAGTAGAACTCATAGATTATCACGAAAGCTCGGCCTCAAGTATAGGACCTCACTTTTTTGACCTCGACAAATGCATCGGAAATTGCCTAAGTGTGTTTCATGTTATCAAAATCTGGCAAAATTTTGAATCATAAATAGATAAATGTAAGTTTTAAATTTCGATGCAAAGGAAGCCAGGGTGATAAACTATTGAATAACACTTAATAGTGCGAATATTCTAAATATCTATTGTGACATATATATGGCATAGGTCTAAAAAAAGGTGTTCGCACCCAGGATCGAATTTTAAATCTGTTGCATTCACGATGTATTTGATTTTTATGGACACAGTACAAGGGAGTGAGAGTTTCCAAGAGCTGTGGTGATATTATTAATTCGAAATGTATACCGTAAAATAAGAAACAAAAATATGCGTGACAGACTATGAGCAGCACTAATCCATCAGCATAACAATGCTGTTTCAAATAAGACCAGATCTAAGTACTGTTTATAATAACAGAGAGTTAGGATTACAGACCATTGGTTATGATATTTTTCTTTATATTCAGATAATGAGACGATTATATATGCAGCAGACAAATTAAATGATTGAATAAAACGCTCATTTACAATTTACGAATTTTTGTTTCTTTAATTTGAGTTAAAATTTAGTTGGAAAACCAAAAAATACAGTTTTCTCTAATAAGAAAAGATAATATCTGTCAGAACGCAAACATTTTCTGCGAACAAGTGAAGTTCATAAATTACATACATCAATTTGTGATTGTCTATTTATGGTTGTATATTTTGTGCATGTAAATATATTTGTGAGAGAGTGTCACAATGGGTGAGAGAAAGTATTCCCTATGCTTTAATATGTATGCGGCTGCAAATGAAAGTTTTCATTAGCAAGGGAAGACTGTAATATATTTTATTCCAATTTGAGACAATTAAGTGATGAAGAAATTAAATGCAATCTTGAAGGACAGCTTGTTAAATTTTCACTCAAATGAAATAAAACTGAAAGTTTGTTTTTTTTTATTTAGATTACGGAAGAAATCTGTAAATCCTACGTAATATGTATTAATTTTTGCTATTTATAAGATCAAGATATGCTCGAAATTAAATGGTATATCTATGTTTCCAATTGGTTAAAAATGTATTTTAAAGAATTTAGGGGATAAAAGATTTCGTAAATATTAGTGGGGAGTAATATTTCAAATTATTTGTGACAAATCAAATATTGTAGGTTAGAAATCTCATATGAATTTTAAAACTAGCGTTCCAACACTGATTGGTCAATAACTTTAAAAATACAGACAAAAAATATACAACTTCTGGAGCATATGTTTTGCACAACAATGAACTTTTTTTTTAATATGGCAATCTGTTAATTTCCCGTACATAGTAGAGGCGTTACGAGTGCGAGGCGTTACGTTTATCATCGTAAGAACTGGCCAATATGACCCGAGCTGAAATCGTGAATGAGGATGTTTTCATTTCATACAGCGCCTTGGCAAATGCATGAATGTAATTTTTCTCAATCCAGCTATTGGTAAATAGTAGGGAAGACTGGACTTTTTAAGCTTAATAGAATTTCCTCTCAAAAAGAAGGACATATCGAATTTCATATCGGTTAAACATCGCTTACTTTTTCCATAAAATAACCTTGCGTAAAATCCTGTTCATGCAGTCGAGTTAATAAACACACACACACACACACACACACACACACACACACACACACACACACACACACACACACACACACAAACATCATGATTTGAGCGTATACGTAAAATATATACGTAAAAAAAACCTACAAGACTTACGCTTAGAGTGACGATTGTTCAGTGGTAAGATACCTGACTGACTTAAAGTCAGGCAAGTTTAAACCCCAGCTTGAAGCATTTTCCGTGTCTAGCCATACTAAAGATTTTTTATAAAACGAAACAGTTAGACTGTTGGTGCCAATATATATATATATATATATATATATATTGGTGTATGAGTATGTATGAATGTGTTAGCGTTAGTTTCTGAGGTTAGAAAAAGAAGTCAGTGCCGAAAAATGTGCAAGAATATATTCATTTGAAGTAACTTTGTTTATAAAAAAGAAAAAAAACCTGCATCTTTCCGATATATATATATATATATATATATATATATATATATATATATATATATTAATTGAAATTTATTCTGGCTTCAATCTTTTCGAGGTTGTTGCGTTTGCTAATTCATAATACAAAATGTTATCCTTATGAAATGAATGAAATTGCAAAAATATGAGTAACTTTTCTTTAGAGGAAAATAAACTTTTAGTTAAAATATAAGGGTATACTTATCATGCAAGTAGTTTGCCAGGAAGCAGAAGGTCGACAGCCTCTAATCTCCCATCCCACCAGCCATCAAAGTAAGACGAACTAGACATGCTGTGCACATTAGCCACGTTCTATTATTATTGTTGGCTGACCATCAAGTACTTATATACTTCAAATCTAAGCAGAGTATGGATCTGTTAGGAGTGTACGATATTGATGGGTAGACAGACAGACAGTTAGACAGACATATATAGGGACGCATACACAGGCACCGACAGAGAGACCAAAATAGAGAATTCGATGAATGAACTGATGATGATGATGATGATAATGGTGATGATGATAATGACACTGGTGATGATTTCTCGTTTATAAGCAATAGCTATATAAACTTATATATTTGATTTTTTTCCTCCGGTAAAATTTGAATTTTGGTATCTGAGTAGTCTTTTTATCATGCCAACAATTTATCAAATGTATAAAGTCCCTGTGTTTGCTTGCATGTATGTGCGAGTGCGTTTGTGTATTCTTTTTTAAAATTTATGGTTGAGAGATATCGTCTTTCGCAATAGAAAGGATATAAAGTTTCAATAAATGAATGAATAACATTAATAAACGTTATCATAATAAGTTATATTGGTATCTGTTCTTTGTGGGAATACTTCATTCAGAGTGAGTTTACTCACAAAGTTTGTTTAACAACAAAACGACTAAGGCTGCTGACAATGTATTTGTTTTGAAAAGGACTCTAAACTATGTATAGATCAAAGTCAAATATTACCTTCGTTCTTTGATCCGACGATAAATCATAATTTCAGCGTGAGTAACATAAACACGAATTGTTCAAAAGAAAAGAACAAGTAAACATTGATCTCCTAACTGTGGTATGTGGTAATAGGACACTTTTATCTGAACAAATCTGGTTGATGGGACTTGGAATAAGCTAACTGCATTCTCGGCAGTGGTGCAATATCTCACAAAATTGCGTTGTCGATATGACACTAAACAGCACGCTTGCCCTGTTGGTTTGGGCTGTAGAATACACTGACTGCATTTCAGCAGAGGGGCCATGACTTCCCCAACGTGAGTTCTGGATATAAAAAAAAAAACAATCTAATGATGAGACTCGAGTAATGATGGAGCTTTGGCGAATGTGGAGTACCTCTTCATTGCGATCGCTCCCAGGTCTACTCTGGCCCAGAGAGGTAGCACCTGATCGGATCCTATCTATGGTTTAAATAGAACTAAACTCTGTTATTATGCTAAACTGAATTGTTTGAAATATAACTGTTTTTTATGTATAAAAATTGATTTGGCATTAAATACTCTACTGCGGTGGATATGCCATAAAACCAAGACTTAGCAAACGTAAACAGCATGCCATAGAGAGAATTCAGTTCCAGAGTTCAGGGGAATATGGAGATATGCTTTGGTTGCCATTACTCTCAGATTCACTCCGTCCCGGAGTTGCAGGAATTGCTTGGTCTGATTTATTGTGCACAAAGTTCTATTTGAAAATTGTCAGTATTGCAATGGAAACGATAAAACGGTGCTCAAAAAAGTTAATTAAATAGAATTAAATAAAAGGCCTACAATTTTTATCTAAAGTTGTTTAACAAGCATCTGTGTAGTGGCTCACGTGCTGGATAGTAAGCGAATTTAAACACCGATCAGGTTATTACGTTCACTTTTAAATTAATATCCTTCCAAAATACCGGGAATACACTTAAATGGTAAGAATGCTGTTCTACAGAGATTGTTTTGGCATTAGATAACCTACGAAAGTTGTTTGGCCATCAATATAATTTACCGCAAAAGTTACCAATTGATTTAAAAGATTATTATTGTTTAATAGAAACCATATATGCATAAAATCATTTGAATTAAATACATCATATCACTTGACTGTGTGCCAAATATTTCTAATAAAAATGGTTACTTGAAAATATATTAAGAATTATAATTAGCTACTTGGGGTCAGCTATCTTTTGAACGTAATAACTGTGCAAACTTTTGAATATTAAATCGGAAGTCATACAATAAAAATACAATTGTACATAAAATATTAGTATTAATTAGTGTTGTGGGAACCTTACCCATCTAACTATAATGGACTCTTCTCACCGTTATTAGTAGAGAGATTTTGCTGCCAGAAGGGCAGCTCACTATCGGTGTTATACGAACAGTACGAGACTTCTTACCTTTTCTATGTAACTCTTTCTTGTGTAATATAATCTGTTATCTAATATCCGTGTTTGTGTTTTCATTAGTGACTCTTTCCGGGGCCACAACAGATAGGAATGCTTTATAACACATAAGCGTACAAAAAAAGATTATTGTCATTATAGTCAAATATAAAACGAGCGATTTAAAAAAGAATCATAGCGATTGAATGTTAAACATATACTTCGATATGATTGAAAAATAAGCATTTACAAATTAATCCAAATTTCGCATTAAATAATCCCTTAGATATAGGTATGCGGTCAAACAAGTAATTCAAAGCAAATCAAAGAAAACATTGCGCTTCCATGCAGAAAAATAAAAGAGAATTGCTTCAAGTTCGCTTTTTAAATCACCATACCAGCGGTTTTCTGTTTAAGTTAACCTGAAAGTATCTGGTCAAGTCACGTCACGTCAAGTCACGCGATCGAATATTCAACCATATAAAGTGCCGTGGAGAAAGCAAATCGAATATTCATAGCACGTTGTTTAGTTTGGCATTATTTCTTTTTTGGTTATCCTATGTGAATAATTCTTTTTTGTGGGTTGGGATCCTTGATTTGTTCTCGCACACAGGCTAAATAGTACCGCGTTTTCAAGCGCGAAGTAAAATCAGATAAAGCAAAGACCTTGATGAAGTGAATGGTATTGCAGGCAATTCCATTCAATCCTATTCAATATTGATTGTAGAAAAATAAACAGTGACTCAAACATGCCATAAAATCATTCCACTCTCAAATTAAAAGAACTTACAACAATAATATTTAATGCCATCTGTATGTAACATACCAAAGATATGTATATGTATGTATATGTGAAACGTACATAGAATGTTCATAACATATATACATAGAACATAGGGATCCCGAAACACACAAAAAAATTTATGACTTCTTAGTTCAGGTACGAACATTTTTCTTACCTTTGAGTTAAAAGGTTTTTCGACATAAAGAGAGAGATACCATCTTTCTATTCTGACATTTCCATCTCCCCCAAACAACGTGCGACACCTGCCACAAGGCCTCGGCGAGCAAACGTAGTTCCACCTTCTTCCTCCGAGCTAGGACTCAACTCTAAACGTTCGGCCGCAAAAAAACTCGACTAACTGACTTTTCTCAAATCCCCCAAAATCTTCCGCGCACGCTTCCGGTGCATGACGTCATTCACATCCCTGGTCACATCCCCTATCAGGGATTTTTATTTTGACACCTGTGAACGACACATCCTCCCTGCACGCGCGTCAACATCTGCGCTCAAGTTTGCACCTAAGTAACCCATGCACTGAGCCGAAAGGTTCTCAGCCTTACTAAACCCAAAGGCAAGATATATAAAACGAAATCCCTCAGCCTTAATATTACATGTAAAGAAAATAATTGTTTACTTGGATCAATAAAAACAAAATGATATAAACTACAATATACGTGCGTGCACAAACACACACACACACAAGCTACGGGTAAATTGCTATTTAGATTTCGGAAAAATGAAAATATTTCTGGAACACCACTTTATTTGATGTATTTACCTGAACATATACTGAAATAACATAGTTTGATTTTATTTGATTTTGACTTCAACCATGGAATAAAGAATACTTCTAAATCTCCAGGAAGCCTTTCCGATGTTGGTGTTTTTTTTTTAATTTGGCAAATGTTGTTGTTATACCTGATGTCAGTTCATCTTTCGGATTCTAGTAAAATTTGTTGGTGTCTGAGTTTAACCGCGTCCTACACATATTTAAGGGATTGAAATCAAAAGACTTATGTGAACAGATATTAGGGGTGATGCAGTGGGAAAGATTTCTGATACAAATTGTGTGTTCTGATTCGGTGGCATAGTGCAGTGTCCTGGTGCTAAACACAGAGCCTTCAGCTTTCCACCTTCTAAATCCAGGCCGTCACTATTTTCTTCAGACAAATGATGAGTCTGATGTCATGTGGAAAGAGGAATGGAAATATAAAATCAGTATCACAAGTGATTACCTTAAATACCATTGTGAGATGAGGTCGGGGTTTTATGTTTTCGTCCTTATGGATATGAATCAGTCCTTAAATCGACACGAAAATACTATGAAATACGTGTTGTAGCTTCCGATATGAATGCCCTCAATACAGTCAGCCATTTTCAGATTTCTAGAGGAGTGAGATACGTCAAAGCGCTATTTCCTCAGAGAAAGTAACTGTTATGTTTTGACCTGTTGACCCGGCCAAAAATGCCATTCAAGGTAATTCACCGGAAGGAAGTGACACATTCTGATGGCAGTTATGAGAGGAAATCGCGTGGGCGGAAATTGGCTGATGAAATGGGACGAGGTAAAAAAGATCCCATTATACTCTCATAGACTGACGCACCGGAAGACAGTGACCTCTGAACTGGATGACAGTTATTTCCGCTCGATGACGATCACACAGGCCATTCCAAAGAAAGCGGAAGTGACACATCCCGGTCGCTAGATATCGGAAGGAGTTGCGGAGGCGTGTCCATATCACCGCGTGGGAGTTTGAAGGCCGACGAATTGAACAGAGGACAGTTGAGTTCCGGTCAGTGGGTTAAACGAGCCAGTGTGGACAGGCGAGTAGAGTTGAGGAGTGGGACAAGATTTAGTAAGGAAAGCCAGTGCGCCGGTTGAGCAGCCATGGAGAACGAGAAAGAGACAACGCTGACGGGCATAACTTCGGGGTCAAAATATTTCATGATGTTCGGTCTCCAGCTCCCTCTCACACGCAAACTTTGAGTTACACTTTTCGAAACCTTACAAATGAAGTGAGAGGTAAAATATTTTATAAAGAAGTCTTCCTGCGCCTTCCTTCCTTCGTGCGTCGTTTGTTCCGGTGTCTTTATCATTGTGTGTCAGTTTAATTATTTTTTGTGTCGTTATGATGCTGCATGAACATGTATATGTGTATATAAGCATATTTATTATGTGAGTATATAACATAACCAAATGAATCAAGATGAATCAAGATGAATCAGTATATATATATATATATATATATATATATATATATATATATTAAATCCTGAGTCGGGACTACTGTTTCGCCTAAACTGGCTCCTCAGGGTATCTCGCACCGACACCCTGAGGAGCCGGTTTAGACGAAACTGTAGTAGGATAGTCCTGACTCGCGATGTAATTTCTGTAATTAGCTCTACTTTTGTTTTGAGCACTATTTGTAATAGTAGCATTGCAGCATTTTACGGTGGGTTTTTGTTCTTTTGACCGACAGACTGTATATCTCTTGATTTTTTTCAACTGGTGTGACGAAGTTGGCCTTTTCTTTATTTTTTCCCAAAATAATTCTTTATTTCTTTTTCCCCCAGGCAGTGATTCGGGATATTGTAATCTCTAAATTCTGTTTTTTTTTCTTTTTCCTGGTAACCGTGAATGCTGGTAGATAGTAAGTTAGTAAATATATATATATATATATATATATATATATATATATACATATATATATATGAAATTGAGTATACAGAGTCAAAAGCGCTTTGTGTCTGTCAGTTGTACGCCCATAAGATAATCCGACCAATGCTGGTGTTCGTTGAATCTGTGTCACGATTATTCTATTTTATTTGTTTACGTGTATTTTATGGCGTATGAACCTTTGTACGTTATTTAATACAAAATCAGTTTTTCTTTGACAAATAAACAGTTCTAGTTCAAGCAATTCAGTTTAGCATGAGTACACACATTAATAGTCAAAAACATTTCTATTTCAATCTATTCAGTTATAAACAATTCATTTTAACATACGAAAACTATACCGTTTCAAACAATTCAATTCAGCATAATTACGCAGTTTATCTTTCGAAATAGTTCTATTTCAAGCAATTTAGTTTAGCATAAATAGGCAGTTTAAATGTCAAAACAATCATATTTCAAGGAATTCAGTTTAGCATAGGTACACAGTTTTGTTCTATTTCAACCATAGATAGGAACCTATCAGGTGCTACCACTCCGGGCCAGAGTGAACCTTAGAGCGATGGCAATGAAGAGGTAATCTGCATTCCCCAAAGCTCGTGAATTATTTGAACCTCACGATCAGATTCTTTTGTGTCATTTCCAGGATACTTGTAGGGGGATTGGTTTTATGAAACATCAACAATTGTAGGTTATTAATGCCAAATGCATTTTTAGATATATAAACAGTTATATTTCAAACAATTCGCTTTTGTATAAGAAAAGTTTTTTTTTTGTTTTTTTGTCTACACAGAATCAAATGCTAAAACAGTTGTATTTCAAAAACTTCATTTTAACATAGGTTTGCATTTTGAATGTCAAAACATTCCCATCTCAGCAATCACAGTTATAAACATTGAAATACTTTAATTTCAAACAATTCAGTTTAGCGTAAGTACAGATTCAATGTCAAAAACTTTACAATTTCAAACAATTCAGATTGGTATAAGTATGCAGTATAAATGTAAAAAAGTCCCATCTTAAGCAATGCTGTTTAATTCTATTAGGCCCATAGATAGGAGCCTATCAGGTGCTACCACTTCAGAACTGACTGAATCTGGGAGCGTTGACAATAAAGGTCTACTCCGCATTCCCCAAAGCTCTAGCAATACTGGAACCTCAGCATCAGATTGTTTAGTGTCATATCAAGGATACTCGTTGGGTGGCGTCTCAATCCTCTGAGAGAAGCAGTCAGTGTATTGAACAGCCCCAACCGAATGGACCATATTCTATTATATATATATATATATATATATATATATATATATGACTGTGTGAATGTCTCTCAATGTGTGTGGTTGCGTGTTTATGCGCGTATGTGTGTATGTGTAGGTATATGAGTAATAGTATGCGTAATTGTATGTGTTTGGATATATCTTGTATCAGTTGGCTGGTCTGTTACAGAGTAGAAATTGGGATCGTCCTATACATAATGGAATTATTCATCATGTCGCGCTGACAGCATGAATTTTCTCGACTCTTTCTTGTCAAATATTCCTAACATCAATCTCTTCTGGCAGGTCATCCAGACTGCATCCAGTATCTCCAGAGATCTCTTGTATATGTCTTTACTGGTTAACGAAAATCGGTACATCCAAATATAAGAGTCAATTGAAGAACGCCCTATTTCCGTCCATACTTCTCCCTCAGTTTACTCGCATGTTTTGATTGTCTGATTGGACGGTAGGCGAAAACGGAGGAAAGTGGCTGTACAGCTGCCGCTTTTTGGGTTATTGCTTCTTGGATTTGTTCAAAAATCACGTGTCATACTTGTGTAGTTCACATCCATCCTTTTCTTAATGTGTTCCATTAACATTTAAATGGTGCATCGATACAGTGGTATTGACACAGCTTCAGCTTTGAGGAAACCACGTTTTATTTCAATAGAGATATCAGGTTGCCTTATTATCGATAACCTGTCAATAGCTGTCGACGTCTTCACAAGGTTTATGTTAACAGCCCTCTAAATTGATGAGATATTGCTGCCAAAGTACGTAAAGTGGTATATTGATTCCAGAGGCACTTTACTCAACATGAAGAGTGACTCTTTCTGGTTTAAAACACATGGAATCTGATTATTCGTGCTGAGGCATAAGCCTGCTGCAGCTTACCTAAATATATTTTGAAGGATTTGGCTAGAGGAGATACTTTTGAGAGAAGCGCTAGATCATCTGTGTAATTGAAACTCTCATAGTTTTGGGGGATATACTTTGCTTTTTACCTTTTTATTTAGTGTTAAACGATTTCCATTTATGGGATCTATTTACGTCAGTACTATGTAATCTAGTAGATTATTAATATAAAAATAAAGAAAGTTGGCAACAGTGGTCGAGGGCGACCTGAATGCTTTGTTTTCAATAGCTAATACACTGAGGTGTAGAGGAGGGCGCTACTCCTTTCCCTGGATTGCTCCACTTTACCCTTGGTATGTACCTTATATTGCTGAGTGTTAAGCAAAGAAGTATCAAGTACCATTTTTAAAGTCTCTGGTATGATCCGACCTGGGATTGAACCCCGGACTCCCGGACCATTGGTGAACACTCTACCCACTATTCCAATGAGCCGGTAAAGATTATGAATATCATCATCATCATGTCCTGCTGCAGGCACGGATATCTCTGACCCACTTTCGCCACTTCTCCATATCGTTCATCGCCTCTGACATGTCTTCAGAGCCACTTCCCGTATCCTCACATAGCTGCTGTACGTATGTTCGAGCTGGTCGTCCTGCTTTTGCCCGACCATATATGGGAGTCCATCAGAGTACATCACTTACGAGTTCGTCCCTGCTTCTCTAGCGGTGTCCTGTGTGTCTGGTTCGTCTAACTTGGATAGTTTTGGTGATGGGAGGCAGGTGGCCGTATAGTTGGTGCTTTGTGTGGTGTTGTCGCCAGGACTTGTTCAATATTGCTCGTAGCATTCTCGTGTAATTGCCGTCTAGCTTCTTCTCCAGCCGTTTTGTTAGCGTCCAAGTAGTGCATCCATATAGCAGTATCGACACGACCGCTACCTGGAAGTAACTGCGTTTCATTTTATCGGTCAGGTCTGATTTCCATATGATCGATAGCCTATCGATAGCTGTCCCTGCCTTCGTTAGCCGCGTGACTGAGAAAAAGACCAATATGATGCTAAGCAGCTATAAAAATAGGATTTATGTCAATATAGCTCTTTGTGGTTTGAGGTCCTTTTCTTAGGAAAGGGAAATATGTAGCCTTGCATGCATTTATTTAAAGTATAATTTCTACGTGACGTAGCAAAATCGTAAAAGTATGTTGTCAATTTTTTTTTTATCTTCCATTATTCAGAAAATCCTTCGTCGAGGTCTACAGTCTTTTTGCTTTAAGTTTCTCTGTATTGCGACAAGTTCCACCTCCCTAAACTCTACAAGCACGATGTCTAGTTTGCAATCAAATATTTTTAGGCAGAGTTCAGTAGGGCTTCTGAGCCATTCTCTTGAAATGTTTTTCTTCTTCTTGGTTACCAGATTTAGTTATACAGTCGACGTGCTTTTCTTTTTACTCATTTAATTTACTCTTGTCGATTATCTATCTTCGACAGAATTTCTGACTTCATTGATTTGGTCTAGAATGAATTATCGTAGTTGCTTTTGGTATTTGCTCGTTCACTTTGAAGTTTCTCAAATATAGTCACATTGCTATTTTTTGGGATTCTTCCATTAAGTAAGAATATTTTTTTCATCTTCCTCTCAATGCTAATGACTCCGATGGAACTCCTCATTTGACTTTTAGTTTTAGTCATTCGGAGTATTTTATTCTGATGTCTCCTAAAATGTATAAAAGATTTTGCTTATTGTTACAGTATATTGATTGCTTATATCATTGTTGATAATTGAGGACAGTCATAACGTTACTTTAATTTCTTTTTGAGGCTAGACAGCAACATATGATTTTTAATCATTATCAATTCTCCTTCAAAAAGATGAGTGTGCCTCACAGTTCATAGAGCTATACATCCACTGTTTTTTTTTTTTTTTGGTGAGTATATAGCCAAACTGTGCTTTAGAATTATGCTGGTAAGTCACGGTCCATAGATCTCTCTCGCTTTTTAATAATATACTGTTGGGTCATATAAGGCTTTTCTCCAGTTAAAATTCACCTAGATATTCGTTATTTCTGTTTATCGATTCGATTAAGCAAACTATATGCTTTCCGTCTCGGTTGCTTGAGTATACGTGACTCCACCGATGGTTAGAACATTGTGCAAGGGAATTTGTCGAGCAAAAGAAGATTGTAGAAGGTCCTAATGTCTAATTCATCAGTGGCATTGATGGGACTACTGCAAGAGACATCATTTTCTGTTACGATCTCTTGATGTTATTTTGTGATATTAAGGCACGACAACTGAAAAGCATTCCTACACCTTCTATGGCAGCATTGACTGAATTTTTTCCCCGAAAATACTTCAACAAATGCCTAATCACAGAATTCTAATTATAATATTATATGGTAATATCCATGTCATTAATCAATAATAGTTGAGGGTGACCCCAATGCTCCCTGTTCACTAGCTACTACACCAAGGAGTAGGAAAGGGCGATGTCAATATTGTGCTCGATTGCATATGCTATAAACACGTTCAAAATTGCGTTAAAAATTCTTGAAAAGAGCAATGTGAACTATGATTTTTATTATGTAAATATTGTTTGGTTTTTAGGCTCTATAGCAGATTTTTTGCACACAGGTATCCGAGCTTTAACCTCAACAGAACGCTCCCCTCGTTTTTACCCGTTTGAAGGGCGATGCAACTTGTTATAGTTTTAATTAGGTAATGTAAATCTTTCGATGGCAATTTTTATCTTCCATACAGGCCACTCTTATAGATGTGTAGCTGCTGTTTAGGGACTCAACTATTTTATTCTGGCTGTTGACCGATGAGGTTCTTCTGCCCAGCATTTGGCAAGACGCACCGTTGACTCACCATTGGATTATTCTGCCTTACCTTATATCGACCACAGTGCTATCTAATAACTTTCTTTTTCAATTTTCAAACACTTATTTTGACACGCGAAGTTCTAGTCTACTTAATGCCTATCTGATGTCGCTTTTCGTCAGACCTCTAGAAAAGAATTCTGATGGCTAGACATGATCAACTCTGCAAACACCTTCATTTGAATCTTTAAAATATATCAAACTTTAGCTTCGATGCTTTTTTACGACTTCACACCTTGTACATCTGAAATATATATTTATTTATATTTTTATATGGCTTACATTATACACAATGAACTTGCGTCATACGTGTGCATTCAAAGAAAACAGCACTTTTTTTGCTATGCTATGCTCAGTATAAAACTTTCTATCAACCAGATCTGTTGTTTCCTTATCACCTTACATATGGAGAAATGTACAAATAAACATTTGAATCAATGTTTTCGCTTAGAATCAATATATATCTCCGTGAATGTATATGATTCACTTTCCTTTTCTCTGTTTCTCTGTCTCGCCCCACCGGTATATATGCACCCACCCACACACACATACATGCGCGCGCACGCACACACACACACACACACACACACACACACACACACATATATATATATATATATATATATATATTGGAAAGAGAGTGAAATATGTAAAATGAGTGTAATTGATAACTGACAATCGTAGATACATATGAAAACATGTACTTACATTTTCGACTGTTTTCTCTCATCAATTCATTTCAAGATTCATTGATGTCATGCTTGCCTGAATATTCTAACTTCTTTTCATTTGTGTATTTCCCGTTCAATTACGAAAGAATGAATCCAATCGCTTGGCGTTCATTCTTATAATTTCCAACGTTTTTCCTCTTTAAGACAACATCCACGTTCGGCATCGTGTCATCATAAACATGACAAAAAAGAAAGAAAAAAGTCACCCAAAATCACTATGCTAAAATCCAAATGAAGTACAATCTTTTTGAGGGCAATTATTTACCAATAACCAATTGCCATGTTTTCTCGCCACTTAATAAAAAGACAGAATTGAATACGTGCACAATTTCATCGTACGATTCATGAAGATGGTTTGTCACCAATAATTATTGCATCAGAAAAAAAAATGAAATGATCAGCATTGGAATGTATCATCATCATCACCATAATCATGTCATGCTATCAGCTCAGATATCCCTGACTCTCTCACGCCACCCCTCCCTATCGTCCATTGCTTCTGGCAGGTCCTCAGGGCAACATACCGTATCGGCACAAAGTTGCTGTTCAAACTGGTCACCCTGCCTTTGGTCGTCCATTTGAAGGTGTCCACAGGTGTACATCACTTATGAGCTCGTCCCTACTTCTCCAGCTGTGTCCCGCATATCTAGCTCGTCTAATTTAGATAGCTTTCATGATGAGTGGTAGGTGGCCGTACAGGTGATGCTTGGAAGAAACTGCGGTTTTTTGGAATATAGAGATACGTTTTACTTCTCATTTTCAATAAATTTGGTTATTGGTCATTTAGGGGAAGCAAAAATTGAAATAATATCAGTAATTATGGATATTTCATTGTATCTTTCATAATATATACGGATTGTTTTCATGATTTGTTTATCTTAGATTTCTACTATTTACCTTTTTTTTTATTAAGTGATGCATTAAATCAGGGGATGGATAGAAATCATATTTCGTAATTTAATCGTTACTTTAATTCATTGTTTTTAAAAGTAAAATATATGGTTTCAGAATTGGATGCATTCTGTTGTAGTATAAACTATATTTTTCAGTTTCCCTCTCGATATATATATATATATATATATATATATATATATATATATATATATATATATATATATATATATATATGCGCTGTATTTTATATTCAAAATCTGTTTGATCAAAATCTCTAAGCACATTAAGATCCTTCCTGCCCATGTTGTAGTATTCTTATTCAAATCCCATTCGTATTACGCATACCAAAAATCAAAGAAAACTAACACTTTTTAAGGTCTATATTTTCCTTAAACAAGATCAAATTCGAATGTAACTGCTATATTCTGAAACTATTTCAAACCTTTTCCCTTCAAATGATCTCACTTCAAGCAAAATCAGTTTTCTTCCACAAATTTCACTCCCACTTGTTCTCCTTTCCCCTTTTTATATAAATGTATCTGAGTCATCATTGTGTTTGTAATTTCAATGTTTATTCCCCCGGATATAGATCTTGCTGGGATCAAATGTAATACAGAACTTTCATGACTTCATCCCATCCCAAATCCAAACGAGTCATTAGAAGAGATGTACGAATCAAAAATAAAATATGCAAAAACAAATTGATTTTCTGCCTTCCTTATATATATATATATATATATATATATATATGTATTGTCACGTGGTATGCCACTGAGTAGAGAGACGTAAGGTCAATTCCCCTACCCCTCTGTGTTTGAATTATCAGGCCCTAAAGATTGACCGTTAAAAGAGGAATAGGAATTAAGGTCAACTCCTCAGCCTGCCTGTTAAACGAAGTAACGAATCCAGTTCAGAATGAAAGCGAAGGGCTGCCTACACTCTGTGACCGGTTGAACAGAGAAGGGGATATAGAGGTCATTATAATAGCCAGAATGAATAGCATGACAGGGGGAGGTGGAGGAGGAAGAAAGAGGTCAAATGATTGTCCAGAGGCCTAAAGCCGAAAAAGAGGTCCACTTCTTCAGAGGAAATTGGAAAAAAAGATTTTTTCAGTTAGTTCTGGAACAGCATTCGGCGTGTCAAGATGTGTTGAAGCTGTAGCCAAAAACTCCGGAAAAGAAGCGGAACAGAGTTCTTGGACAGGAGATAACTGGTGCCTTCATGCCAAGCTCTACAGAATCCCGTTAGCCCGTAAAAGAAAAGAAATCTCAGCAGAAACCCGTCGTAAAAGCTAAGTAAACCTTAAAACCGTTTTCTCCATCCACCTTTCCTAAGTATTGCAATTATATGCCCTCTCTCTCAATCGAAAGAAAGAAGAAAGAAAAGAAAAAAAAGAAGAAAAAAGACATTTATGTTGGAGACTGTGTGCTGGTGTAATGTAGCCGGCTAGCACCATAAATAATTGTTTAGACCCCGACTATTGAAATTTTGGTTATATTTTAAATGTCCTCTCGTTGAAATTTATTTGTTGTGTTATTAAACCCAGCGAGTTGCCTTCTTTTGCATGTATATCTTTTAGCTTCAATTTATTCTCGCTAAATGTCCTATTTACCTTTAAAAATATTACACGGGAAATTGGAATTGCCGACTATAGTGAATAATATTTTATCTCAACCTAGATATCCATGTCTTCCGTTATCCTAGGGCGTAGGAAGACGAAGTGGCTTGGTGAGTGTGTGTAACTTGAAATTTGGGAACCCCCCTTGCCAACGGCGGTCAGTCTAGCCCCACATTAACCCCCACATTATCTGCCAGTTCACATATGCCCGAAAAAGGAATCTTAACTAGGACTTATTCTGCGAGGGGTCAAGTGCCAGACTGCCCCGACTTCACACGTGCGTGAAATAAACTCTCGTTATGAGATAAATATTTTATGCAGCCTCACAATACATATATATATAAATATATATAATCTGATGTATACATCTTAAATAATCCAATATACCTTGTTTTTATCCATTCATTTTTCTTTATTAGATGTCTAAAAAAAGAAATGATATCTTGATTATGTACTTGAAAATGGTTAATTTGGGCAGATGCTTCAACAACTTTTTTCTATTTGTCTATATTTCGGAGATGAGGTATTATATACATTATTTACATTTTTCGGACTCGTGTCCTCATTTCTGGCACCATGTTTATCCCAACGTTTCAGTCGTTGTACGCTTCGGCCTTCTTCAGGTGGTTGGAATGTCGAACTTAACCCTTTTTTCGCTTAACGGCGTCGATTGTTCTAATTCTACGTTCAGCCACGAGAAGCCATTAGCTGCTATGGAAATTTTAAACGGTTATGAATCACAATTACTATTGTTTACATACATCCGTTCAACGGCTGCCGATATCTCAATTCAAATACGAAGAGGCTTGCAATGAAAGCTAATGGCAACACGATTACTTGTTCGCAAGAGAACTCAACCCTATGGGGGTAGGGGAGTATATATCTCTATAGTCATCCACAGACAGATCTGTTTCGTTCTATCAGAACTCATCAGTGTTGCTAGATATTAGTTTCCCGTTGCTGGGATCGAAACCCGGCTGACTCAAACGTCAAGTCAAGCTTCTAACCATACAGCCACGAGAAGCCATTAGCTGCGAAGTAAATTTTAAACGGTTATGAATCACAATTACTATTGTTTACATACATCCGTTCAACATATATATATATATACACACTTAAGTTAAACTGAGAGAAAGTATTTACATAACTCTCTCTGTCTCTATCACACACACACACTCTCCCTCTCTTCCCATATATACCTATCACCCATCGCTGACAAGTGGTCCTCGAAACTACATCTAGTGACCGCACTACTGGCGTGTCCATCTAAAAGAGTACATCGATGAACACTACTTATGACATCCGCCTTGTTTCATCCGATGAGTCCTGCATTATTTATTCGTCTTATATGGATGCTTTTTGAAATGTAAAATGTGGCCGTACAGCTGCTGTTTAGTGTTCTGTAGATTTTAAGAGTTGTTCAAAACAGACGTAATTCATATATAGTTATTTCCCCTTGAATCTTGTTAGCATTCATTGGGTGCGTCCATTCATGAAGTATTGATACAGCAACAATTTTGAAAAAAAAACCCTTTTATTTCATCAAATAGATCAGGCTTCCATATGATTGATAACTTATCGATAGCAGTCCACGTCTTCACTAAATGTATGTTGAAAGGGCTTTTAGTAGATTAGATATTGCTGCCGAGGATTTGGAAGTCGTCTACAAATTTCATAATTTTACCACATGGGGTGCAGATACATCCTTTTAGTTTAAAACTCATGGACTCTGTTTCATTCGCATTCACGTGGAGGTTAATGATTACCTCCGCATGCTTCATGTTTTGAAATATGTATTCCGCTTAGGCAGTTTTATTAGCAAGAAGCTCTTGATTATCTTTGTACTCTGCATCTGTTAAAGATTGTTCAGGATACCGTCTGTTTACATTTTTTTTCTTTTTTTTTTTCGTAAAAATATTTTCTTTTATTATATGTATAGACGTTCGAAAGAAATATTCTAGACAGAACATATACAAATGTACTTCCCTGCAAAACTCTGGCTTGGTTTGGTTTGGTTTGGTTTTATGGCATATCAACTATCGTTGTTTATTTAATGCCGATTCATTTTCTACATATAAATAATTATTTTCTTAAACAATTCAGTTTAGCATTGTCACGCAGTTTAAATGTCAAAACAGTTCTATTTAAAGAATTCAGGTGAGTATAAATACACAGTTAAATTCTGTTTAACCTACTGATTGGACCCTATCAAGTGCTATCAGTCCGGGCCAGAGTGGACCTGGGAGTGATGACAATAACGGCGTATTCTGCTTTACGCAAGGCTCCAGCATTACTGGAGCCTTAGCATCAGATTGTTTAGTGTCATATATAGGACACTCGTTGGGGAATCCTACCTTCCGGCAGAGAAGCAGTCAGTGTATTCTACAGCCTAAGCCGACAGGGCCATTGCAAAACTCCAGGAACAATATAATGCCCTGTCGACTGGGGCTGTCGAATACGCCGACGTCACCCCACTAATGAGGCCACCTGTTGGCCGTGAGTGGCAACCCATAGGGTGGTTGAGCAGTCATTGATCCGGCGACAGAGCGGTCAATGGCTTGCAAAACACCACTTTGGCCCTTACTTGGTCTGACCGGCGGTCGGATAGGCTCGATCCGATCAACCTGCTGGTCTTGTTAAGCACTAGCACCTATATGATCTATCCCCACTCTACCTTTAACTTTTAAGTTCCCAAGTCTTATTTGTTAGGTGCTAGAAGATGGTGGCTGAGGGACAATTATGTTGAGAGAATAGGAATTTGACCAGTGCTGAGACTCTGAAATTGTCAACGACTCGGAAACCTAATCTCAAATTGACCATACTGCGAGCGTATCCCCAAATAAACCGAGGCGAATGCGTTTCCCCTTGGTTTATTCCCAACACAAGTTGGACCCCGCGGAGAGCTAGAGTGCAGGGCAAGTGAAAAATATACAGCATATATGTTGTCTTAAAAAAAACCCAAAAAAACGAAACCTCACAGAATCTGACTAGGAGAATGAGGCAGTAGATTCCTCAGATTCATTGTAATTGAATTTTTTAAGGAATTCTGTCTTGGCAAATTCTTGCCTTTCCTCATAAAAAAAGGAATTTCAATTAGGGCTACTCCGAAAACTGTTAGACCAATATTTATATCCTGATATTTAATCAGCTCCGTATGCACAACGAGGTTAAAATCGGCTGTTGTCTTGAGAAAGTCGAACAGTACCTCCCAGCTCCCCGGCGGTGCTTCAAATGCCAAAAAATAGGGAAACCACAGGGAAGCCTATTGAGGAAGACTCTCATGTGCCAAGTGCGAGGAAAAGAACCTGGACCACCTGGAGTAAGATTGCTTGAAAGAAATTAGATGTACACACTGCCGACAAGATCATCCGGCTTGCGCAAGATCTTGCGATGTTTACAAAAAAGGAAAGGAAATACTTGAGGTGAAATACAGGAGAAATATATCCATCCTGGAAGCAAGGGAAATTATACGGACATACATGGGAGTAAGAAGCTACGCCCCTGTTGCATGGAGGGCAAATACAAACAATAAACACAATAAATATAGAACAATCGTGGATAAATTGATCCAGTTGGAAGCCAATGATTGGTTAAAGATTCAGGAGTGTCTGAAAAAACTACACTCGGCCGAATTTTACCAAACACCAGCACAGTAACAAGTTGTGAATGGGGAGAGATTTAATGCTGTAGTCCCCGAACACACACACACACACACACACACACACCAATACGAAGTACTCCTAAAAGTGAAAAATCTCCATTAAAAAAAAAAAGTTACATAAGTCAGCAATCCGTCCACCATAAAGCATTAAAGGCAGATTAAAAAACTTGTCTCCAATAAGACCAGAAGAACTAAAACAAAAGTCACAAGCTCCTGTTAGCCAAGCTCCGAAAATACATATGAACATCAAAGTGAAAAAAGAAAAGACCAGGAAGCACATTGAACAAATTCGCCAATATGAATCAAACAGTGTAATATTTAGGGATCAACAAAACCCTTAAAAACAGCCTATAGTGTAGAAAGGATGGATAGTGACACAAATTGCATAGTGGCCAGTCTTACTCTTGAAGGAAAAAGAAATTACTACAATACTTGAAACAATATAACAGTTGGCAAACTTATAATCTCATTCACCTTTTTCAATGTTAATCTTTTATGTATCATACGTATCCATCTAAATGTGCGCAAATTAATGACTGATGTTAAATTGTTACTGTTACATAGCAACTATCGTACTAATTTAACTGTTTGCAAACTTATGAGGAAAAGTAAATCGAATGATATGTATTGGATAGAAATACTTGAAATCATTTAACTGTGACGGAAAATGAACTCAGGCTTGTTTAAAATGTTATTATAAATATGATCACAAAATATGTGTATCTAATATATGACTCTAAAAATGGTTTGTCTTTGAACAATTTGCAATTTTTGATTTGACATAAAAACAAACTATCTTACGAAGTGCTGTTTTTGATATTTGAACAGCATACTTATGTTAAGCTGAACTGTTACTAAATTATCCTGAGTGTAAACAAAAGCTGTACTTATGCTTAACTGTAGTGTTGATTGGATGTAAAAAAATGATTCGGCATTAAATAACACAAAATGGTTGATATGCCATAAAACCAAACCGAACTAAACTAAACCAAACCAAACCAAGTAACAATATATATATATATATATATATATATATATATATATATATATATATATATATATATATATCAGGGACGGAGATGGGACTAGTGCTGCTCGTGCCCGGCACGACAAATAACTCGGTCAATGTTATTCAAAATGGATTAAAAATCATCCATTAATTTCAAGCAGACATACTTAGTCTGATTTCAGTAAAATTACGTATCTATTCAAGTTTCGAAAACTAAGTAACCAACAGTTCATAAATATATCTGGGAATAATACAGCAATGCTGTTTTGAACGGATGGTCTTTGTCCGGCCACCGTCAGATCCAATGAACATCCCATAAAATCGGCTATAATGTTGAACACGCGTAATCCGTGCCAAGCACAAGACACTTATAATAACAGTAATGTTAGAGAAATCTCGCTTTTGACTGTAGCCAATGGCAAAAGCAAGTCAAAATACCGTGCTCAAAAATATTAGCACAATGTGACTGCTGACGCCTGTCTTGGGAAGAGGGAGAGGGACAGAGAGAGAGAGAGAGAGAGAGAGAGAGAGAGAGAGAGAGAGAGAGGTGTTGCAAATTATAGCCGTCGCCGACGTCATCATCATCGCTATGGTAAATGTTGGTTAAACGGCGTGTTTTAATTCGTTTTTTCACTAACAGATCTCTATTTATTTAATGAATGTTGCATATATTACATTCTGTAACTAAAATTTGTTTATTCGAATACATTTTCAACAAATAATCTTTATAGTAAGTTGTCATTGTCATCAATTTCTTTATTCTAATAAACATATTTTTCTCGTCATAGTAATGAACATCTTCTCTTTTCTTCTATTCTTTTGAAAGGAAAAAAAATCTTATCTACTGTATTAACAAGACTACAAATTATATACTATCTTGATTGTTTACAAAAAAAACACCATGCAGGGTACGTTAGTCAATCTGTGCTATACAATGGAGAATCACGCAATAGCAACTATGATGACTTACTTTGGGTCCACGGACCACGGGTTTGGAACTGAAGTTGACAGAGGGCGGGGGGCAAGAGTAGCAAAAATAGACTAAAGTCGCCACTGATATATATATATATATATATATATATATATATATATATATATATATATATATATATATATATATATCAGATTGGTAATTCAGTGTTTTGTTTCATATGATTATTTCCAACTTCGTTGTCCTTTTCAAGAGATTAGTAATCTATTCGTTTTAATAGGCTGGGATTAAAATGGCAATTGTCTTAGGTTTTCATTTTATGCAATAGTATTAATATACAATATAATATTTTGTAATATGATTGAATTTTTGTTAAAAGGTTATTAATTCCTAATTAAGTTGTTTATAGTAAGTAATTTTCTCTCCCCAAATCAATTTCTTCCTTTATTCTATAATTTTTACTTATCTCCTTTATTTGGATTTAAAATTTTATTTGGCATTACATAAAAAAAGGGAGTGGGAAGGAAAGAGAAGTAAAAACCTGATACGTCTTGATTCAGGAATTGAATGTCATTTGTCAAACAGACAAGAAAAACAAATGGACTGGTCTTTCCTTAGTAAAAACGATGAAATAAAAAAGCACATGAAATTTGGGTTAAGCAGGTAGAGTGACCTGATTTTTTTTTTTCCAAATATTCACTAGAAATTTCTAATTTCTTTGTCTGAAGATGTAGATCTAACAATTTTTTTTTTAATATAGGGTCTGCTGAAATAAATATCATTTCAAAAAATATGAGTCTTTATAAAGGTTTATCTTTTGTGATATATATATATATATATATATATATATATATATATATATATATATATATGTATGTATGTATTAATAAGTACATACATTTGGTGTTTGTATAAATATTTATATACATACACGAACATTTGATTGTTGTTTTCCTTTTATTACTTCCTCTTTGAATTGAATGTCTACGAGAAAGTATCAATACGTATTCCAAATGCATCCGTTTTTTTAATCTTCTCTCTCTCTCTCTCTCTTTCTCTTTCTATCTTTCTCTCTTTCTCCCCCCCTCTCTTTCTTTGTGTCTATCTGTCTGAGTTGAATGTGCCATACATATATTTAATGATAGTTTGTATATGTTTGCAGTATTTAGTCCGTGTTTTATGTTCTCTTTTCTATGTGTGTGTATGTGTAAGTAAAATTAGACTCTGTTTTATGTAGTTTTCGATCATCTCTAATATTTTATTTTATATGGAGTAATGAGTTGTCGTCAGTTTAGAATATTGACATTATTTCAAAGAATCCATCACGGCAATCGGAAAGTTTTTTTGAATCATAGAGTTTTCCGTTTTCTGGTAATTTAATGTTGCTTTTATCTAAGGTTACTCAATTGTTTAGAACCCGTATTGATTCTACCTATAACCTTTTAGAGTTACAACATTCAAACATATAAATAAGTTGTTTTTTTTAAATTTCAGCTTAATTTTTCATTTTTTTTTTTGTGGGGTTGGGTTTTTAGGGTATAAGTTTTTCCATCTTTGACTATATATCATACCTCATATTTTTTTATGTTTATTATTTGAGACCCCATGTGTTGTGTCTTTCCCAAATGTAAATGATGTGAATGTTGCTTCTTTTTATTTTTTTTTAGTTGTTATTTGCTTTTAATGATTTTTTTTAGTTTAGAATTATATATCATTGCTTTCGAGTTGTTCTATATTTTTTTCTTATTTCTGTGAAGACTTCTGGATTGTTTTTGTTGTATGTGGAGACGTATAGCTACGTTTTTTTTTTCTTTTTATGAGGTTTAGTAATTCTTTCAGTTGTATTTGTTCTACCATTTCGAATCCCTTTTTTATTCGTGTTGTCGGATACCTCCTCTGGAGGTAGGTTACGCGTTATTCTTCAAGCCGAATTTGTCGGAGGTTTTTATCAGTGACTACAGAGCATAATATGCCGACTAGGGTGTTAGTGATGGATTTTATGCAGTTTTGGGAGTGACGACCTTTAAAATGGAGATATTGGCTCTCTCTCTCTCTCTCTCTCCCAAACGTAGCATATGATCTTTATCATACAGGTTCCTTGGCTGATTACGTCATTTAACATCGCATTTTCGAGAGGTCAGTAGTTATGAAACTCAAAGAGTTTACATATACTGGTAACATCTTTATGTCGTAGAGTATTAACGCCATGGAACAGGGATTAAAAAACTGAAAAAGATATCATCTTGCGTGTAATATCCCAAACAATGCAAATTCGTCAACAACATTGAAAACGACCGGGCTTCAGCTAAAATTTTGCCTTTAGTAGACTCTATCGACGCTGATAAAAACACGAAGATACTTATAAAGGCCTGTAAATCTGTGATAATTACCACTTATTTGTAAAGCCCTAAAATCTGGGTCACTCTATGTAGCTTATTTAGGCGGCTGATCCCTTTCACTATAGCTGTCTTTGTATCCATTTCAGCCTCAATAGACATTAAAATCCGGGAAATTGCAAACACTAGTTATATCGATGCAATGCTGGCAAAAATCCACATAAAGTAGTTGGACAAATGTCGAAAATAGATGAGAGCCAATTGTCAAAGATTGTGATTGTATCGTAAGCTATCCACCGGAAGCAGCATTCGCATTGCAGCGAAAACGGTACAAACAATCCTTTACGATCACAGAGACTCGTGAAAAAGAACAATTCACAATGACAGCTCGCAGTTGGAAATAGTCATCTAATAAGACGGGAGGTGAATAGAAACTAGCAAGAAAATCAGGCTTGCTGAAAGTGACATTCAATTGCAAATAATGCGAGTGAACAGGCCTGTCTTAAATAGATTTAATCAGTCCCAACTGAGTCAGAAGGAGATCCCTTTCACACGAACATGTTTGTAAAGTATTGCTTAGAGAATTGTTGATATACTCCAACTTTTAAACTAGTTAAAATTACTTGCTGGGTTTTGCATGGCAGCAACTCATTGCTATACAACATCCCTTCTTCCAGGTTTTGATGTAAAAAGCGCTTTTTTTTTTCCTGGAATGTTTTATGATTCTTTAGAGTTGCACTTTTTCTAACTTTATTTACGTATTTTTTCCAACTGTCGTAAACTTTTTGGAAAGTTTGACAAATTGTATCACCTTCTATTGCAAGTTTTTTTTTATAGTATAGTTAACTGCTGGTCTTTTATTGTAATGTGTGTCCCATCAAGTCCCCTCAGGTGTCAATGATATCTGATTCTTTAATATTTGAAAATATTTAGTTAATCATTAACAAATTAAAAGAAATTTATTAAAAATTATGAAAATAGAATATTCTTTTCGAAATGCCTGTAAGGTAAACATTACACGAATTGCTGATTTTTATTTCAAAGAGCAATGAAACTTTTTAATATACTGTTTACTTATCGTTGAATGTTTCCCTTTATACTGGGTTTGGATTTCTATTTACTCATAAAATATAAATCTTTTTTGAACATTTACGAGTGAGCTTTTATAGTTAAAGTAAGATAATTCATTTGCAAAACTTACATAGTTTAGCACAAATAATTTAGATATGGACACCCGATGAGAATGAACTTCTGCAATTCAACGGCAACAAGTCGAGAGTTGTAACACAACACAATAAAAGAACGATTCAGTTAGTTTCAGGATACGGAAGTTTATTGCTACAATTCTCTTTCATAATGGTCGGCAAAAAAAAGATATAAGGTAAGGAAATACGTCAACGCATTTAGATAAAGAAAGCCTATGCATCTGTGAACAGACACTTAGTTATTTTCTCTGCTGTCACTTCACATGTGCAGACGCGTTGGGCGCCCACACACTCTATCAGGTCGCCTTCGTCATCTTTCCCGACTCTAACACTGACTGACAGACTGCCATCTCCGACTGACGGTGACTTCGAAAACCCCTTTATATTTTATCAAATGTTTCCCTTACTTGTCTTAAAATCAAACGTAATCATTTATTTTTTAGAGATTTGTCATTACTAAATATCAGCTGATATCTACCTAACTTTTTATCTTAATGTCATTTGCTTAGAGCTGATTCTAATACAAGCTTGTCACGCTTATTTTGACATGAATGACATATGCATGCAAACGAGGGCTACACAAAACTTAACCATTCCAAATCGAAAAAGCTGCACTACTAACATTAAAATTAGAAAATAATTTAAAAGAAAAATAATTCGCTAAATTCCTTATTATTTTAAATTGCTTCTAGCGAACAAAAACACTCGACATGCACCCTGCTCACAAAAGACAATTCATGGGTATTTTAAGGTGAAAGCGGGTTTAAAATGTTGGTTACACGACAATGACTTTTCATGTACAGGTTGTGTAACGATTAGCAACCTAGGTAAGTAGATCATTGTCTGTAAATTCGATTCTCACTGGGACAGGCATACTGCTCATTTCGTGATACACCTAAAGTAAAATAAATGAATAGATTCATTTTGTTTAATGATTGATTTTCTGCTCAGTTCCTACCGGTTGTTGAATGGTTAAGAAATTACATGGTGTCATTCCATTGCCCGATGCAACAAAAGAAAAGTAATACCCATCTATGACAGGAAATTAGTCTTTTATTACCATGAAAATATTTAAATGAATGAATTCATTGCATTACTTTTTCAATGTTAAAGTTCAATTTTTCTACAGCTTTATTGATTCTTTCGTCATCCGTAACATTCTTTTTCCGGAATATATTTTAATATTAAGTTGAAATCAGTAATAAGTATTGTCGATATAACATTCAAAGAATATGTTTCGTTGTCCTTTAATAACGTTGTATACATCGTCAAATTTTTGCTGCAAAAATAATTCAAAAAGAAAAAGGTAAAAAGATATGCCAATTGATAAAAAAAACACACACACACACACACACACACACACACACACACACACACACACACACACACACACACACACACACACACACACACAGTGCCTTTATTTGGTTGAATCTTCTTTGAAGAAAAGTTTTCTTCCGAATATTCGTAGAATATTTTTAAAAGAGCTGATATGCATGTGTTATGAACTTTCATATTTTTGGGGATGCAAAAGGATATAATAGGAATATGTCTGACTGAATACTTTTTTCAAGTTAAAAAAAAAAAAGCCACACAAGTCAACAATAGATATGTTATCTTATTATCTTCAAGGATTTTTTTTTTAAATTTTGTCTACTATTTATTCGAACTAAATTATGTTCTGATTAACTAAATTATTAGGCAGGAAAATAAAATTTGAAATTAAAATTTTAGATTATAGATTCTATATTTAATCTAATATAAGTATTACGGTATCCTTACGTAAGGTTATTAAAGAAAGTTGTACTTCCCTAAATTAGTATTTAATCTGGATTTTTAAGTTAAAATGTATTTAGATTTTAAAAAATAAAAATATATTTAAAAAATTAATTAACTATAATTCCAACCAGCAACAAAAAAAACAAAACAGAAGTGGGCTAAATGAGAAGAAAACTCTTCACCCTCTTCTACCCCTTCCTACCCTTCATTCCTGTGTCTATTCTGAATTATTTTATCCATTAGATCTGCTGAAGTCCAGTTATTTTTGGTGTTTTTGATTTATATCAAAACCCATAACAGGGTGGAAATAAATTTATAATTCTAATGTGACCGTTTTCTTATAAAAGATATATATATATATATATATATATATATATATATATATATATATATATATATATATATTATAAGTTTTCATATATATTTAATAGCATGGATACCATGCCGTCTTTATACAACACTCAAGCTGCAGAAAAAAGTTTTTGAAACTAGTGGTCGCATATAAGCTTCCATGCTATTAAATATATGCAAAAACTAATATATATATATTAATTATTATATTATATGATAACTCTATCCTTGCTATTGAGCACTCTTCAAATTATGCCTCATTTGGTCTGCCACAAACTCACCAGGTGAGATAGTGACCACCATATAGTATTGTAATATATTTAGTTGATGTGTGTGCGTGTGTGTGTGTGTTTATCTGTGCTTGTGATTGTGTGTATATATTTGTATGTGCGTGCGTGTCTGGAAATTTTGGATACTTCTTTATGTGCATTTCTGTCAATTTTTTCGCTGATTGTTTACACCATTCCTTCTTCCATGATATATTTTTCCTTTCGTTTACCTAAAGATTGACTACATTATCCTTATGCTAAGTATATTCTTATTCATTATCGTTATTTGAAAACCTTTGCAATTGACGGTCTTGATAACATCTTCCTTTGTCACTGTGATACGAGAGTTCTTACTGGTATTTTCCACTCTTTTATTCCAGTGTCACTGAATCGATAAACGAAAACTGATAAGAAGAATTGTAAGTCTCAATGGTACTATTTACCAACCCCTCCGCTCGAGCAGGATATGACACAAGGTCAATTTTTAAGCGAAGTTTAACAGGTTTGAATTCAGAGTTTTCCTTCTCCTAGACTAGTTACCTAATCAAGGCTGAAGAACCTAGTCTATCCTACTATTTGCCCATAGCTGGAGGGAGAATAATTGGATTCATACCTTCCCCAAGGGTATTAGTGCTATGTGAAATGCAATCAGTCTCGTCCAGGTTTTGAACTCGTGTCTCCGTGTTCATTTCCTACGACGATAACGACTACACCACGGGCACCTCCTGATGTAAGTCTCAATGGTCACTACCATAATATACGTATTTGTTATATAACTAAGGTGATTTTTTTATATTAATCATTTTTTGTTAATTTTGAACTGCTCGTCTCTCTTTGTCCAGTAACGTAGTCAGATGGTATAGACTTACACTTGCGCAGAAAGGATACGACAATCATCATAAGTCATGATAAACCTCCAGACAGGAAATGGGAATGGAGTGTAAATGACGTCATGCCCAGAATAGATGGTCCTGAAAATTTGTGGATTTTGAAAGTGTAGTTGTGTTTTCTACCGTTAATGCGGGCAGTTGTGTTTTCAGATCTCTACTGGTAGGGATCTTAAGCACTACAAGATACGCCGCACGTAGTGGTTGGGCTCAGCATATTAGGGTTAGCATTGGCTTTTAAGAATTGCGTCTCTCTCCTCGAGTCGCCAAGGACTGAAGCCTGAAATTAATTAACCCGTTCGTATCCGAAATGACAGAGTTCACCTGTATTTGTATATGTATTTGTAGTACTTCCTCTGCAGGGCTGAACGAGATTGCCCCAGAAGTATGGAAGACCAGACAATTCAACAACACACTGCTCCGACAATGCAACGCAGTCTATAATCAAAATCCGATAGGCAAATGGACGAAGGGATGCATACTCCCCTTCCCTAAAAAGGGTGACCTCGGATTAGCCAAGAACTGCCGAGGCATAACACTTACATCCATAGCAGCCAAAATTTACAATGCCTTACTACGAAACCGCATAGAACCCAAAATAGACAACATCCTTAGGAAAAACCAAAATGGCTTCCGAAGAAATAGATCCACGACCTCACAAATATTGACCATCCGTAGAATCCTTGAAGGTGTACGGGCAAAAAACCTACAAGCTTCATTATTATTTGTCGACTTTTCCAAGGCCTTCGATTCCATTCAAAGAGGAAAGATGGAACAAATCCTACTAGCATACGGCCTACCTAAAGAAACCGTAGCAGCAATAACGATTCTCTATAGAAACATCAAGGTGAAAGTACGTTCACCAGATGGAGACACAGAATACTTCGACATTGTAGTAGGAGTACTAAAAGGTGACACGCTAGCCCCATACCTCTTTATCATCGGTCTAGACTACGTGCTTAGAACATCGATTGATAAAATCAGAGAAAACGGCTTCGAGCTAACAAAGAAAAGTGGCAGAAACAATTGCTGAGGCCGACTACACCGATGACATAGCGATACGGATAAATACACCCAACCAAGCCGAAACACTACTGCATAGTTTGGAACGAGCAGCTGCAGGCATAGGCCTCCATGTCAATGTACACGAAACGGAATATATGAGCTATAATCAGACTGGTGACATCTCCTCTCTTGACGGAACCCCTCTTAAACTAGTTGACAAATTCACTTACCTAGGAAGCAGAGTCTCATCAACCGAAAAGGACATCGACACGCGGTTAACGAAGGCATGGACAGCTATTAATAGGCTATCAATTATATGGAAATCAGACCTAACCGATAAAATGAAACGCAGTTTCTTCCAGGCAGCTGTTGTATCGATACTGCTGTATGGATGCACTACATGGACGCTAACAAAACGGCTGGAGAAGAAGCTAGACGGTAATTACACAAAATTACTGCGAGCAATAGGGAACAAGTCCTAACGGCAACATCCCACAAGACACCAACTATACGGCCACCTATATCCTATCACGAAAACTATCCAAGTTAGACGATCCAGACATGCAGGACACTGCTGGAGAAGCAGGGACGAGCTCATAAATGATGTACTCCTATGGACCCTACATATGGCCGGTCAAAACAGGATGACCAGCACGAACATACATTCAGCAGCTATGTGAGGATACGGGATGTAGCCCTGAAGACCTGCCAGAGGCGATGAACGATAGGGAGAAGTGGCGAGAGAGGGTCAGGGATATCCGTGCTTGTGGCACGACATGATGGGGATGATGATTTGTATTACTGGTTTATTTAGATATTTATGAGTATACAAAATATTTACCAACCTGTCAGCGCAGGCAGGATGTGACACAAGGCCAATTTTTAAGCAGAATTAATTAAGTTTGAATTCAGAATTTTCTCCCTCCTCAACTGGTTGCCGTACCTAGGCTAAAGAACGCAATTTTCCCTACTATTTAGCCATAGCTGTAGAAAGAATAACTGGCTTCATACCTTTCCAAAGTGTGTTAGTGCTATATGAAATGCAATTAGTCTCGTCCAGGATTTGAACTCGTGTCCCCGTATCCAATTCATACGACTATAAATAACCATTACACCATAGTCACCTCCACAAAATAATGTAAATCTGTTTGTTATATATCAAATAAAAATGTTTATAGAGAATAAACTCAAACACGTTTTAAGTACCATTATTTTTATCAATCCCAGGTCAAGTCATACCAAAGACTCAAAAATATGGTACTTGATTCCTCCTTGTCTAACATTCAGCATTATAAGTTACGGGTCAAGGGTAAATTTGGGCTATCCATTGAAAAGTGTAGCGCCTTTTCCTACAATATAAGTGTCGTAGCTATTGAAAAGCGAGCAATCGGGTCGCCCTCGACAAAGGTCACCAACTTTACTTACTTTATTTTTATGTAAATAGACGTTTTATTTTAACGGTAATATATCCCCATCACACTTGGCTTTCAATACCCTGATTGTATCTCCTGCTAAGGGATTGTAACTACCTCAACAAAAGGGTGTTCCAGCTCTGATAGTAAGTTACCTCAAAAGGCACAGCGACAATTCTGTTGTTCTGTGTAACATAAAAATCTCATTCATTGCCATTTCTCCAGAGTCGTACAACGCATTAAGGTCCTATCTTTATGTTAAATAAATCTGCTGAAAACCTATTTGTATTAGATAGAAATATTTTAATTTATATATCTGCGTGTAAAAGGTTTGAAAGAATCAACAACACAAAAGTTTTTAGCATAAATTTACAATGAACGCAGTTCCCTTATCTGTGAGCAGAAAATAAACCCAGACTGGCTGACATGCCGTTAAACTTAATCAAGCAATCAAATCAAATGATCATAATTTGTAAAAACAATTTCATGTGATTGAATCCTATCAATTTTTCTCTCTATTCATCAACTTCTGGCATGCATTAAATATTAATAGATTTTATATAAAGATATAACAATAGATGTTTTCCACAGAAATATTTTTTTATAATTATTTTGTGAAAATATACATTGCATTGCTCTCATTATACGCGTAATTTCTAAGCACATTTCTCGATCAGAGACGAAATAAATCTTTTTTTTTTCTTTTTATGCCAATTCTTATTGGATAGAAATAATTATAAATTAATTCATTTTCCGTGTAATATCTTACATCGTGACAGAAACTTTCAGTCTATTTAATCTTCGAAATACGAAGATTAAATAAGATGAATAATCTGTTATACATATAGTTAATGGGTAAATATCACTTTCGTTATTATCTGCTAAAACTCCCTACGTTTGACACATAGATGTCAGTCTGATTCCATTACTTGCAGTTGTCAAATAGTTCTGGATATTTGAGTAATGTGAAATGCTCCATTCACTGACATTACCCTAGGTCTATCTCTTACCCGGATTGTTAGTACCTAATTCTGTTCCATCTATGCAGTTAATGCATCTGTTTACAATTAATCGTATTAGATAAAACAAACAAACAAGGAGGTGCCTGTGGTGTAATGGGTATCGTCGTAGGAAATGGACACGGCAACACGAGTACAAGTTGAAGAGGGATTCCGTCTAGTGTGGAGATGTCAGCTGTTTGATTAAAGCACATATATTCCGTTTTGTGTGCATTGGCATGAAGGCCTTTATCTGCGGCTGCTCTTTCCAAACTATGCAGTAGTGTTTCGGCTACATCGATTATATATCTCAACACTTCTCTCGTCTTCTTCAGTAACGCACCGGTGGTACCCACTATTATCATATAGCAGCAAGTGTAGGAGGCGCCCGTGGTGTAATGGTTATCGTTGTAGGAAATGGACACGGCAGCACGAGTACAAATCTTGTGCGAGACTAATTACATTTCACATAGCACTAATACCCTTGGGGAAGGTATGAATCCAATTATTCTCCCTCCAGCTATGGGTAAATAGTAGGGCAGACTGGGTTCTTCAGCCTTGTTAGGCAACTAGTCTAGGAGAAGGAAAACTCTGAATTCAAAACTTTTAAACTCCGCTTAAAAATTGACCTTGTGTCACATACTGTCCGAGCGAAGAGTTTGGTAAGAATGTATAAAACAAACAAAACAGAAAACTAAATGGAACAAGAAAACTCTAAATATACAACTGTACAAAGGTTATAAATATTAAGATGCAATAAACAGGATCCCCTAATCTATAGACATTGAATAATCCAAGAACGTTTGACATGCCACAAAATCAATCAATCAATTATTAATTCTTCTCATTTAATAATCAACTTTTCTCATAGCATATTATCGTTTACCTCGCTGCTATGAGTTAAATAGTACCACCACACTTCTTCTCGAAGGATGGCTTTGGCATTAAATGACCTATAAAATTTGAAATGCCATTAAAAAAAGAACCAAACCAAACCATCTAAGCGTAGTGTAAAATGTATATATGTTCATACGGTTGTGAGTATATTTGTTTGTACTTGTGTGTGCATAGCTGTATTGTGAACGCATGCGTGTACTAGGATGTGTTTATCGTAATATCAAAATGATATGTACAAAGGTAAGAGATGTTAACCGGTTTTAAATAATGATGAAATTGAAAAAGAAGGATTTCTCGATGGGATGAAAGAGTGATTTTTTAATGCCCGTAAAAACTAGATTCTTCGGCTTTAGTATGGTCAAATATCAACAGATATGAATCATATTTTTTAATGTTTGTTCGGTCTGCAAGACCAGCAGGTATAAGGGTTTTCACCTAAAGAAATTCGGTGCTTTTTATTTTATATGGAGCAAACTGAAATTCAAGTAGATGCAGTATGAATTGTGAGATTGTGAGTTTGTATTCGGCATTAATACAGAATAAATAGAAGCTCTATAAAGACTTTGTCCACAGTCCATATCGCGATAGTAATGGTCTACTCCCTCAGATCATAATATGAGACATCAAACGAGTTTCCCTTACTCAAGAGTCCTCGAGGAATTAATATTGACAACACTATGATACATTTTTTCTATGTGGAGCTGAACAATACATTGGAGAGTCTTGAATAAAAATATATGTTTTATCATTATTTATGTTCAAAACCAGATTGATCATTCCATAGTTAATTGTTTTGTGTACAGCAAATTATTTAAATGATATTTTATGTTTTCTTTACTATATGAAGTAGATAGAAGTGGTTGATGCTTAAAGTATATCAGACGATACTAGCTGAGATCTGTTCAATTCTTGACTTGGCTTTTTTTTCATTTCAGCCCAGGTTCATGGTTACTGGAAAATACCTATTCATCTATTTTTCCTCTGTTATAGTTAAAACATTTGGACAAAATGACATCCCTAGATTTTCATAGAATCTAATATAGGAGAAGAAAAATATGAATTTTGATATATAAGCCAAAGTTTTGAAGGCGATCAGGTGTTGCATTCAACTTCAATTTGGTCCCTTCGGCATCGACACATATGCTATGTCTTATAGCCTCTTACTTTCTTGGTGTATAGCGTCAACATGATGAAAAAATGGAAGTCCTGTACTGAGCAACTGCTAATATTCTATTATATAAAATGATTCTATAATAACGTTCCACATAGATATTCAAGAGTGGAGCACAATTTTGTTTTTCTTCTTTGTCATTACTATTTTGAAGTAACTCGAGCACTGTAGCTCACCCTACACCGTTAAATGCTATGAAAGATGAGTAACTCTTGCGGAAAGGCATTTGATGCAGAGCGACACACTCAATTTATCACCTTCGACGGTTGCCGGGAGATCTACCCTTAACAAGTAGACATGCAATTTAAAATTTCTTAAACATCAACTAAACTTTTGGCCTTTATTCCCAATGCCTTCTTGATTATTTCTAATCATTGAAAGATTTCAACAGAATATAAAACATTTTTATCTGCGACATTTAATATGAAAACTTGGAAAAATCGTTAATCACCCATTGGCTTTTATTAGCATGTTGCTTATTGTACTCACCGAGCCAGCACAATTAACCAAAAATTATAAAATAAATAAAACTCATAAAGAAACACTTATATATATATATATATATATATATATATATATAAAAGTAAAGTTGGCGACCTTAGTCGAGGGCAACAAGAAGGTTCCCTTTTCAATAGCTACTACCCCGAGGTGTAGGGGAGAACATTACTCCTTTCTCAGGATTTCTCCACTTTACCCTTGATACATACCTTATATTGCTGAGTGTTAAGCAAGGAGGTATCAAGTACAATTTTAAATATATATATATATATATATATATATATTGATGTATATATATATATATATATATCCATATATATATATATATACATCAATATATATATACATACACGTATATATATATCCATATATGTATATATATATATATATACACATATAACTATATATATATCATCATCATCATCATGTCGCGCCGCATGCGCGGATATCCCTGACCGTCTCTCGCCATTTCTCCCTATCATTCATCGCCTCCGGCAGGTCTTCAGGGTTACATCCCGTGTCCTCACATAGCTGCTGTATGTAAGTTCGTGCTGGTCGTCCCACTCTTGCACATCCATGTGTGGGGGTCCACAGGAGTACATCGCTTATGAGCTCGTCCTTGCTTCTCCAGCAGTGTCCTGCGTGTCTGGTTCGTCGAACTTGTATAGTTTTTGTGATGGGGGGCAAGTGTCCGTATAGTTGGAGTCTCGTGGGGTGTTGTCGCCAGGACTTGTTTAATACTGCTCTCAACATTCTTGTATAATTTCCGTCCAGCCTCCTCTCCAGCCGCTTCGTAAGCGTCCATGTGGTGCATCCATATAGCAGTATCGACACAACCGCTGCCTGGAAGAAACTGCGTTTCATTTTATCAGTTAGGTCCGACTTCCATATGATCGAGAGCCTATCGATAGCTGTCCATGCCTTCGTCAGTCGTGTGTCGATGTCTTTCTCGGTTGATGAGACGCTGCTTCCTAGGTAGGTGAATTTGTCGACTAGTTTCAGAGAGGCTCCGTCTAGTGTGGCAATGTTGCCCGTTTGGTTGTAACACATATATTCGGTTTTGTTTGCATTGACATGGAGGCCAATGCCAGCTGCGGCTCGTTCCAGACTATGCAGTAGTGTCTCTGCTTGATTAGGCGTATTCGCTAGTAACGCCAAGTCATCAGCGTAGTCGGCGTCCGTGATTGTTTTTGCGGGGTACCTTTTGCTTCTTCTCTTAGTCAGCTGGAAGCCATTTTCTCTGATTTTGTCGATCGAAGTCCTAAGCACATAGTCTAGACAGATGATAAAGAGGTACGGGGCTAGTGTGTCTCCTTGTAGTACTCCTGCAACTATGTCGAAGTATTCCGTGTCTCCATCTGGTGAACGTACTTTCACTTTGGTGTTTCTGTAGAGAATCATTATCGCTGCTACGGTTTCTTTTGGTAGGCCGTATGCTAGTAGGATTTGCTCCATCTTCCCTCTGTGTATGGAATCGAATGCCTTGGTAAAGTCGACAAATAGTAATGTCGCCTGTAAGTTTTTTGCCCGAACGCCTTCCAGGATTCTACGGATGGTCGTAGTCTAACACGTGCTAAAGACGAAAGCCATAAAAGAGTTGACTCCTCCTCTCTCTTTCTTTCTCTCTCTCTCTCTCTCTCTGTCTCTCTCTCTCTATGTCCACCACTAGATGACCATGATATAGGAGTGGAACCTTTAATATAAATACTATTAAAATTAGTAATAATTTAATCCTCCATTTGTTGAAATAGTATGCGTACGTTTGGAAGTGATTCCGTTTCCAGAAGATTTTTCACAGAGGTCAGTAAATTTATTCTACTAAACTATTCATTTAAAAATGCACATTTGATTTAAAATAGTAATGTCTTGAATCTCGGCTGTATTATGTGTTGTTTAAATGAAGAATGAAGACTTATGCGACTTAATTTTCAGGAAAAACTTTACTTTTGGAAGACGAACTTCTAAATTTGCTAAAGAAAACCCCCAAAATTGCCCCCCCTGAAAAGAAAGGAAAAAGAAAAAAAAAATCCAAAACACCTCAAATGTAGTCTAACACGTGCTAAAGACGAAAGCCATAAAAGAGTTGACTCCTCCTCTCTCTTTCTCTCTCTCTCTCTCTGTCCACCACTAGATGACCATGTAATATACCCCAAAATTTCTTTGAATTTTAACATCCAGCAGTCCTGGACTTTAACTAAGTTAAAACTTAAGATAAAAAAGAGAAATTTTTTTTTTTTTTTTTTTTTTTACTACCGCGTACACATGGGAAGCAGCATGATGTACGTGTGAGTCTTGCGGCTTAACGCTCAAGATTGTCAGTTCGATCGGGGAACTACTGCTGCTCATCTATAAGAGTGGCTTCTATAGATGAGAACAAAAACAGCCATCGAAAGATAACCATGACTCGTACTCAAACCAGATCCATAAACCGCATCGCTCTTCGCGCGGGTAGAAAAGGGGCGCGTCCTGCTGAGGTTGGAGCCCTGGCCTCAGTGTTCGAAAAATCAGCTACAGAGCTCAATCTCAAACAAAAACTACTAAAATGCAAACAAACAATACAGATAGCGACATTTAACGTGAGAACCCTAAATAGAATAGGTCAACTATCAGAGCTAACTGCATCAGTCGTAGAACATAAGATAGATATAATTTGCATACAAGAGCACCGATACACGCACACCGAAGATATCAAGTATCACGAAACTGGTAATGGATGGATGCTGGTGACTGTATCGGCATGGAAAAACTCTGTCAATGCATCGGTAGGAGGGGTGGGAATACTTCTAGGACCAAGAGCGTTAAAAACACTGAACAGCATTGAGAGAATACAACCTAGGATGATGGTCGCAACGTTTAATGGCAACCCCAAAGCAACAATTATCTCCTGCTACAGCCCTACCAATGTTAGCGAAGAAAACGAAATAGCCACCTTCTACGAAGATCTATCCTCCCTAGTACGTAGCATTCCGAAACACAACCTGCTAGTCATTGGCGGAGATATGAATGCACAAATCGGGAAAAACAGACACAACAAATACAGCCTACACTGTGCGTCTAACAGGAATGGACAGAATTTAATAGATTTCATGATAGAAAATAGATTAACATGCCTCAATACAAACTTTCAAAAAAGGGAGGGGAAATTATGGACCTACACATACGCGAATAAGAGTAAAGCACAGATAGACTACGTCCTTATAAACAGGAAATGGAAAAACAGTGCGATGAATTGCGAGGCATACTCCTCTTTCGAGGGTGTGTCCTCCGATCATCGAATAGTTACGGCCAAAGTACGACTAAGCCTAAGAAAAAACGCCACACGTAAAGCGACGACCAAGCACTATGACTGGGCCCTACTCAACAACAGAGATATTAGAGATAAGTATGCATTAGAATTAAGAAACAGATTCGAAGCACTACAAGAGAAGGCAGAAATAGGCACCCCAAATGACGAATATGAAAATTTTGTAGAAGCACACCTGGAGGCGGCAGAAAAGTGTATTCCAACAAAGCCTAGAACTAAATATAGAGTCCCTTGGGAAACGCTAGTGGCTAGAGAAAAACGTGCACTTGTGAAGACTGCCTCCAAAAGCTATCGAAAGAACCCAACAAACACAAATGCACGAAAACTAGAAAAGGCACAACATCAATTAACAGGAATATACCTAAAAGAACAGGCAGAATACGTACAAAATCAGATAGATAAGATTAGAGACTCGGTGGAAGATAGGCAATCCAGGATAGCCTGGCAAACAATAAACGAAGTAAGTGGAAGGAAGAGCACAGCCAAAGCAAAATTGAAAGCTGCAAGCCAACAAGAAAGAGTAAAACTGTGGGAACAGCATTTCAAAAATCTACTAGGAAACCCACCGGAAATAACGGATGAACCGATCACCAGAATTATTAGTAAGCAATTAGACGTAAAACTAGGTCATTTCACCAAAGAAGAACTAGACTCGGTTCTCAGAAGAATTAAAAAATAGGAAAGCGGCGGGGCTAGACGAGATCCCCCCAGAAGTGTGGAAGACGAGACAATTCGACGATATACTGCTCCGGCAATGCAACGCAGTCTATAGTCAAAATAGGATAGAACGATGGACGAAGGGATGCATCCTTCCATTCCCTAAAAAAGGCGACCTCGGACTAGCCAAGAACTACCGAGGGATAACACTTACATCCATAGCAGCCAAAATCTACAATGCCCTACTACGAAACCGCATAGAACCCAAAATAGACAACATCCTTAGGAAAAACCAAAATGGCTTCCGGAGAAATAGATCCACAACCTCACGAATACTGACCATATATATATAAAAGAAGGATAATACCTAGACCTTGCTAGAGAATTGAAAAAGCTATG
>OY757924.1:83606802-83636802 GCA_963585895.1 Sepioteuthis lessoniana | reverse complement strand
TCATTTTTTGAGTCCTTGGTATAACTCGACCTGGGACTGAACGCCGGTCTCCCGGCTCCTCGGTGAACACTCAACTCATTAGACCAATAACATGGTATGCCTAAGTCTATGCAGTAATAGAAATTAAACAGTCAAAACTACATGACTCCTACCTTAACAAAAGCGATAGAAGCAATAAGTATACGGTAACTGAAGTAAATACATTTCTTCAGGAAACAGCTTGCTTAGATACGGCCAATGCCAAATATAAAAACAGTTTACCGCGCATGTGAAAGCAGTATTGGAATGCATACCAACTAAACCAAAAACCTAATGAGGAATTCCATCGATGTCAATCGTAGTTACTCAATAAAAAAAACCCAAAACAACAACAATAAAAGCCAACTAACCGAAAATTAAGAAATATCGCTGAGAACTGACTTTCACCAAAAAAGCAATCAGAACATATTGAAGATGAAATCAACAAAATCAGAAATTCAGTGATTGGCAGGAAATCACAACAAGCTTGGCTGACAGGGAAAGAAGGGAGCGAATGGAAAAGAACATTGAAAGCAGACCTGAATGCTGCCATACAAGAAGATAGATTTCAGATGTGGAAAAACACTTCTAGAATCGGCTCGGAAAGCCTCCTGAAATGAAATCAAAAGTTGTTTTTTTTAAACTATCCAAAACTTTTTTTTCCAAAATGACCAATTAGACATCAATCTAGAACAATTGATGTAGTATATATAAAATTCAAAAATTAAAAATCTGCCTGCCTAGAGGACATAGCCACCGAAGTTTGAAAGACAAGAAAATTTGCCTGTATATCCAAGTATGCAAGACTATCTATAATAGTCGACAGAGAAATCTATTGCATGCTCCCCTTCACCAGGAAAGATGACCTGAGAAATGCTAAGAACTACAGTGGCATAATAATTATTGCTGCTAGAACTTCAAAGATTTATAATGTCCTGCTTCTCAATCGAATTCGGCACGAAATTTAGAAAAAATAATAACATATCTGAAGGGATTTTAACGAAATCATTCAACAGCCATGCAGATTGTGACTATCTAGGGAATTATTGAAGGAGTACGTGCAAATAATATCGAGGTAACACTCTAGTGCAAACTTTTTCTAAGGTATTAGAAATGAAAAAGGATAAAGATGCAACAGGTTCTTCTTGCTTCTTGTCCCACCAAAATAACTGTTACGGATAATAGAGTTCTTTACAAAAATACGAATGCAATAGTGATTGTGAGAAAAACTTCTTCGATATTGTTCGTGGAGTCTGGCAAGATTAACACCATATTTGTTTATACTCTACTTAGACTTCGTACTTTGAACGTCAATTGATATAACAAAAGAAAACAGTTTCTGATTAAAAAGACGATATCCGGCAAAAAATATCCATGATATACTCAGTGATTTAGCGCTTCTCAAAAATACATCAACTCAAACAGAAATCCTACAGCATAGCCCGAAGGAAGCAGCAGTAGACATTGGATAATATGTGAATGCAAATAAAGTAGATTTCATGTTTGAAACAACAGGTAGCCATCTTAACACTAGTTGGAAAGCTTCTAAAGTGGGTAACCATTTAACATAGGTCGGAAGCAACATCTCATCTCTTTTAAGTGATATCAACATACGCTTTTAGAAGGCATTTAATGTTATTGATAGGTTATAGATCATATGAAAATCTTATCTATCTCATAAAATTAAGCTGGATTTTTTTCAAGCTGTTACTGTGTTTATATTAATGGATGCAACAAAAATACGCTTAGAAAACGCACGGAGAAAAAACGAGATGGGAAAAATGCAAGAATGCTGCTTGCTGTCTTGAATAAATCGTGGAAGACACATCGTTGAAAACGGCAAATGTACGGCCACCTACCTCACACCTAACAAATAATCTAACGAAGACAAAGATGACATGTGAGGTACTGCAGGAGAAACAAAGATGAACTCATTTGCAACGTTCTCCGATGGACTTTTACCCGTGGAACTGACAGTGTCGGCTGACCAGAAAATATTTACATCAGTTCTGTGCAGACGCAAGAAATAGTTTAGAGAACCTACCAGACACGATGTATGATCACGATGGATAGAGAAAAAGAGAGGGAGAGATAAAGAAAGAACCCCCCTTTCTCTGTAAAACTTGTTCATATATATATATATATATATATATATATATATATATATATATATATATATAAAGCTACTAAATAAATAAATAGTTACTACATTAAGGCAAAGGGAAGGTGTTACTTATTTCCCTGGGTTGTTCCACCTTAACCTTCTTCCATACCTTCTAATAGTGAGTGTTAAGCAAACACGCATCAAGTTCCCTTTTTGAGTCTTTGGTATTACTCGGCCTGGGCCGGTTTTACCCATGTATTGTAAATATAAATTATCTCCTCATTTTAGTAAAATAAGGTAGAAATATCTATGTAACGAAAAAATTAATTGATAAATATGTCTTTGATGTACTTGTAATTAGGCTGCTGCATTTACAACGGTTTATTAACTTAGTTTCAATATTGTCAAGTGTAGGGCGTAGAAGATATACATTTTTTCTTTATATTCTAGAAATATGATAAAGACGTGTGGCTGAGTTTCAGGCAATAATCATCAGGTAAGTTTAATTCAAAATATCTATCTACCTATTTATCTGTGTGTGTGTGTGTGCGCGTGTGTGTGCGCGCGTGTGTGTGTATGTGAGCAGGGTTTTCTTTTTTAACAAGTCGAATAGAATGAGGCATATACTACACTTATTTTTGTTTTATTAGTGATCCGTTCAAGTTTTCGCATGAATCTGACATCTGAAATAGTTCAAAACGGTCCCATTTTCCCCAGGTACTTTCGGCCGCAGGGGTCATCTTCAAGTAAACGAAAATTTGATATGACAAACCGAATGACAAATCGGTTGCATTTAAAGAAAACGGGAAGAACATGTGGGACGGTAATTTACGAAAGCAAAGAACATGAGGAAAAATTGAGGGTGCGAAAGTTAATACATTTCTGAACGAGATGGCTTCATTCAAAATACATCTTTTTTTTTCAGTTAGAATGTGTTTTCAGTTAGAATATTTCCATATGTATAGTATACGCTTTATAAATACCATGGTTCTCTGTCTATGTCTATGTCTCTGTCTCTTTCTCTCTCTCTCTCTATATATATATATATATAATCACTGATATTAAGATTTCATTGATTATTAATATACCCAAATAAAATATTAATTTAGGGAATACTATCATCAATGTGTACGCACCCCCCATATATATATATATATATATATATATATATCATCTTGTTTGCAGTTATTTCAACACACACACACACACACACATATATATATATATATATATATATATTCAGGATCATTAAATAATTTTCCAGATTTTTTTGTATGGGCTCTTTTATTAATAGTACACACATTAAACTCTAGTCCCCTTCGAAGTAATCTCCTCCGGTTGCAATGCACTTGTACCGTTCCAGAAACTTCTGGAACGACCCGTGGAAATCCTCTTGTGTGGGCGTGTCAACGACCTTCGTCACAGCCTCTTAAAAAGGGAGCCATCCGGCCATCCTCAGCTGAGGTCGACAGCTTTACTTTTACGATTTCCGATGTCGAACGTTAGTGATATGGCAGTACAGTGTGAAGCTTTTAGCCAATGATATGTACCAGATATCATTTAAAGGTGATTTCATACCAAAGTGCTTCATATCCGAATGTAATCGCAACCGAAGATTCTCCCTAAAAGACAAATGAATATAAATAAAAGACTTGCTTTACGACGTAGAGGCTTAATATTGCGGCTTTCTTAATCCTATAATCACTGAAAACAAGGGGCTGTGTAACCATTCTGATGGACAGTAGATTATAAAATACAATTAATCGTCGACGAAGGTATAGCAGATTTAGGTAACTAAGTATAAAAATATGTAACATTGTAAACACTTTTACCCGTTATCCATTTCTTTCTGAATCCACAACCTCAGTAAGCTGGAAAGTATAAATCAATAAGGTCCTAACGTTTACAGCAAGTTCTGTTTTTGTTTTCTCTCCCCAGTTGACGATTAGCCATCACAAACCGTAGCAAATAGTTCTTTATAGCTGGTTACTTGTTCGTTTCAATAGTCTGATTGAACATTTTATTGTCATTATAATATCCATAGAAGTAATTAATCTATATTACTTTCCGAAGGCTTCTTGTATCACTTGAATATCCATTGTAAGAAAGAAAACCTGTTATTCTGAACTCCCGGAAGATTTTGCTAAATACTTGAAGATTATTCAAAAGGCATAGAACACAAAGTTTATTAAGATAGGTGAAAATCGATATCTTTAGATTGATCTTTACAATTCTAATGAAGATGCCTTCTATAGCGTAAATAAAGGTGACAAGAGTAATGCATTTTCTCTGATTGCTCTTGTCAATCTGCAATGAGCAAAGTGATTGATGTTGGCAAGATGTGCCATGTTTAAAGTTAATTAAATGTTTCTTAGTGCATTTGTTATTGTGCCCCCGAGGCACGAATCTAAGGATTAATTAGCAGGCACTAGAGGCTAGTGATTCGGCAAGGATCACCTCAAGTTAGGACTGAGCAGGAACCCGAGGTGGACATAATCACCTCGCGTATTTATACACTGGTCGTTGCAACGATATTATCAAAGGTGTCATTAAAGCCATGAATGGACAGCATTCGAATTACCGTATCAACTCACGTTTAAGTTTACATTGCTTCTATGTTATATCTTGATTTGCTGTGGAAATTAATTTTTTGGAGCTCCCGCTTAATTTTTATACTTCCCATTATATTTTAGTTAAAAACTCAAAAAACATTACTGATATGAATCACAATTACAAAGAACTCCTTGAAAATTATATCTAGATTAATTACTGTACTGGTAATGACGAATATTTTACATCAGAAAAGAAATATTTTAAAATAGGGCCCTCCAAATGACCCCACCATATATAGAGGGCTTGATATAAACTCAATCCGTCTTTTGTAGAAAAGAAAAATACAAATATAAAAGCTGGGACTTGGGTTTGAAATTAAACTGCATACAGTGTTAAGGCTACAATTCTGAAGCTCTATAGAAGTTAGGTTTCCGTTGCCATTAGTTCCGAGTCGATCTTGACCCTTATTGATTGTACCTCAACGTGACAAATCCATGTGTCAAATAGATTTCTCTGAAAAATATTAGAATCAAAAGCGAATAGTTGAAAACATAACGCTGTCTGAAAATTATTCTTTAAAGAATAACTATTTAAAGATTTAATTGATAAAAGTGATAAGGATTATGATGAGTTTATAGAAATCACATAATTGCTTGAAATACTTGAAAACATATTACTGTACATATTAGGTGTATATTAAATGAATATTTACAATTATATTAATGAGTGCAAAGCTTTTTTTTCAACTCGATAGTAATATTCTAACTATATATATATATATATATATATAGTTGATGACCGTAGTCGAGGGTGACAAGAAGGCTCCCTTTTCAATAGCTACTACACCGAGGTGTAGGGGAGGGCACTACTCTTTTCCCTGGATTGCCCCACTTTACCCTTGATACGTACCTTATATTGCTAAGTGTTAAGCAAGGAGATATCAATTTCTATTTTTAAAGTCTTTGGTATGACGCAACCTGGTATTGAACCCAGGTCTCCCGGGTGTGTAAATAATAATAATAATAATAATAATAATAATAATAATAATAATAAAAACTACTAATAAATAACTCTGAAATAAAATGGGAGAAAAAAAAACTCTATAGCCGCTTTAAACGACTAATAAACAACATCTCACACCAGAAAACCTGGACCTAGCTAAGAAAAGAAGCCCTTAAGAGAGAAACGGAATCTCTCCTAAAAGCAGCAAAGGACAACGCCATAAGGACCAATCATATCAAAGCGAGAATAGATAAGACGCAAAAAAACAGTTAATATAGGCTATGTGGTTGCAGAGACGAAATGCTCAATCACATAATAAGCAATGGCAGCAAATTAGCACAGGAGAATAAGGCAAGACACAACTAGGTCAGCAAGGGGATCCACTAAGATGTGTGCAAGAAATTCAAATTTGACCATGCCAACATATGTTATATGCACAACCCAGCACCTGTCCTAGAAAATGACACGCATAATCTCTTAAGGGACTTTAACATACAAAAGGATCACCTAATCCTAGCCAGAAGACCAGACTTGATATTAATAAAAACAAAAGGGAGAATTTGCCAAATTCTTGACTTTGCTGTCCCGGTGGACCACATAATATATATGAAGGAATGTGAAAAGAAGGATAAGTACCTCGACCTTGCTAGAGAATTGAAAATTCTGTGGAACATATAAGTGACGATTGTACCAATTTTGGTTGGTGCTTTTGGCACAACAATTAAAGGATTATTAAAGCCTTGGAGGAGTTGGAAGTTGGCAGACGAGTGGAGACCATCCAAACGACAGCATTATTGAAGACGGCCAGAATACTGAAAAGAGTCCTGGAGACTTGAGGAGACCTTCTGTCACTCAAATTCCAGTGAAAAACCAGCAACTAACACTGATGTGAAAAACTCTAAAGGAGTAAATAGTAATAATATTATTTACTCCTTGAGAGTTTTTCACATCAGTTTTAGCAGACGGTCTTTCACTTAAGTATGAGTGAAAACAAGTCTCCTCCAGTCTCCAGGACACTTCTCAATATTCTGGTCGTTCTCAATAATGCTGTAGTTTGGATGGTCTCCACTCGTCCGCCAACTTCTAAGTCCTCCAGTCCCTTTAATAATTCTTTCCTTACTATTCCAAAAGAAGCAATTACTATTGGTTTAATTGTCACCTTCATGTTCCATAGTTTTTAAAACTCCATAGTAAAGTGAGGTACTTATCCTTCTTTTCACTTTCTTTCAGTTTTATTTTGTGATCAGCCAGGTAAGCAAATTCCAGAATTTTACAAGTTCTTTTTCTTTTTCTTGATTATTTTAAAGTCTGGTCTTCTGGTCGAGATTAGGTAATCCGTTTTTATGCCAAAGTCCCATAGGAGTTTATGTCTGATATTCTCTAGGACACAGCCTAGCTTGTGCTCATACCATTTGTTCTTATGGTCAAATGTAAATTTCTTGAACACATCCCTGTGGATCACCTTGCCCAGCCAATCGTGTCTAGTCTTATACTTCTTCTGTGCGAATTTGCTGCATTAGCATATTATGTGATTAATGGTTTCGTCTCTATCACCACAAAACCTACATTTGCTTTTTTGCTGCCGCTTCTATTCTCGCTTTGATACGATTGATTCTTATGGCGTTGTTTTTTTATTGTATTAGGAGATATACTGTTTCTTTTAATTCCCAGGTTCAGGATTTCTCGAGTGAAATGTTGATTATAAGTCGTTTAAAGCGTAGAAACATTTCTCTTTCTTCCCATTTTTTTCCCTTGTTATTGTCATTCGTTTGGTCAACGTATTGTCAGTATCGTTTTTGATGGCTGCAATCTGTCATCCTTCGTGTTATTCTATGTAGTCATCGAGTTGTTGTATCGATGCATCAACGCTGTCTTCAGTGCTAGCATGTCCTCTACCTCATCCCTTTCTTGATTACATACAGGCTATCAACGTCGTCTCTGGGATGTAATGCCTTATATTTTTCTCTGATCCAGTTCAAAAAGTTTCCCAAATATCTAACAAGCTATCAATTCCTTTGAAAATGTTTCTGCTAGATAGTTTTCCTCGAGTAGCTTTCATATTTTCCTGAGATATTCTTTCTTAATATTTTATTTCATAAGTACTTGTCTGAAGGCATCACCCTCCAAGATTCCCTGGTACTTGTACGTTTCTTTTGCTCCAACCGTTCTAATATTGTCTTTGTTTGGGTGTTTCATTTCTGCGTCAGATGTCATTTACCGTTTTTCATTACTAACATGGTACGTTTTTCTATGCTAAATTCCATATCTATGTACTGGCTGTATATTCTAACTGTGTGCATTACAGTTTCCAGTTGTTTCCCAACTTTTGCAAATAGGTTTTTGCAAATAGTTTGATGCCATCCATGTACATTAGATAATTGATCTTTTCTGGTCATCTACTAAGTTTTTATCCCGCCGTGCATTTTCTGAGTATGTGATTATTATGAATAGTAACGTCGATAGTGCATCAACTTCAAATATACCTCTTTTGATCTTTGTTTCAGTTAAGCTTCTTCTTCTTGCTGTCTATTCCAATCTCCAGGTTTTCATGTATATCTCAATAATGTTTATGACATCATCTGATATTTTTTTCACATTTTAGACAGTTTATTATCCTGCTTTGCGGAACGATATCGTATGTCTTTTTGTAGTCAATCCAGGCCAAAGCTAGATTTTTTGTTTGGTCTTGCTCTCGATTAAGATGTTCTGATTTATCTTAAGTAACTCTGCTATGCCTCTGGATCTTTTGCGGCTTCATTTCTGTTCGTCAGAGTACACTCCACAGCTTGTAATGGAGTAGTGAATCTCTTCCTTTTTTTTGTGTTGTTAATATTTTCCACATCATCGGTGGGCAGGTTATGGGTCTGTAGTTGTTGGGGTGATACCTTTGCTTGGGTTCTTTTTGATCAAGGTGATCTTTCCTTTTGTCATTCATTCGAGTGCTCCTTGTTGGCATCTGTTCATTTCTAGTGATAGTCACTCGTGAATGGACCTGAATTTCTTGAGCTAGAAACCATGTATTCCATCATGGCCTGGCGTTTTCCAGTTTGATAATTTTTTAGTGGCATTTTGAGTAAATCGATGTGTATTTCCGCCTTTGGACCTTTTTAGAGCCCTGCTAATTGATTTGTCGAATTGTTTATCCATTGGGATTTTTCGTTTTCGTTTTGTTGGCATTTTTTAGTCCAAAATCATTCGGTTTCTCATGCATCTTGTTGCTTTGTTTTCGTGTCATCTCCTCCCAGTATTTAGTAGAATTTTCTTCCGTTGTTTTGGAATATCCTTTTTTAGCCTTTGGCGATATGTCTTTAATCTTCTTTCAGTCACCAGTACTTTCTCGTTTATTTCCTGTAGTTGTATCGTTATTTTTTTCTGATGTTGCTTTTTCCTTTTTGTCTGTCCATGTTCCAGTGTCTTCCTTTTGTTTTGATCTGTTTTCGTAGATTTTATATGTGTTTTCAGTCGAATTTCCCATCCTGGTTTTGATTTTTCTTCGTTCTTTTTAAGGAAATACTATTTTCTCACAAACTACTTTCGCCCAGGCATAGATTTGTTCATTTAATTTGGTTATATTATTCGTTGATATATAAGGTAGTATCTGATGTATTTTAGTCGTTTCCGTCCGAACTGTTCTCCGTTCTATGTTTCTTAGTGTGTTTACGTCTCTGATGGTGTGGTTCCTTAAACCGTCATTTGTGTACCTGATAAAAGAAGGGCCAACATTCGCAGGATGACGATCATGTCTCCCATTTTGGCTACCTGGAGAGCACCTGCCGTTCATGACACCCAAGCATGTTGCCTGAGTCTCACGTTGTCATATTTTGATTCAAATTTTTTTTTATCATGAGTGGTACATGGTTTCTATGAAAGACTCGGGAGTTGTTTATTATCTGTGCGCATGACATAGATATGACAGGACACAGTTACAGGTGACTGTTCATGAAGAGCAGGGCACAAAACAAAGACCTTAAGTTCCATGCCTTATTTCTCGACTGAGTACATGGATTGGCTTCATTTGTTTCTATATCATCTTTATGGTTTATATTTACAGCCTTGTTTTTAAACTTTATTTCCGTTAAGGCTGATCATATTTTAATAAAGTTTAGGTCTATGATATTTTCCGGTTATGATGAGGACGGTAACTGATCTTACTTCACTCTTTCATATTACATCAGGTACGTATTTACGTGGATTGGGAGCAGACATAGATGAGCCATGTAGAATTTAAACAAATCTATTTCGTGATTTTAAAAGGGTTTATCTGAATATAATTTTGGGAATCCAAAGGTCTTCATTTAAAATACAACAATTTACGAAAAGTTTTTACACGTAACGGAAAATCAATATTTTTTAAATTAAAGACTAATCCTACTGACCAGATTTTCTTCGAAAACCAACCAACAAAGATTTGTTCATCTGCTCTAATTGTTCGATTACTATCATCTACCTTTTAGGAGTGGTGTTCTTTTTATATCACAAGAAATAGACGTCACCTGAAATTCTTAAAAGTTCGATTCTAAAGTCATTCAATATTTTTGTTTTATTTATTTATTTTCCATTCTTCGTAAATTCTCAATCACACCCCTCATAACAGTGACAACTAAGTCATATAGAGTTTAGCGCAATAAATTTATACATATCTGTTACATCATTTCGAAATAGTTTAGCTGGAAATAGTTTTGGGAATTAAAAAGTGTTCATTTGAAATACAACAGTTCACTAAAAGAATTTACGAGTTACGGAAAATCAATGTTTTTTAATTAAAGACAAATTCTATCGCGGTAAATTTAAACAAATCTAAATGTTAGTTCTAAGGCATTTCTTATTAACTTTAAAGCGTGGTACTTGTCACTTGATTTTTGCTCTCTTTATTTTATTTCAAAACAATATGCAAGTGTGACACGAAATTGGACTAAAATCCCAAAACGGGTCTTTATTTTCGCACGTGTGAAGACGGGGCAGGTTGGCACTTGATCCCCTATGGAATAAGTCCTCGTTCAGAGTTTTTCTCTCAGGCATATAAGGCCTGGCATATTACGTGTGGGATCAATTTAGAGCCAGACTGACCGCCGCTGGCAAGGGGTTCTAAATTTCACACTATCACACACCCACCCGGCGACTATGGAAGAATATGGACCTATAGGTCTTAGTCGTAATTATATTATATTGTAGTAGTCGGCAACTCCGGTTTCCCGTGTGATATTTTAGGAATTAATAGGACAATTCTAAGCAAGATTACATAAGGCGAATAGAAGCTGGAAAGGAAGCATGAAATAATAACATAGACCAAATGGTAACATAAAAGTACATGATTTCCTTTACTACAGTTATATACACTTTCAAAGTGTCAAAACATATAATAATTGGACAGTCCACGAATATAAATGTCTTTTCTTGAGTTCTGCTTTTCTTTAAAATGAGAGAGAGAGAGAGAGAGAGAGAGAGAGAGAGAGAGAGAGAGAGAGAGTGGTATACAAAATTTGGGTATAAAGGAAAAATGTCCCCAAAGTTACATATCTTATTTTTCGACGGGGTTCCACTGGAGAATCTTTCTTCTTTCACGGGCTAATAGACTTTGTTCTATTTTTTTTACACTGGCTTGAAGAACCTGGGGTCCTTCGTGTCTCAGTAATTCTTTTGTCTTTCACCCGGAGTAGTAATACCTCGTGGGTATCGATTCTAAATGCCCTCTTGTCTATTCTCTGTGAGATTACATAGGGACCTATATATCGTCCACCACAGTGTGATCCCTTATTTGCGGAGAGTAGCAGGACTTCGTCACCCTTCTCAAATTCTTTCTTCTTAGCCACTTGTGAAGGTTCTCTCCTCTTTCTCTTATCTTCTCGATAAGTCTCAGGGAATTTATTCCCATTATTCGTTGGATCTTCATCCTTTCTCTGACGACTGGTCCTTTTATCTTTTTGTTTATTGAGGTATGGAAGATTCACTTCTTTCCTTTCCACTTTCTCACTCTGCGAGCGACTGTGTCGTTTGTGCCGCCCACGTGGCTCAGCCGCCATCTTGTCTCCATGTTTGGCGTTCATTCTCGCCATCTTTTTTTCTTCATTTTTGGCGCTCATTTTCGCCAACTTGCTTTCTCCATTTTTAGCGTTCATCATCGCCATCTTCTTTTCATGTTTGGCGTTCATTCTCGCCAGCTTTTTTGGGTGACACCCTTTTGTTTCTATGTCATTTCCCAGTATGAGGGAGATTCCTCTCGTAGGTAGTTTGTCTACCACACCAACTTTAATTGGTCCATTTTCCCACTGGGACTTTAGGGTTATTTTACATAGCGGTATTTTTACCCTCTTTCTGCCAATACCCTCTATCGTCACAGTCTCACGTGTTGCTTCTATTACCCCTTTAGGTAATTTATTCCGTAGAAGTAACGACTGAGATGCTCTGGTATCTCGTAAAATTGAGACTTCCACTGCTCCCCCATGTGGGCTTCTTATCACACCTCTCTTCGTCCAAGGTCGATAAGACTTGTCTACTCTAGCGGTCGTGACAGCTCCCTGTGGTTTTCTCAGCTGGGTTTGGTTTCTTTCAGGACCTTTACCTAGCTGACATCTTATGGCTATGTGTCCAGCCTTTCCACATTTGTAGCAGACCACTGTTCTGCTGCTACTTTGGAAGGTCCTTCTATTTTCTTCCTTGGGTCCTCCTTCTGGGCTTAGCTCTGCTTTATATTTCACTCTGCTTCCCGTGTACGTTTTTTCCTTCGTCTTTCGGTGTGTGAGGATGTATTCGTCTGCTAGTGCGGCCATTTCGTAAGTCACGTCAGTTTTTCTTTCACTTAGGTGAACCCTGACATCTTCTGGCACACAGTTTAAAAATTCTTCAGCTAATATTAGCTGCCAGAGTTTCTCAGCGTCTCCGTCTATCCTCTTAGAGTCACACCACTTATCCAGCGCATTCTCCTTTTCTCGCAGAAATTCCACATAAGACTGGTTTTCCGTTTTTCTCTGTGTTCGGAATTTATATCTATATGCTTCTGGAGCCAACTCGAAGCTTTTTAGAACCGCTGCTTTCACCAAATCATAGCCCGCGCATTTTTCTGTGGGCAGAGTTGCATATGCTCTCTGTGCTTTTCCTGTCAGCACAGTTTGGAGTAGCATTGACCAGCATTCTTTCGGCCATTCGAGATTTAGTGCAGTTCGCTCAAAATGTGCGAAGTATCCGTCTACGTTGGCTTCTTCAAATTTTGGGACTAGCCTCGCTTGCTTCGTTACTTCGAAACTGTCATGGCTTCCTTTGCGTCCTCTTATTGCCAAGTTGAATTCTCGCAGCCTCGTTTCTTGCTGAATTTTTGCTTTCTATTGTTCCATCTTATTTCTCTGTAGTTCCATTTGGGCTTGTATTTTGACTTTCTCCAGTTGAATTTGTTCTGGTGTCATTCTTATTATATCTGTCGGTAGCTCCTCTAATGCTGCTTCCTCGAACACATTTTCGTCCACCATGTGTTCGACTATTTTTCTAACGAGTTTATGTTTCTTCATATCTTTCTGAACATTTAACTCAAGCTTCTCGCCAATTTTCACTATCTCGCTTTTTCTCAGCCTTTCCAACTTTTCCATGGAGGGTTCATTTTTTTGACTGTTTCGACGATATTCCTTTTTTTTTTCTTTCACGGGCTCCCAGGGTAGATTTAGACGGAAGGAATTGTCATACGACTATAAGCAATACATATTATTTATAATAATCATTCCGGAAACGAGCCCCCATTTTAAGTCTGAGGTCGGGAAAAAAAGGATTAAAATATCCCAGGACGAGACACCATAATAAGTCTGTGACGGCAAATTGACTAAAATCCCAAAACGGGACTTTATTTTTCGCACGTGTGAAGACGGGGCAGGTTGGCACTTGATCCCCTATAGAATAAGTCCTCGTTCAGAGTTTTTCTATCAGGCATATAAGAACTGGCATATTACGTGAGGGATTAATTTAGGACCAGACTAACCGCCGCTGGCAAGGGGTTCCAAATTTGGGTATAACGGAAAATGGCCCCAATGTCTTCCACCTGGAGTAAAATGGCTATGGTTCGTCCGCCCGCTACGAACCCTGCTCAAAAACTAATTTTCTTACTATTTACTTCCGCTGAGGGGAGGGAGTCCCACTTCCGTTTTGGGGTCCCAGCCAATCATTTGGTTTCTCTCTCTTTCCCCTTCCGGTGTCCGGCGACCTGAGGTTACTAAGTACCAACACCTGTTGATACCCCTCTGTGACCTACATTCTTCCTTAACGGTCACTTTTTTTGACGGCTAGATACTGTTAATTCAAACACTGGGAGTAGTAATTTTATATCCCTCCTCCCAGGGGGATATCACGTGACACAAGTGTTAAACGGTTTCAATCAATTTTTATTCCGTATCCTTAGCTATTGCGATTTTTCTTCCAGGCAACAATCGTCTCGATACTGCTATACGGATGCACTACATGGACGCTAACTAAACGGCTAAAAAAGAAGCTTGAGGGCAACTACACACGAATACTGCGAGCAATATTGAACAAGTACTGCAGGCAACCCCCGACAAATCAGCAGCTGTACGGCCACCTCCCACACATCATGAAAACCATCCAAGTTAGACGAACTAGACATGCAGGGCACTGCTGGAGAAGGAGGGACGAGCTTATAAGTGATATACTCCTATGGACCACTTCACATAGGCGTGCAAAAGAAAGGGCAGACAGCTCGAACCTACATACGGAAGCTCTGTGAGGATAGGAGGTGTAGCCCTGGAGACCTGCCAGAAGCAATTAACGATAGGGATGGGTGGCGAGAGAGGGTCAGGGATATCCGTGCTGATGGTGCGACAAGATGATGATGATGATGATGAAGAGAGGTCCCCAGTAGCGTAGCTACTTATTGTTATATATAGCCTGAAAATCCTTTACAATGTAACATCTTTTCAAGAATGAAATAAGACAATTTCTGAAAAAGTGGTCGAAGTTCGGACTTAATTGTCTGATTCTTCGTCCTTTGACGGATCGATAGGCATTTCATTAATTTTAATAAGATTGCAAAATATTATTTTGTTGATTTACAAAATAATGTAAAATTTTCAGATTTGAAATTACAATTGTCCTTAAACTTCTTATGAAAAAAATTCAATTAAGAACTGTCATAAACGTATTTACGTTATGTAATGAACACAAGATATACCATTACGAATTTCAATGCATTCATTTACACCATCCCAAATATTCTCATATTTTGTAATCTATTTCATAATCAAGCCCGTTTTCCGACAATATTTTTTCTGTCGGAGCCAAATGTTGAGTTCAATTAATTTCTGGCGACAACGGCTATTATCATCAAAGAAAAAGGACGATTTCAAATTATCAACAACGATTGCAATCACAGAAGTCTTTTGAATAAAGTACTCTGAATATTTTTCTTTATTTAGGTGTCATTTATTTATCTTTCTTAATGTGAGATAATTCGTCACATTTCCTCAGATCCTATTTACTTTTTAGAGGATCTCAGCAAATAAAAAAAAAACCAAAAAAAAAAAAAAAAACAGAACAAGACAAAACAAAAACACATTAAGAAAAAAATTTTTTTTTAATTATACAGTCAACGTCTTCTTGAGAAATAGTGTCATATAAAATTAGAACAGGTTTTAATCTATAGACAGATAACTGAAACCTGATCTCCGGCCTTACACCTAGCAAAGAAATATTTTTCTCTTTTGATCACTTACTGTTATCGAGCGTTATCATCATTTTTTTCTTTAAAACCTGTTGATACAATGTTGTTTTGATAGGGTGTCTTGACTTTGAACTTTATAGCGTACTTAGGAAGTAACAATCTTTTTTTCCTTTCTTTTATGAAATGTAACATACAAATTAGGAATATTCCAGATTTAAAAAGTTTACTCGTATTTAACCCACACTCCACGGTGTTGAGATATGACATAAAATCGTTTTTATGTGGTGTGATCCACCGAATAGTTTACGAATTACGAGCAGGCATCCTGAAATTCACTTAACACTTCTAACTGAATCGTTATAAATAACATGCATCTATAAAGGAAATGAAATAACTCTCACATTTAAAACATTTAACAGTGTGGAACAATTGAACTTAACTAAATTGCAGTGCTATCTAACTTTAACTAACTTTCATTTTCAGATACGATACATTTTGATCATAATGGAGTTTATCCTGGCCTCCACAATCAACTGCACACCACTACGGTCAAGCAACTTGATTCCATGGCCGGCCTCGTCCGCAGACGTTTCAGCTTGCTGATCAACGTCGTTCGTTTTGTATCCTCCACCCGCATTCTTTTCTTTGATGCGGAATGCAAGTCATAACAAAATCAAAATAAAATAAAATAAAATAGAACAACAAGCAAAGGAACACGGTTCATCATGTAGATTTCTTTAGTTATATGTTCTCGTATATCATCATCATCATCAAATCATATCGTGCCACAAGCACGAATATCCCTGACCCTCTCTTGCCACTTTTTTCTATTGTTTGTCGCCTCTGGGAGGTCTTCAGGGCTACATTCCGTATCCTCACATACATGCTGAATGTATGTTCATGCTGGTCGTCCTGCTTTTGCTCGGCCATATGTGGGGGTCCATAAGAGTACATCACTTATGGTCTCGTCCCTGCTTCTCCAGCAGTGTCCTGCAAGTTTGGTTCGTCTAACTAGAATAGTTTTCGTGATGGGAGGCAGGTGGCCGTATAGTTGGTGTCTTCTGGGGTGTTGCCGCCAGGACTTGTTCAAGATTGCTCGCAGCATTCTTGTGTAATTGCAGTCTAGCTTCTTCTCCAGCCGTTTCGTTAGCGTCCATATAGTGCATCCATACAGCAGTATCGATACAACAGCTGCCTGGAAGAAACTGCGTTTCATTTTATCGGTTACGTCTGATTTCCATATGATCGATAGCCTATTGATAGCTGCCCATGCCTTCATTAACCGTGAGTCGATGAGCTTTTCGGTTGATGAGACTCGGCTTCCTAGGTAAGTGAATTTGTCTACTAGTTAAAGAGGCATTCCGTCTAGTGTAGAGATGTCACCTGTTTGATTAAAGCACATATATACCGTTTCGTGTGCATTGAATGGAGGCCTATACCTGCGGATTCACTTTCCAAACTATGCAGTAGTGTTTCGGCTACATCGATTATATATTTCAACACTTCACTCGTCTTCTTCAGTAACGTACCGGTGGCACCCACTATTATCATATAGCAGCAAGTGTGTAATGGTTATCGTCGTAGGAAATAGACACGGTGACACGAGTTCAAATCCTGGACAAGACTGATTGCATTTCACATAGCACTATGACTCTAATCATTCGCCCTCCAGCTATGGATAAATAGTAGGGCAGACTAGGTTATTCAGCCTTGTTGAGGCAACTAGTCTTGGAGAAGAAAACTCTGAATTCAAATCTGTTAAACACCGCTTAAAAATTGACCTTTGTCATATCCTGCACGAGCGGAGGGGTTGGTTAATATGATAATGATATAGCAGTAAATCATGTTCTCAGCTATCTAAAGTATGTTAAGAGATTTAGCTTTGAGAAGTCTTTCTCAAAGTATCCTTTCAGGTTTGGCTTCTCTTCCTTTGCTCTGCTTTCTCTACATATCTGCTAGCAAGTGAAGTTGTCAATCGGAAGATCGCACAAGTTCTTCTTCCGGTGGATATCCGATGGGTGCTCTCCGCTTATCTGAAGAGCGCACAAAAGTTTCAGCTTATATGCAAGTCGCTTCCCACTTTCGGGATGCTGGTTGTGGTGATATCAAGCTCAAGGCTTTCTGCGAAGGGACAATATAAATTTATTCCTAAATTAGAAAATGGATAATTTTTTCACTTCTTTTTTCCGACTCCAACCTACATTGACAAGCTTCTCTCCCTTATTGCAATTCAACAGGTACTACTGTCCGTTTTTTCAATTTCTGTTTCTTACTTAACTTCATTCGTCTCAGAGGGCGACCACTTCACTTTGATATTAGGTCAATGGTTTTGCAAACTTTTATATATTGTTCAAATTTCTCAGGCTAATTTGACATTTTCGCTCGACGCAGGTTTCATCCCTGACCTCCTCTCCCTATACAGAAACGACTTGTCATCCATTTTTCTTCCTGCCAACACAATCGACCGCAGAATTATTCATTATATAAATTTGAACATTTCTCATTAAAAAAAATATCGATATATATATTTCCACTGATTTGGGCTCACTCACCTTGGCAAATACTCTAGTCTCCCGAAAGACAGTATTTATTAAGCCTTTTGGCTTTAATTTTCCTCACTTAATTCTTTCGACTAATTTGTCTATCTGTTTACGATGTATCATTTCACCATCTTGCACGAATCGAGCATCAGTTTTTGAATGGCATAAGAGATTCAAGGAAGGCAGAGAGTCTGTGAGGGATGATGAGAGGTGTAGGAGGAATAAGGAAATCAATACACCTGACTTGATTTACAAAAGGGTAAGCGCCAAGTTTATGGTTACGATGTTGAGATTTTAAGGGAGTTCAGGAAGAGATTCCTGGGGAAGAGGCCAGCACTCTTCAAATCGGGTCAGCGGCATTTCCACTAGGAGAATGCGCCAGTCTACAAGTCCATCCTTGTCACAGACTATTTGACCAAGATGGGAATCAAGAAAATTCCTCACCTTCCCTATACTCCAGACCTTGCTCCCTGTAACTTTTGGTTATTTCCTAAGCTCAGGGGCTGTTGTTATGAGACAACCGAGGAAATGAAAGAGGCTGTGACTAAGGTCATTGACACGCTCACACAAGCTGACTTCAATGGGGCCTTCCAGAAGTTGTTGGAACGGTACAAGTGCATTGAAGCCGGAGGTGATTACTTTGAAGGGACTAGAGTTTTACGTGTGTACTATCAATAAAAGTGCCCATACGAAAAAAGTCTGGAAACTTATTTAATGATCCTCGTAATTCTCTTGATAATTTCCGTTGTCGATAGCAAGTACATGGAATATATAGATCTATGAATATTATGATTTTTGGCAGTTTTTTTTACAAATATCGATTTGAAAATATCCATTTCAAATATCTATATTGAGATTATCAAATTCCACTGCAAATGTCAAGAATGCAAGAAGTACTTTTCGACAGATATAGTCCATCCAATCATCATAGTTTTCAACCATTGAGACAAAATAACACAAATAAATTCCATGCTCCCAGCTAAATTAGACGTAGTTTTCTTCTGAAATTGATCAGTCATATAATTTATTTTCTCAGGTCAAGTGAAAACACGTTCTTTTGTTTTTTGGGATTTTTTTTTGCATATCTGGGACCCTTTTTCTGGCAAATAATTTTTTTCATGTACTGAAATGCATAAAATCCACGTGAATATATTTTACAATGCTTTTTTATATAACTGATGTTGATGTATCGAGACATAATGAAGGGTTTTTATGGTTATACCAATGAAATATGAGGTATTTATCAAACAATCATGGTGTACTTGAATATCGTATCCTCAATACTCATGTAGAAGTGAATCGAAAGTGAATCGAAATCTTCTTGTAAAATATTGCATATTTTGATGGTGCCATGTAACCCAGTACAGTTGCGTTATATTTCTTGAAGAGAAGATACGTATCCCCAAGTGATCCCATGTTTTTCGATATGTTACATATTCTAATTTCTCAGAAATGTATGAATTCGAAATTTTTATTTAGGTGCTGGTGGCATAAAGGCCTATCGTTGTAGGAAATGAATTCAGCCATTTGAGTTCAAATCCAAACCCAGTGCTGATTATGTTGTTTTAGGACCATCATATTGCAGAAATAAATGAATTGGACTAATCTCCATCCAGCTTTTGATAAATTATAGAGTGGATTAAAGCTCTTTAATCTTAATAAGGGAACCGGTCGAGAAGGAGTCATACAAACATGTTATAGACTCGGAGATGAATAAGCACAACCTGGCAATTCCTGCCCAAAACAGCCAACCTTAGCAGCTTCCCACCATGTGAGACCAGTGAGAGAGATTTTAGAAAACAATACTTTACTGATTCCATCAGTTATTCTTCTTAAAACCAATTAAATTGGATATAAGATTTGAATGTTCAAATTTAAGTAAATCTGCTTATTTTTAAATTCAGTTATTCGAACCTTTTCTTCTTCTTGGATTTGAACCCCACTACGTCACTGTACCCGCTCACAAGTACGTAATTATCCTATCCTCTATGTTGTATCTAACAATAAATATAACGTGTAAAAAATTTACAAGTAGACACGAGTTTTCAGTCGGGTATTTTGTCTCCAGAATTTTAAAAAAGCACTGGAAACTCTTGAACATACTTGACAAATATATCGATATAATTTCCCATATCTACATTGAAGAAATATCAATAACAACTCAACAAGAAATGTAGATTACAACTGACCTTGACTCTAATCATCTAAAATTCGTGTGTAATTATATCTGTCTACAGCGCATAATTACAAAGTAAACACACAAAAATTCTTAATTATCTTTTGATGTCGATAACGAGTGGCTGGTAAAACCTGAGATTAACGAAAATTTTAAGTAAATAAGTAGACCATGCTAAAACATATTTTTTTTGCCAGTTGCTACATGCTATTATTCATTTTCACTAATTAAACTAATTTTAATGTGTTAGCAAATGTATTTCTGAATCTGGTAAGACATAATCAAATGATACAATCAATGGAATTAGAGAGACTATTAAGTTCATGTGACTCGGAAAGTGTTAACAATGAAGAATTTTAAAAGTCGAAATCGTAGAAAGCTATTAAACGAAGAACAGACAAATAAAAATGGAAACAGAGCATACGAAAATTCTTGAATGAAATACCTTTTTTTTTATTCTATCATGAGCAAACCTGTTTCAATTCTGGGGGCCCAAAAGATAATGTCTTAATAAAGTTTATAGTTAAAAAAAAACATAGAGCATCTGCCTCCAACTGCTTTGCTTTTTACGGTATCAATAACCCCAGTACTAGTAAGGGGTGACCTAATAAACTCACCATTCTGGATATTGTATGAATCAAGATTTTACTGCAGTGACGGATCGTGCTGAACAAGCTTGGGAGTAGATGTGGTCAAAAAAGTACTTCTTGATTTGAGACACTTTGAATCGAAAAGTACAAATTTTAAGTTGTCGCATTGGTTGGTGAACACTGTTTGGGTAATTATAGAATATTTCATGTCAACTATTGATTTGATAAATACTCCTCATTCTTTTCTCCTAGAATTGTTCCCACAGTGAGAAACATATATAACATCTTAAAATAGACTTAAATGTTCTTTTTTTTTTTTTTTATAATGAACGAGCATGTTGTTCATTTTGCCGTCGGAGCCATGTGGTGATATCGATACATCTCAAGAAATAACTATTATTATTTAATCTATTCTAAGTACAATGGTCAAGATAATATCAATTCAATTATCTTCTTCCTTTAATTGATCATATACAAGCTTGTTTTTTTTTATAAACAATGACAACAACATATAAATCAATTGTCGTTAAACTGTATAAAAATTACTTGTCATTATTGTTCTTTTTAAATCAAGAATTTTATCTTCTCATTCACGATTTCTTAAGTAAAAGTTATAAGGAAAGAAAAGTTAGTGACTTTAGTCGGGAGTGACCTAAAGGCTCATTTTTCAAGAGCTACCATACCGAGATGTTGGGAAGGACGCAACTCATTTCGCTGGATTTTTCTACTTTAACATTGATCCATACCTTATCATGCTTAGTGTTAACCAAGGTGGCATCAAATACCATTTTTGAGTCTTTAGTTAGACTCGACCTGGGATTGAACCCTTGTCGACCAGGCCATTGGTGAACACCCGACTCATTAGACTAATGACTTGGAAGCTAAAAGCTATATTAGATATGTATTCATAAGAAACATAAATATATACAAAGTTAGGTTCGATCAAAAGAATCAGCTATTCTCTGGTGATATATATATATATATATATATATATATATATATATATATATACGCAACCAGAAATATTCCCTTCATATATATATATATATATATATATATATATATATATATATATATATATATATATATACGTGGATCATTAAATAAGTTTCCAGACTTTTTTTGTACGGCCACTTTCATTGACAGTACACACATGAAACTCTAGTCCCCCTCGAAGTAATCTCCTCCGGTTGCAATGCACTTCTTGTACCATTCCAACATCTTCTGGAAGGACCCATGTAATTATTCTTGTATGAGCATGGTAATACCTTCTTAACACCCTCTTTCATCTCTTCAATTGTCTTATAATGACAGCCTCTGAGCTTAGGGATTAAACAAAGGGTCACAGGGAGCAAGGTCTGGACTATAGAGAGGGTGAGGAACTGTTTTGATGCCCATCTTGGTAAAATAGTATGTGACAAGGATGGAGGTGTAGACTGGTGCATTGTCCTGGTGGAAATGCCACTGACCCGATTTGAAGAATGCTGGCCTCTTATAACTCTGGTATAGCGACTTCGTTGCTCCTCCCACCCCTCTCCTCATCCCTCAAAGACTCCCTGCCTTACTCAGATTTCTTATGCCACTCAAAAAACTGATACTCGATTCACGCGAGATGTCTGAAGCATTCCATTCGTTTCTCTGGTATATTTTCCAAGTTTAAAAGATAATTTTATTGTATATCATTTTTGTAAAGTGTCCTCACGTCCAGATTGCATTTTTGAAATTGAATAGCTGTGACAATCAGGCTTTAGTAGGGTGTATTCCAATTCCTGCTGTAGCAGTGGATTTGAACCTGAAATCATAAAAAATGGTCAGTCATCTCATAAGGTGTATAGCAATAACATACTGAATTCACAAGTGTCTACAACAATTTTAAATTCCTGTTCAGAAAAAGTCTGGAATATTATTGAATGCACTATGTATATTTCCTGTTAGGAACCACATAGTAATCCAATTTTTGTCATTTGTGAAGTTGCTCTAATACGTACTAATTAACACTATACAAGCGTTAGACAGAACTATAGTTGCTCATGATTAAGACAAGGTTGTCAAAGAAGAATATTTAAAAATAAAAATATAAAAATTGAAAACACATTGAGACAGAATATAGTTCTAAAAACAATTATTTTTAAAATCTATAAGACAAAGTAACAAATTGATTATACATCATAAAATGTAGAGTAGTCCTATAAAACTTTCTTGTTACGAGACCATATAAAGTCGTTAGAGTTTCCTATCCTTTGGCAGCCATTTTGAATAAATTATTGCAACATAATCATCATCATCAGCAGCAACAAGAGCAGTTGCAGATTGGCGTTTTGAAACCTTACCATTGTATTATTATATGATAGTATTAGATTATTGTGTTGAAGCTACCCCTCAGCATGTTGTAGATAAATAAGTTGAAAATTAACCTAAGCGATGAGATTGTTAAACATGACGCCACTCATTTGTCTTAGAAAAATAAGTAAAGGAATGTCTTCTAACAAAACATAAAATGCTGCTTTACAAAGCGGAAATATATGGTTTTATATAATGTAATCCGGTTTTAATTTCAGTTTGGAAAATTGGAAATATTTTTGTACTGCTTATTTCCCTTTTTTTCCATTTAATCAGTTTTGCATAACCGATGGAATAGTTATCATTTTACGGAGCATAATCGTAAAATTTAAATTACCTTTAAGTAACATAATGCTTCAGAGAATGGGGATTCACAAAAGCAATACTACTACTAATACTACTTATAATAGTAATAATAATAATAATAATATAGACACATACATATATATATATATATATATATATATATATATATATATATTAGTATGTGTGTGTGTTTATGTGTATACGCGTATATGTGTGTGGAGCGTGCATGTGTGTGTATGGGTAAAAATGAAAGAGAATTACACACGAAATGCAGATGTTGGATTTAAAATGATAAATCTACTCGAAAGATACCAAACAAATTAGAATGAAAAAAATGAATTCTTCTTTCGATAATTTACTGTTATTAAGTTGTGTGTGTGTGTGTGTGTGTGTGTGGATAAAACACAGAACGTGTTGAAATGTATTTTAAGGTCAATATAACAAATCAATAGAAAGCTTTAAAACCATACTGGAATTATTTCTAGTAGCCCGAGAAAACGAAAGAATGAAAAATTAATTTTTCAATAACTTAACGTAAGATTTAAAGGTATTAAACAAAAATTAGGGATTTGAACGGAATTGGTATTTACATGAATGTAGTTAAAACTTTGTAAGATGTGCAATTCCATGAATATTAGAGCTTAAGAATACTATGGATTAGTGCAAATAATTATAGATGATTTCTGAAGCATTACAAGCAAGTTAATACTAAAATTATGAATTTATTATTTAAAGTTAAAGTCAATATACAATGAAACCGGATGTTAATAAACATATATTACCTTACGTTGTATCTTTGATATACAAAAAAAAAAAGTAAAACTTATGTATGCATAAAGAAAAGTGCATATATAAAAGTGATATGATAAAAGTGATATGATAAAAGGGATATGATAAAAGTGATATTTTTATTTTTTGAACGCTACCAATATATATTTTTGATTTCTGACTTTGAACTCTGTTGATTATATAAAGATATACTACCTAATGATATCCGTTTTGATTGAATGATATTGCACCGATAAAAACTACGTTGCAGTTATATTGGTTTAGATGAAAATCCTTATGGAAAATATATTATTAGGAGCGTACTGTGACGGCAAATTGGCAAAAATCCCAAAACGGGACTTTATTTTTGCACGTGTGAAGACGGGGCAGGTTGGCACTTGATCCCCTATAGAATAAGTCCTCGTTCAGAGTTTTTCTCTTAGGCATATAAGACCTGGCATACTACGTGAGGGATTAATTTAGGGCCAGACTGACCGCCGCTGGCAAGGGGTTCCAAATTTCAGACTATCCACACACCCACCTAAGGCCACTAAACTTCCTCCCCTAGACAATAGAAGATATGGACCTATAGGTTTTAGTCGTAATAATATTATATTGTAGTAGTCGGCAACTCCGGCTTTCCGTGTGATATATTTAAGGAATTAATAGGACAATTCTATGCAAGATAACATAAGGCGAATAGAAGCTGAAAAGGAAATGTGAGACAACAAATTCATAGCAGAACTGCAAAGAACAACTTAGACCACGTGGTGACATAAAAATACATGAATCCTTTACTATACAAAGAGATACATCTTCAAAGTGTCAAATATGCATAATGAATTGAACAGTCCATGGACATAAATGTCTTCCTTCTTTTCTGTTCTTTCGTTTCTTCAAATTGAGAGAGAGAGAGAGAGAGAGAGGGTGGTATATAAAATTTGGGTATAAAGGAGAAATAGTCCCAAAGTTACTTATCTTATTTTTCGACGGGGCTCCACTGGAGAATCTTTCTTCTTTTACGGGCTAATAGACTTTATGCTATTTTAAATACTGGCTTGAAGAACTTGGGTCCCTCGTGTCTCAGATATTCTTTTGTCTTCTTCACCCGGAGTAATGGCTATGGGTCTGTCTGCCACGAGCCCCTTCCAAAAACTGACTTTTTTACTTTCTATTTCCGCTGACGGGAAGGAGTCCCCACTTCCGTTTTAGGGTTTCAGCCAATCATTTGGCTTCTCCCTCCTTCCCCCTGGTGTGTCCGGCGACCTGAGGTTACTAAGTACCAACATCTGTTGATATCCCCTCTGTGACCTACATTCTTTCTTAACGGTCACTATTTTGACGGGTTGCCACTGTTCATTCCAACGGGAGGATAGTATTAATCTTATTTCTATCGTCTCTGTGGGATATCACGTAACAGTACGCACAAAGACACTTACACATTATATATATATATATATATATATGATTATGAAAACACACAATCATGTACACACACAGCACACACACACACACACACACACACACAGAGCACACACACACACACACAACATACACACACACACACACACACACACACGCTCGTACGTACGTATGTACGTATATATATATATTATACATATATATGGAAATCAGACCTAACCGATAAAATGAAACGCAGTTTCTTCCAGGCACCGGTCACATCGATACTGCTATACGGGTGCACTACATGAACGCTAACAAAATGGCTAGAGAAGAAGCTAGACGGCAATTACACAAGAATGCAGCGTGCAATCTTGAACAAGTCCTGGCAAAAACACCCCACTATACACCAACTGTACGGCCGACTGCCTCCTATCACGAAAGCTATTCAAGTTAAACGAATCAGACATGCAGGACACTGCTGGAGAAGCAGGGACGAACTCATAAGAGATGTACTCTTATGGACCCCCACACATGGCAGTGCAAAAGAAGGACGACCAGCACGAACATACATTCAGCAGCTATGTGAGGATACGGGATGTTGTCCTGAAGACCTACCTAGGGCGATGAACGATAGGGAGGAGTGGCCAAGGAGGGACAGGGATATCCGTGCTACCAGCGCGACATGATGATGATGATGATACATATATATATATATATATATATATATATGTATGTATAATATATATATATATATATATATATGAATGTATAATAAATATATATATATATACATATATATATACACACACACACACACATATATATATATATATATATATATATATATGTATATACATATATATATATATATATATATATATGTTATAACTGGATGTATATTGAATATGTCTTTATAACTTCTCATTCATATTCAGCTAGAAGAGGAAGAAAGAGAAAAAGAAATACATACATACATACGAATGTCTACACACACTAAAAAAAAATTCCCAAAGTTTATACTTGTCAATGGGGAAAAAATGAAATAAAATACATAATAAATAGATTAATTGATCAATTTCAATTAAAGGGAATCACAACTCAGTCAAATCAAACACATAATTAGTTTCTTAGAAAGTATGAAGCAGTCCGAACCACTTACGGAACCTACTTATATGAAATAAAACCCATAAGTATCACACTGAAATTCATTTGCGGACCCTTTATTTTAACACACACACACACACACACACACACACACACACACACACACACACACACACACACACACACGTAGTATAACCAATCTTACCCCCACCTACATAAATGTTAATGCTAACCACCAAAATCGATATCAAAACTGATTCCTAATGCTGTTAACCAGTGGATAAATAGGCTATCGTCAAGTAAAAAGATTTTTAAGAACAAAAGGATATATAAAGAAGATCTTAAAAATAATTGATTCCCAAGTAGACTGGAGTAAATAAACCCAGTGAACTCCAGTTCTAAGGGACAAGAAATCACTACTTGAGTAATTAGCGATAGTGGAAACCATTAACTCATCAAGATAGGGGGCACCAGTAATAATCATTCGAGTAAACAAGACTGAAACAGAAATAGAAAGGTATTGTTGAACCGACTATTCTGTAAACCTACTAAAATTAATATAGGAAAACATTTCCTAAACCATCTTAATAGGCATTTTAATAAAAACAACAAATTAAATAACTTTCTTTTAATAAAAAAACATCGTTAGAATTAGTTAATCTTTTACAAACAATATGTATAAAATCCTAAACAACAACTGGAGGTTAATATTGAACAAGTCCTGGAGGCAGCACCCCACAAAACAACAGCTATACGGCCACGAACCACCCATTATGAAAACTATCAAATTTAGATGAACCAGACATGCAGGAAACTGCTGTAGAAGCAGGGACGAGCTCATAGGTGATACGCTCCTATGGACCCATCACATGGCTGAGAAAAAGTAAGACAAGCAGCTCAAACCTACATAAAGCTGCTCTGTGAGGATACGGGATGTAGCCCTGAGGACCTGCCAGAAGCGATAATCCATAGGGAGGGGTGTTGGGAAAGGGTCAGGGATATCCATGCTGGTGGCACGACAAGATGATGGTGATGAGATGAATTTAATGGAATAATGAGGGGGTGAGATAGGGTACCCTGGAAATGTAGAAGAAAAGATGGATGCTCCTTGGACGGACGATGTAACTCGGAGAACATAGTTTACCAAGCATATATTTTCCCCATGGAACATAATAATGATGGGGAGAGAATATAGATTGGGATTTCGACGGTAAATTGGATACAAAGACTTTATATTCACAGACATTCTTTCTCCAATCCGTGACTTAGGAACCAAAAAGCCCTGTCTAAATATTTTTAGAACGTTAAGGACCAACGAATAAACCCCCTGATTAAGTGAAAATAGTCAGACAATCATCCACTGTATATAGCTTCAACAGTAGATGTAACTTGCGCATCAAAGAAAATATTAGAATAATTAATTTTAAGGACAACAGACGACTTCTCAATACACATAACAAGCTGATTTTTTTAATGTTGATTGATAAATTTAAATATGATTGAGGGTTGTCAAGGCTCGTAATTAAGATAAAATCGTGAAATGGTATTTGGGGGTAATTTATTAGAAAAAATGATATTGATTTCAGTAATAAATAAATAACATTACGAGGGAATTTATGTGATGAAGGGAGCTTTTTGTATTCTTGAAGATTAGTTAGTATTTAGAATTTTCATAATTTTAGAGTTGGTTCCGTTCAATCATTCTTGTATTAATGATTACGGAGATAGCTGTAACCCCCTCCATCACCCAATGAGAGGTAAACAAAAGATACATGATAGCAGTACATTCACTTGTGGCATATAAAGATGTCGAAAGGTTTTTGAGGGGGAAGAGAACGGCCCAAATAAACTAAAGACATAACATAGGAAAAAGAGTAAATGGAATTAAAAAAAAAGATGATAATTTAGTTTACCGGTTTAAGTTACATAAAAATTCTAAGTGAAATGAAAAATCCAACATATTTTCTCTTTGGGATGGGTTGACTGCCGGAATACCATTTCACTGGGCCCTTGATACATTTGAATTTTTTGTTTGGGTTCTTTCTCCTTTTCGCCTCAATAATATATATATATATATATATATATATATATATATATATATATATATATATATATATATATATATATATATATATATATATATATATATATATACACAAAAATAACTGGTTTTAAATGTAGTTATAAAGATAGATTTTTAAAAAAAACTCGAATTAGACCTATCAAGGATCCTATTTAAGTTGAAATCGTGAAATGGAATTAGAATGAAATATAGTAGTGACAAAATTAAAGTGAGAATATATATATATATATATATATATATATATATATATATATATATATATATATATATATATATATATATATTCTGTAATCCATATTTGCAGTTTTCACCCTTTGATTAAGCGTGTATGTCATCTAGAGAGACAAGGATTATATTAATCGCCAAAATAAATTTATTGTAACAATAAAACCATGGTTGAGTTTTCTTCCACTTACATTGTATACGCTTGGTGTGTCAGTTTCCTTTGAACAACCCGAAAAGGAATATATAACAGTAGGCATACATTGAACACTCCCATACATTTATTTGAATTCTCTATTATATTTTATACCTGAATAATCTACTCCTATAGTCGTCTGATGCTGACTGGATATATATATATATATATATATATATATATATATATATATATATATATATATATATATATATATATTCTTACATCCATTAAAGCAAGATTGGATTATGAATGGATAGATTATTTTCCAAATCTTCTGGTTTTATGAAGGAGCTAATACGAATCTCCGATTGGGATAAATGTGTACTATCATTACCCATTGATATCAGATGGATATAAGAAAACTTCCCGATGCAAATATTTTGAAAAAATTACGAAAGAAAATATGTGGAATAACAAATATATAAATGTAATGAATCGCTTTTCATGTATCACGCTGGATCAACAAATTTGAACAAAAATTAATATTAATATTAATAATTACAAACAAAGAAAATATAAATTCCTGCTTCTCATTGTCCAGTAATGTGAAAATTTTTCGCGTATACAGCAAAACACAAAAAACGTCATAGGTATATGTGTTAGGGGAGGAATATAAACTCTTTTGCTCTTTCTGACTGTCTGTCTCTCTCTCTCTTTCTCTCTTTCTGTCTGTCTCTGTCTCACTCTGTTGACTGATATGCAAACGGTTGATAACGGTTCGTTTTAATATAAAAAAGGATTTTCCTATGACTCGTTTGACCAACAAATTCATCTCTTTGTCTCTCTCTTCCCTCTCTCTTCTTCTCTCGCTCTCTCTTTTTCTCTCTCTCTTTCTCCATCACTCTCTTTCCGTATGTATATATATATATATATATATATATATATATATATATATATATATATATATATATTTACTAATCAATTATCTACCAGTATTCA
>OY757924.1:83599302-83601802 GCA_963585895.1 Sepioteuthis lessoniana | reverse complement strand
ATTCTAGTTCAAACAATTCAGTTTTGCATAAGTACACATGTTCAATGTCAAAAAACAGTTCTAGCTCAAACAATTCAGTTCAGCATAAGTACACAGTTTAAATAAAAACAGCGCTTTTTCAAGCAATTCCATTTAGCATAAGTATGCAATATAAATGTCAAAACAGCCCCTTCTCAAACAATTCAATTTATCCAAAGCATAGAGTTTAGGTCTATTAGACCATAGATAATACGCTAATAGGTGCTACCTCGCCAGGCTAGAGTGGACCTGGGAGCAATAGATAGGAAGGGGTACTCCGCATTCCCCAAAGCTCCAGCATTACTGATGCCTCACCATAGGATTGTTTAGTGTCGTATCCAGGGCACTCGTTGGGTGTGTTTTACCCCTCTGCAGAGATGCAGTCGGTGGATTCTATAGCCCTAGCCGACTGGGTAATCTTTATTTGTGCAAAAAAAAACCAAAAAAACAATAGCAACAAAACAACTCAAACAACGCAAAAGAAGATATAGAGGAATTAATCTTTCATGTTGCTCTGTCGGTGAGGTCTAGAACATGCCGAAAGTGTCCCCTGCATAGTAGTAAGACGCTACCTTGAAAATAGGTACCCTAGGTTTGAGACCTAACTGAAACTTGTTGTGAGGCTTTATCATGGAAAACTGGAAAATGGAGAGTAACACTTCATAGATATTATTCCTCTCAGATCAACTCTGACTCGGAGTGGTTATATTTGTTACAATCTACAGGTAAAAAAATATGTTTAAAAAGTGTGTATTCTATAGAGCACTGTGCAAAAGATAAAATGAAACAAAACTGCAGAAATAACTACGTACAAATTTGAATATAAGCGAATTCCAACATCTAGGCATATATCAATCATAGAAAGGCTGATATGACATTGAAATTATTCAATCATCTTTTTAGCACCAAAAAACGTCTTGAGGTCTATACTGTTTCATCTGCTTAATGGCAAAGCTAAACTAGCGTACATCCCTATGGCTACGGCAGTTAATACACCGACTGCATATCTGCAGAGAGTTAAAACCCAACTTCTATGAGTGTGTTGATTAAGAAATTAAATAATCTAATGATGACTCTGTAGTAATGCTTTAGCTTTGGGGAATGCGGAGTTCCCCTTCATTGCTATTGCTTCCAGGTAGAGGTAACACTTGATAAGGTCCTATCAAAGGGTCAAATATAACAGTTTGATATTCAGACTGTTAAAACAAATACCTTATGCTAAATTGAAATATAATAAATAGAATCGTTTGATCATTATTCAGTGATTAAATAAATGACTGATGTTTAATTGAATAGTTAGTGATATGTAGCTATTCTTGCAACCAATTAATGCCTGCAAATAAAAGAATAGTGTTCAATAGAATGATAAGTGTTAAATACCACTACTTGTAACCACTTCACTGTCTACCAGCAAATGGTTAATACAGAATTGAATTATTACTGTTACATATCGGTAACTGAAGCCATTGAACTGTGTACAAAAAAAAGCAATACTTGAGAGCGAATTATTTCTAACTGACTTAAAATTAAATCAAGTACAAATTATTTGCAAACAAATGACTGGTATTTCATTGTGATTTGTTATATTGCAAGACATGAAACCATTTAAGTACGTGCCAAAAGAATGAGCTCACACTCGTTTAAAATGTTATAAAAATATGTTAACAAAGCATATATTTAATACGTATGAATAAAAAAGAATTTGGCATTAGATAACCCACAATGGTTGATATGCCATAAAACCCAACTAAAGCAACCGAACCAAACTAAACGACAGTAACCACAATGTCGTAGTTATAATACTACAATTTCTCTAAGACGAAACAATATATTTTTTTTCTGCTTTTAGTATTACCCACTTCAGTTTGTTTAACAATTCGAAACATTTAGCCCTGTTAGGGGGAATGTTTTTGTTTCTTCGTTAGTCGGTGGGTACTAGGAATGTGTGGTACAAATATTTTATATAATGATCTGTGTAGATGACATGAAAATGTTTCACTTACCTTTTGAGTTTCATACTATTTTTGAAAACGGTATTTCCTTATGATAAAACCCAAAATTCTAAGAAGATACTGATATTTTCGATATAACATTAGATAAGCAGAGAATGATGAAAGTCAAAAAATACAACACAATGCAGATTTTGCTGCCAATGCAAAATTGACAAGATACTTATATAAAAAAACAAAAAAAAAACAAAAAAAAAAACTAAACCTGATCCAAAACACCGCTTCATATTAAGAGTTTGATATATATAAAAATTTCACAGCTTCAATAAGTACGGTAATGCAGGTGAAATAAGTGAAGCCGCTTATTTTATAAAGACGTATGGAATAGTGTAGAAAGAAAATATTGGGATCAGTAGATACAGATAAAGATGAAATGTAAATATAGATAAAAGAAATGTGATACAAAAAAAAGAGAAAAAAAAACCCCAAAAAGAAACAAAAGAAAAAATAAAGTAAATGCAAAGAGAAAATTC
>OY757924.1:83569302-83596802 GCA_963585895.1 Sepioteuthis lessoniana | reverse complement strand
CATCTGAAGACAATGGGTGTAGATTATTTATTTTATGTATAGAATATATGAGCTATTCCATATATATGGTAGAGCTCAATGTATGGTTATTGTTATATATTCTTTTTCCAAGTTTATATAAAACGCTCATTCAGAGTGTATGAAATGTAATCGGAAGAAAAGTCAAGTCTTATTACATTAGACATAATAAATTTATTGAGGCGAAGAATATTGTAATCTTTGTCACATCAGATGAGTTCTACACTTATTTTGAGGTTGAAAATTTAAAAGATAGGGATTATTTTATATATATATATATATATATATATATATATATATATATATATATATATATAAAACAAGTGAATAATTTTTCAGAAGAAAAGCAGAAATTTAAAAATAAGGTATTAAAAGAATCAAGAACCCCCAAAAAGTGGGTACCTGTAAAATGATCCATCCTAATGCTAGATTTTTCGTATCTGGTGGAATTTTTCAATGATATAATAATGCAAACTAAGTCATTATTTAACTGACAAAACACACACACACACACACGTACACGTACACGTACACACACACACACACAAACACACACACACACACACATATATATATATATATGGGGGTTGAGCACTCTGGTGAAGGAATTGCCGGCCGCCCCTAGCGTAATGCAAAGCTCTTCGTAAGAATTGAGCACTCTGGTAGCCGATAAGGTATAAAAAATGTAAACAAAGGCTGCTGCTGCTGCTGCTGTTGCTAAAAATAAATACCTTAAAATTCTCTAAGCCAACGTAGTCAGCTTGGTTGGCCGACAGGTTTGAAGCTTAGTCTAACGTAAATTTGGACGGCTTTCGATCTCGGCTCGAGCGTCCTGCGTGTCTAGCCACACTGAAGAGTTCTGATGAAACGAAACTATCTGTCTATGGATGACAATATATACGCTCCCCCATGGGGTTTGAGCACTCTGGCGAAGGAATTGTCGGCCGCCCCTAGCCTGTCTGTGGATGACAATATATATATATATATATATATATATATATACTGTAATCCATATTTCATATTTTCTCCAATCATATTAGCATGTTATAGCACTACAATATTCTTCGCTGGAATAAATCTTTCAAGACAATTTCATCAAGTTTAAGTTTTCTCCCAGTTAGACAGATAGATAGATAGATAGACTATCAGTGTGTGTGTATTGGTGTTTTGCGCAAATCCGGAAGAGGGCCACACAGAAAACGGCAAACACTTATATTCAATTTCACAAGACATCCGAACAAACCAGTCATGCTGGACGTAGCTGTAGATGTAAGGCAAAATCGTAAATTAATTTCCCATGAGGACACATAGGTGTTGGCCGACTAGCAAATGCTTACATGAATCAGCATTCTGTGATCACTATGCTCTGTAAAGGATGTGCTCATAGTAATCAATAGGGACTGATGGCAAGACATCTAAAGAGAGAAAGAGAGAGAGAGAGAGAGAGATAGTCAAAGGATTCCGTGCTATCAGCATAACTTGGTGCATATCGACCTATTGGCATAATGGTTGGAATATTTCCTAATCGTCCTGGATCAATCCCTAGTCGAGTCATACCAAAGACTCAAAAAATGGTACTTAGTTCTTCCGTGCTCACCACTCATCTTTATAAGGTACAGATCAAAGGTAAGTTGAGCAATATAGGGAAAGAATAGCGGTCTTCCCAACACCTCAGTGTAGTAGCTATTGAAAACTTTGCCTTCGGGTCACCCTCGACAAGTTATTCATATATATATATATATATATATACGTGTGTGTGTGTACAACAAATCCTGATTAGCAACACAGACACAGAATGCCTTCTAGATGACTGTAGCGGTATAAAAGAATATGTCCCCCGTCAGATTGATTTTAAAGGAAATGACCTTGAATTGAATCTAGCTACTACGTGTGATTGCGGCAGTTTTGTGTGACTGCAAGTTTTTTTGCTTCAATAAGGCACGCTGGTGCAAACAGCGTATTTCTCTCATCGGAGAGTGTAAAGCGAATGATAGTGTTATTAATCTGTACTAAACCCATAGCATTCATGATCCCATTATTGTGCAACACTACCCGGGAGAAATTATAAGCTGATCAAGAATGCAGTGGCCTAAAGGTAACCAGAAAGCTATTTCGCCAAATAGTAACCAACAATTTTTATTTATCCTCACAACCAATCATTTTTTTACATGACGTTTGCTATGAGTTATTTGGCACAGCAATGAAAAAGAAAAAAAGACAAAAAGACCCAATCGACGAAAATAAAATTCGCATGACACCACGGCTTAACGTGCCAAAGTGTAATGTACACGTTTATGAATAATCGTTAACAATGATTTTTAACTTCATCATCATCATCATTATCATCATGTCGTGCTGGTAGCACGGATATCCCTGACCCTCTCTCGCCACTTTTTCCCTATCGTTCATCGCCTCTGGCAGGTCTTCTGGACTGCATCCCGAATCCTCACATAGTTGCTGAATGTATGTTCGTGCTGGCCGTCCTGCTTTTGCTCGGCCATGTGTGGGGGTCCATAAGAGTACATCACTTATGAGTTCGTCCCTGCTTCTTCAGCAGTGTCCTGCATGTCTTACTCATCTGAAAGCAAACACATTTAAAGCATTATGAAGCTACAAAGATGAACTTTCGGCCTGTTTGTCTTCAGGCCTTCTCTTGTGTCAAACGCTGCTACTTGTGACAGGGTAAGCAGTAACTTATTTCCCACCCAAACTGTTGCATCACCGCCAATTGGTGGCAGATAAGGACAGGGTATCGCACGAGCGTTCACACATTGTGTGATAATACATTTATATATACATATAATTAATACAAAATAACGCGGGTGTCCTCGTAGTGAAATGGTAAATCTGGTGGACTGCGGAATCGTTGTAAGGGATTTCGAACTCCAGTCACGCTATTACAGTCACTTTCAGATGAATACCCGTAAGAAATGTAAAAACTCCCTTATCCGATGGGTTAAATACCATTTTGCTGTTCTTCTAGAAGGTTAACTTTGGTATTAAATAATACGCAAATGTTGATATGCTATTAAACAAAGAAACCCAATCTAATACAAAATACCTTTGAGTATAAGCTACAATATTAACAAGAAATCAATGAAGAAATTAATCGCTAATTTATCAGTGAAGTGTTCGGCAGTAAGACAAGCAAATTCTTTGCGAGTTGGGTATTTTATTTCGGTTTCTTTTTTAATATTTTAGTACTTACACATCCGTAAGTTTTTCACTAATTTTATAACTTATTCATAATGTATTTATTCGTTTTCATTATACGTTCATTTTTTTCCATTAATTAATTTATTCATATATTTATTCATGTGTTTGTTTAATTCATTTTATGTCATTTATTCATAGCAGGTTTTTCACACTAGCGTTAGCTAATGGTCTTTCAGGGGATTCCAAGTGACAACAAGTCTCCTCAATCAAAAGAACTCCTCGAAGTTTTCTGTCCGATCTTAGCTATGATGTAGTTTCGATAATCTCGATTCGTTCTCTGATTTCCAACTTTTCCTGTTTCCTTTTCCAACGTTTTGGAACCATTCTAGGAGCTCCAATTACATTTGGTATCATTGCTACTCTCATGTCCCACAGTTTTTTTTTAGTTCTCTGGGGATGTACAAGTACATGTCACCCTTTTTTTTTTTAAATAATCACTACTTCTGTAGTTCTAGCTGGGATTCTGTGAACTGTCGGTATCTCAAAATCGCCAATAATTCTATCCGCCTTATTCTCTGGGACGGATTCTGGTTTGAGCATGTAGTATTTGGAAAGATGCCCAAACTTTAAATTTGTTGCAAAATTCTCAGTGCATTGCAGTACCCATTCAATCGTGTCTAGTCTTATATTCCCGTTGTGTTAGCTACATTTGCTTATTTAGAGATTATCATTATTATTATCATTTGGATTTTTCATGTGGCTTTGTACAAATTGGTTCTTGTGTCAGCATTTGGATATAATCTCTAATCTTGTATTTAGGAGTGTGTTTTGTTTTTAAAAGTGGTTTACAGCTATTTTCTCTTTAAACGCTGCAGCATTTGAGGCGTTGTAATGTGGTAATATTTTTTTCTTATTTCACATATCAACTCCTACGTTTTTTAGCTTAATTTTTGAGGACACAAATGTGTCTATCAAGTGTTCGGCTGTATACGTATACTTTATCAATTTAGTGTGCGTATTACTCCTCTGTTTCCAAGGGGCTGCTGTTCAACCAATATATATTTCTGTGTTCTTTTTAGATTTTATGGTGGCTTGTTATATGGCATTTGTTCGTTGGCACATTTCACTGAAGGAATATTCGTGCTTTATTTTGTAATTGCTTATGAGATTATTTGCTGCTTGTCGTTTATTATAGATTTTCTGATTTTGTTTTTTTAGGGCATTTCAGTATCTAAGTTATAGATTATTCTTAATGAAAATTTTGTCTTGTTTTTTTATGCATGGAACGCGTTTTTTAATAGATCCTTCATGAAATATTTTTCTTACATTTGATTTTGCGATTTTATTGCATGTTGAGCTGAACCAAATAATGTTTTTTTATCTTCTGTTTTTTTTTTTTTTTTTTTTTTTTTGGTCTGCCAGGGTTGTATTTAAGTTTGTCCGTAAAACAAGTGTCGTTGAGCACTGTTTCATACCTTCCTTTAGCTTTGTTAAAAATGGTCTTGCTTTGTGAGTAATTAGACTGTCTATGACTGATAAATTGAGGGATTATTTTATTATACAGGATGAATTTTTGGTGGAGGTGAGTACGTAAAGAAGAGATAATTTTGTATTCTGAATGTAAGCTACGTTTTCTTTTCCCCCGCTTTAGATGAGATGTTACAATTAAAAATCTATTTCGTTAAGGTTGGTCTTTATATCAATATAGAATCGTACTTGTTTGAATGCTTTTATGAATTGTTTTCAAATTTTATCTTTTATGGTCCATTGCAGTTTCATAGGACTATTTTGTTTTTCTTTTTTTTTTCAATAGTTTTGTTGATATGTAGTTGTTGGGCTTAGAAAAAAATATAAATAAAATACATTCAAAAAATGTTGCAGTTCAAAGAACCCCTCAAACAGGAAGCAAGAACTGCGCATGCCTAAAAAAAGGAGCTTTTGGCTACTAAAGAGACATTTTTGCAGTTAACTAGTGACCACTCTGAGCGGATGGGCCAACTTATCTCCTGCTGAGTAACCGCTTTGCGATAAGCTCGCTCTCCCAACAGCAGTAACCTTCATTGTATTTACTTACTCGACCAACTTCAAACTTGTACCGCCAAAAACATACCTTAATAAAACAATCGGCTGTACATAACCATAAACTACAATATTTTACCACCAAAAATAACAAATACGTCACACCGCATTGTCTGAGAAACGTGATAACTTCAGGAATATTTTCCCCGCTATTTGAATGGCCGTTAAACACTAGAATAACCTCGGAATTAAAATAGTATTTTTCTCTTTCCTTCCTTCTTTCTTTCATTTCTCTCTTGGCCTTCCACAGACAATGAAGACGACAAATTAATGGGGTAAGAAAAAGAACAAAGAGTCTGATACTTAAACACAAAATCAACGACAGACAACCAACAACGACGTCAACCTACGAAACAAATAATAACGAAATAAACCCTCTGGTGACCCATGTATGTTTTTATTAACTCAGAAGATTCGGCACCGTCGTGGTTACCTATTGTTTCCTTGAATGTGCGCATTTTACTTTTAACAAGCACGAGTGATTTTTAGGTGTTTTGGTTATGTTTAATTTGTCGTTCGTTATTTTGATGTATTTATGACCCAAAGATAATGTAATGTGTCTCGGTGATTGAGGAACATAAGTCTTTCATATGAAGTTGAATCCATGCACAGTTTTATCTTAGTTTTATAAGGAAACAGTCCCAAATATCAAGTTTTATCAATGTACAGTTTTATCTTTGTTTTCTAAGGAAACAGTCCCAAATATCAAGTTTTATCAATGCACAGTTTTATCTTTGTTTTATAAGGAAACAGTCAATTGCTGATGTAGTTTTTTTTTTTTTTTTAATTATTTTATTCTTAGTTTGGTGTTAATTTCTTCTAACATAGTTTTAATTATTTTATCTAGTTCACAATTTTTGAGTTTATAATTCTACGTTTAAAGTTATTTCTAGTTTTCTTCATAATTTTTTAGTCTTATGACAGTTTATATTTTTTCATAAGATGTTTATACTGTTATCGATGTTTAGTTTGCTTACTATTTCTCTTGCTTCAAGGCTTATGTCTAGTTTTGTGTTTCTCGCTGCTTTTCTATATATTCGGTAATGTTTTCTCTGATTAGCTTATTATGTTGTTTTGATTTTAGTTCATGTATATTTCTAGTCGTGTCGGCCGAGATAAAGAAGTCAGGGGATGTTTTTATCTCATTCATATCATCTTTTAGTTTGTGTTGGAATGTGTCTAGGTTGTTTGGACATTTTATGTGAGGTCCTTCTCCAAATTATCTAGTTCATCTTCTTGCGTTGGGCACATTCTTGTTTTGAATACAATATTTTCTTTACTTGTATCATTAGTGTTATTATCGTTGTTTGTGTAGAAATGCACTTTACATCTTTTTTTTTTAAATAAAAGTACCCATTTTTCCTATCAGTATTAACTTATAGTGTTTAGGTTGGCGGGTAGAAATGTTCTTTAGAGAAATGTTAAATTTGATTCTTTCAATGTCTGCGGTTAAATAAATAAGCTACAGAGCTCTACAAGCTTCCTTAGGGCAGTATGATTGATATAAGTAAAAAAAAACAAAAACAATTATGTAAAATATATCTTATTGGTATTTAATTCAGCATTTCTTGTGTCTCTTATAAAGGTTCGTTTTTTTTTAGTGATATAAAGTTAGTAGCAAGCTTGCAACAGCATAATATACAACAAGAAGAAGACAGGCATTGAAATGAATAAAAATGAGTATTTTGAAAGAAAACATCAATGTACATTTTCTTTTTGTATTCGTACTTAAATTATATTTTTTGTAATATGCGTGTATATTATTTTATCTTCTTCTGAGAAGTTCTCTGTTGAGAAATGCATTCAAATTTGTCAAGCTTTAATTCTCATGGAACAAAAATTATCTGGTTCATTCTCGTCGATGTCTGGTTTTATTATCGGTCTCTTATTTATTATCTATTAGAAGGAAATATGAAGGTGTTCCCAACAGTTCAAGACTAATTCTTGGGGCCTGCTTAAAAGCTATTTTAGTATGATGAAATATCATAGTTTTTGGTGTCACATGAAAAGATATTTTTGTATGATGAAATATAAGTCTTGGTATCACAGGAAAAACTATTTTAGTATGTTGCAATATCATAGTACTTGGCATCACACGAAAAACTATTTTAGTATGATGGAACCATTACATTTCGTTACATTTGAACACATAAGGTTTAAGATATTTTCAGATAACCTTTTACGGTTGTTCCAATAATTTCAGTTCTTCTCTAGCTATTGACAAAATCAGAAAAAAAAGATATCAGTTTTGTTGTTTTCCCTCAAGGCTGAGAACTCTTAGGTGTCTCTCTTCTTAGAAGACAACATTTAGAATTCATCATATTAGAAAAAATTAACATGCATCTTGAAGACTAGATTGAACATGCATTTTTAAGACCAGATTTAACAGGCATCGTTAAGACTAGATTGATCATGCATTTTAAGACCAGATTTAACAGGCATCTTTAAGACTAGATTGATCATGCATTTTAAGACCAGATTTAACAGGCATCGTTAAGACTAGATTGATCATGCATCTTTAAGACCAGATTTAACAGGCATCGTTAAGACTAGATTCATCATGCATCTTTAAGACCAGATTTAACAGGCATCTTTAAGACTAGATTGATCATGCATCTTTAAGACCAGTTTTAACAGGCATCGTTAAGACTAGATTCATCATGCATCTTTAAGACCAGATTTAACAGGCATCTTTAAGACTAGATTGATCATGCATCTTTAAGACCAGATTTAACAGGCATCGTTAAGACTAGATTCATCATGCATCTTTAAGACCAGTTTTAACAGGCATCGTTAAGACTAGATTCATCATGCATCTTTAAGACCAGATTTAACAGGCATCTTTAAGACTAGATTGATCATGCATCTTTAAGACCAGATTTAACAGGCATCTTTAAGACTAGATTGATCATGTATTTTTAAGACCAGTTTTAACAGGTATCGTTGAGACTAGATTGATCATGCACATTTAAGACCAGATTTAAGATGCATCGGATTTCTGCGTTGTTATATCTTTATTATCTTTTTTTTCTTCCATACCCGTAATTTGTGATTTTTTAACTCTCTGACAATGTGTACTTTGTATGATATTGCGTCCGAAAAGTGTCTTCTGTCAGGGTAATTTCCATAATAGATATTAATTTCATGTGTCCTGACTGATATGTAAGGAGGTCCTGTTGTCTAGGGGCTAATGTGCTGAACTCCGACACCATAGTAAGCAATATCTAATACCAATCACGCTGTTACTTTCACTTTTGGACGTATACGTTTGCGAAAGGCAAGGTCACAACAGCTACAGATTAAATAGCACCCCAACAGACTTCCTACAAGGATGGGTTTAATATTAAGTAATGCATGCTTTAAAACAAAAAGAAACCAAACTTCCTGTTTAATGAAAAAAATATGGCAGTGGAATTTACGTTAGCCCAAATATAATATTCATTTTTGGGATAAGTTGGTGATCAGTTCTGAAAAGATCACCCAAAGATCATGAACTTTACTTCACCCACACACGTTGAATTAATTTTAAAATCGATCAAAGATACCTAATGGAATTTCATGTGTCGTAAATGTTAATGTAATAAAAACGGAACATGGAAGCCAAGTTCAGACCTTGGACAAGACATCATGCTTGACTTTGTGCCAATGACCTTGAAAAAACCTGTGCTAATAGTCGAGCAGTCTAAGTTATCTTGACATGGTAAGGCATTAATGAAGGATAGGGGATTTTAAATCTGCTGAGCATGTTTAAACCTCAGCAAATCTGTGACGCAGTAGTTCCCGGTTCTTCTGTTAGCATCTCATCGAATATATGTGGGAGATCATATCCCTGCCTTCACAAATATAAGCAAATTATTTGTGTAAGCAGTGTAGAGGTTTACATCCAAAATCTTGGCTAGAAATATGTCATGCGCGACGAGAGAGTTAGTGAGTGAGTGAGTGAGTGAGTGACTAGAGCAGCATAAATTTTACGTTTCACTAACAGCTTCGTTATTTCTGAAAATATACATTTATCTGGGATTGTGATTTATGAGATGGAAACTATTGAACTCTCAGGGATCGTTATGACGTCACGGCTGCTTTGCTTCCTTTAGATTAAATCAGTCTGAAACGTATCCCAGACTGATCTAAACAATGGGAGGTTCATTGAATAAATTTATCAGAAAAAAATTGCTCTTCCAATGAAATAAGATAATAAATAGAATTAAAATGACAAATTTAATTATGTGTTGTTTTTTTAAAATAAAATAATCGATAAAAACAAATTTCTACGGACAATCTATTTTCTTATTCATAGGCAATACGTAGATCACAATAAGAGATCACTGCCAAGTGTATAGACCTATCTGTTTACCCATGAACAGTAAGACCCTCTTTAATTTTTTCCGATTTATACCATGGGAGACGAATTCCAAATTACAAACTTGGCTATACGATTCATATATTAGCTTTTTGTTTCACCTGATTAACCTATTAAAATTAATGTCGCCATGTACCTATATTACTAATTCTTTTTTTATCTTTCTACTCTTTATTGTTTTATAACACGTCGTTGTAGGAGATATCACAGTCTTGTTATTTCCGGATTTATTTGGTGAACAGGTTTTTACTTGTAGCAACTCATAATCAGTCTTGTAAGATGAATTTAGTGCGGAAGACTGTATTTATTTGATTTTCAAAAAGTGTACATCTATGAAGCAAAATGAAAGCCCAAAAACTGATGATGAGGTCGTTTTTGCTGTTTAAATTTTTATTTTACTGCAGTTTTGTAAGAAAAGATTGACTTGGTTGGTTGTTATGTCATTAGTAAATTAATTGCATGTGTCTGATTTATATGTGTTGGTGAAGTTTGAAGAGAATAAGAGAAACTTACGAAAATTCTTGGTATTGCCTGGAAATAAAAGAACAATTAAGTTAGAATCATAGCCAGTCAGCGTCCATGCAGTAAAATACCTAAGGATCAGAGAGCGAGCTTTGGCACTAAATATTTGATTGCAGTTTGTTGTATTCCATCAATGACGGACGGTACTCTTCAAGGAAAATGAATGCTTCCTTTGTTCATTTTTCTTTTTTTGTTTTGTTTTGGACAGTTAATTTATTCGATTAAAACCAAAGACATCCACCGTCTCATGCTAAAACATATCAAAGAAAAAAATAAGCTATTTAACTAAAAATGTTACTGACTTTCTTTATATTTAAGCATAAGGATACTTATTAATTAGTTTTTAAACATTTCTGATCAGCATTTTTTTCTTTTATTAGACGCGATGATTTCAGCAGTTCTTTGATCAGAAAATCCATACTGTTTTACTAATGAGTAGCATGTTTTTCCCAGATTGTCCCTAAATTTCGTCTAAAATTCATATCTGAGAGAGAGAGAGAGAGAGATAGAGAGAGAGAGAGAGAGAGAGATAGAGAGAGAGAGAGAGAGATTGCATTTATTTCATTCCAAAAACAAGAATAAGAAGTTAAAAAGCGGAAATATTATTCATCAGTTGAAGGAAGTGTCAGGTTGATTTAGCTATCAAAGAAGTTATAAGGCTACCCAAGACAGTGCAATGAAAATTTTATTCTGACAAGCAGACTCTCGAGTAGAACAGACAGTTGAACAAACATCTGGATCAGAAAATCTACAAAACAAATTACTCAACAGAGGAAGAAGATCAACTCTATGGAGATTTCTAGAGACGCACAAAAGGGAACCCAAGCGAAAGTAAAAAGAGTAAAACACACACACAGACACACACACACATATATATACATATATATATATATATATATATAGTCTAGAATGAAATACAAAATGACCTCCAAAATAACACCTCTTATTTATTTTCAATGAACTTTCAATAAATATATAGAACACAATATCACATTTGAATCAGTAGATGAAACCAGACATTTCCTAGTAACAATAAAGGCATGTGTGTCAGAAACTTTAATTCATCCATTGAGCATGATTAATCCGGCTGATTCATGCAAATAAATTGATCAAGACACTCATAATTTGAATGGTTGTCAACGGTGTTAAACATGGCTTGTTGTTCATATCATATTGGAACGCATTATCAAATGAATAACTATTCTTAATGACACTTTTTGATTTCCATACGAGTTAAGTCAGCATTGATGCATATCAAGGGAGATAATCTATTTCTCAACAGAACAATTCAAAAGATCTCATATGTTTTCATATAAGGCGTCATTTTGTGAGATTACCGCCATGTAAAAGAGGAAAATGTTTATGGGTGTTATTAGTCAAACTTTACGTCTAGCATTGCCCGCTTTATCAGTGTGGCCTACAATACAATGACAGTAACCCCGGCAGAAAGTTAACACCCCCTTAACGGAGGTGGAAACCTGGGTAGGATATTAAACTACGTATAACTGTGAAGATGTAGATCTGTAATTTTGAGGAGTGTAGAATACAGCTTTATTGTTATTACTCCCAGGTCCACTTAGACCGGGATTTGTTGTACATGTTAGGGTTCTGTCAATAGGTAAAACAGATGTGTTTTAAAATTATTCAAATTCAAAATAAATATTTGATGTCATATAACCCCAACTTATTTGTATTACTAATAGTTACATAAATCTATAAATCTTAATTAAGGATTATTATTCCGAATTTGTAAACATATAACTGCGTGTAAATCAAATAACAGTTATTATATAATATAATGGCCGAGGGATTTCGTTTTATATATCTTGCCTTTAGGTTTAGTTAGGCAGAGAACCTTTCGGTTCAGCATATGGGTTAGTTAGGTGCAAACTTTAGCGCACGTGTTAATGCCCGGGGAGGATGTGTCATTCACAGATGTCAAAATAAAAATTCCAGGGCCAGGGGATATGAATGACATCATGCACCGGAAGCGCGTTCGTAGGATTTTGAGGATTTTGAAAAAGTCAGTGAGTTGAGTCTTGCCGTCCGAAGAAGAATGGTGACTTTCACTTGCTCGCTGAGGCCTTGTGGCAGGTGCCACACGTGTTGGGGGGGATAGAAAAGCCAGCATGGAAAGATTGTGCCTCTCTCCTTATGTCGAAAAACCTTTTAACTCAAAGGTAATAAAAAAAGTGTCGTACCTGAACTAAGAAGTCGTGTGTGTTTTTCGTGTTTCGGGATTCCTATGTTCTTTGTATATATATGTTATGAACTTTCGATGTACGTTTCACATATTCATGTATGGCTATGTTACAATTATTCTTACCGGATAATAACATTGAATATTACATATCAGAGTGCAAAAACACTCATGAAACAAGACCATAAAAATATGACTTTGAATATAAAATGAACGAAATTTCCCAATATCTGAGCTTAGAATAACATCTTACGAGTTAAGATGCCGTTAAAACCACTCAACTAGCCATTAGATAATAGACAAATTTCAATAGTAATATGATCTACTTTGGATTAAACAAATAAACAACAAATGCAAAAAGCAATAGCTGCTTAATAAAGGAATAATTTTATTCACATAAATCATGAGCTTTGCCAGAGACACCAGATCTAATATGTAACATAAAGTTGGGTCGTCATCTGCGCACAAACTAATGTAATTTGTTTTCATACTCAATGGGCATCTATATTTTTTCTGAAAGATAATGGACGGAAATAATATATCTTTTAGTCTGATGACGTCTAGTTACCTCAGCTGACCTCGGGATACACATGGTCTATGTTGAAACCGGAAGCTAAGTTAATGTCCATCCCTGTAATCACTTCAGTGATACATCACCACACTACTGTAGATATCATTTTTAATTAAACTATTGTTCAATTTTCTCCATTTCCATGAATTTGTAATTTGATGCTTTAATACTTTATTTGAATTGGTCTTAGAATACGTTAAATAAGTCTACAATGGAAATAGATTAATTATGTTATTGATTACTTCGGTCTCAAAAGAGAAGTATATAATGAGAATTTCAAAGATTTCATTACTTTCTGGAAAAAAAAACTTAAATATTGACACCGGGTTGATTTGGTGACACTTCTCTTTTTATCTATTTTGAGTTCTTTACGTAGACAGTTTAATGGTTCTTATGATCGATCATTAAACGTATTCATTTATGTTTTTGTTGTCTAATACTTAATAACTCTGAAGAATCAAAGACAGTTCATCTTATAGCATATGATATTACATCTCAAAGATTTTACAAAAAAAAAAAAAATCTGTAAAAAAAAAAAAGAAGAAAAAGTGTGTAAATGAGCAAAACTCAATCAAAACAATTTGTTTACTAATGTTTTTCTCAGAAAAAGAATGAATGAATTTTGGTAAACATGTTCAAACATTCATTGTGCCAAATGTTGAATCAAAAAAGCTAAGGAGATACTTCTCCTTAGCTTTGTCAATGAACATTAGGTACGATGAGGGCTTGATCATATTTTTGAAAACTTACAAATACAAGCATAGGAAGCTATTTTATTTACATTAATAAACACTTTTATCAGTTACTAAAACATTTAATAGGAAATCCTTAAAAAAATTTATTCCTTGATTTTTTAAAATAATTAACACACATTTTGCCGAAGTAAATAGAAAACATTGTGAAAAACAACGAAACAAAATTCTATCAACAACTGGAAAGGCATGGCACAAAAACGTAACAACAACCGGACACCAAAGAAGCTGAATGATTTTTGACGAAAATATGGCCATCAAAAAAGCATAATAAAGAGGCTGAATGCATAAACAATACGGCAAGTGAACTAGAAGGACTCGAAGAAGGCCCGAAGGCGGAAATACATATCGAACTACTGAAAAGGTACACTAAAGAAATATCAGACTGGAAAACACCAGGCGACGATGGAATACATGGATTCTGGTTCAAGAAATTCACCTCCATTCACGGCAAACTAGCACTAGAAATGAACAGATGCTTAGAAGACACAAGAATCTGTCTGGAAGACAAAAAGAAAAGACTGCATTGATCCAAAAGGACCCATGCTTGTAATGAAAAGTGTCAAACGACAAAGGAGTGACGGAATGGAAGTATCAAATCAAGACAAGATTAGAACGCTCGGAGAAAACGAAACCAACAAATACTTGGGAATCTTGGAGTCTGACAACATCAAATAAGTGGAAATGAAAGACAAAATTAAATAAGAATATGTCAGGAGAACTAGAAAACTACTTGAGACAAAAATCTCTCGTAGAAACCTTATCAAATGAATAAATGCTTGGTCTGTATCCCATTGTTAGATATCCAGGACCCTTTCTCAAGTGGACTAGAGATGTACATAAACAAATGGACCAAAGAAAAAGAAAACTAATGACCATGCACCAGGGATTACATCCCAGAGACGATGTTGACAGACTATATGTATGAGGAAAAGGGGGAGGAAAAGGACTTGCTAGGATCGAAGACAGCGTTGACGCATCAATGCGACTTGAAGACTACATAGGAGAACACGAAAAAGGACTGATTACAGCCTTCAGAAACAATACTGACAACACGATAGATAATAGAATAACAATAACTAGGAAACAAAGATGGGAAGAAAAATGACTAATAAACGATATCTCACACGACAAAAACTGGACCTAGGTAAGAAAATTAAACTTTAGAGAGAAAAAGAATCTCTCATAATAGTAACAAATACTAACGCCATAAGAACCAATAATATCATAGCTAGGATAGATAAGACTCAACTAAATAGCAAATGTGGACTATGTGGTGACAGAGCCGAAACGATCAATCACATAATAAGCGAATGTAGCAAATTAGCGCAGAAAGAGTACAAGACTATCACGTCTGGGTGGGCAAGTTTATCCATTGAGAAATGTGAAAGAAATTTAAATTTGACCATACCAACAAATGAAATGTGCACAACCCAGCACCTGTCGTAGAAAATGATACATATAAACTCCAATGGGTTTTTGACATACACACGGATCACTGAATCTTGGCCAGAAGAGCAGACCTTATAATAACCAACAACATAATAGTAGTAATAATTGTAATTGTAAATCTACAAACGACTGTGCAATGAGAATTATACGTAATTTCTAAAACTTAATGAATCAAGCTACTATTTCCCCAAAGAAGGTGCCCATGGTGTAATGGTTATCGTCGCAGGATATGGACACGGCGACACGAGTTCAAATCCTGGACCTGACTGATAGCATTTCACATAGCACTAATACCCTTGGGAAATGTATGAATCCAAATATTCTCCCTCCAGCTATAGGTAAATAGTAGGGCAGACTAAGTTCTTCAGCCTTGGTGACGCAACTAGTCTAGGAGAAGGAAAACTCTGAATTCAAACCTGTTAAACTCCGCTTAAAAATTGGCCTTGTGTCATATCCTGCCCGAGTGGAGGGGTTGGGTAAATATGATATGATTTCCCCAAAGGAAAACATGAAAGATAAACAAATATATTGGAATTTCGTCGGTTAAATGGAAGTTGAGATATATTAATTTTCATTATTTCTCTTCAGAACGCTTGAGAAATCAAACATCTTCAAACATTTTTGAAGTTGAAAAATTGAAGTTTAACTCCAAAGATTCAATGGGAATTTTTGAGAAGATCTACAACTTCTACCTGTTGTGATGGAAGATGTAATTTGTGCCTGGAACAAAAGACACAAATTATGTTGTACATTGATCCTGTTAACCTTTTAAATCACAGATGTGATTTTATCGCTAGATGTAGACATAAAAATAAATTTAGATTATTTTCTAAAAAAAGATAATAAATTGATAAATAAATAACAATGATTTATCAAAATGGTCAATGAATAAGAATTTAAATTAATATTAGTAATGTTTACTTTATTATTGTAATTAGCGGGGGCGGGATTTATTGTAAATAAGATTAGTTTTAGATTTTTTTTGTTCATTCTAATAATAAAAATTGATTTACTAAAATTAGATAAGCCTGAATGATATTATTTTATATAATTATTTGAATGTTTAGACATGTATTTTGGTATATTTTAATTTTTCCTCTGTTAAATATGAAGTCATGATCGATCCGGATGTTCCTTTAAATGTCAAAATAAGTTAATACTTATTGTTAGTTGAATTGGAACGGTCACTTTTATATAGGAGAAAGAAGATTTTTCTTGTTTGTTGGTAAATGGGAAAATGTTATTTTGAATCCATTTTTTTTTTGTTTAATCTGAAACAGTCCTGTTAATTTTTAGAGCATTGATGTATATCAATGCTTTTTAACAGGATGGAAATAAATTTATTATCTTATGTGACCAATCGTCGTTTTTTTTTAAGAGAATAGATTTTTTTTCTGGGGATTTTATTTACATTGAACTTTTGACATGGATTAATTAGATTTAACATTCTATTTTTGAATATTGAATGTGAATGTGAGTGAGAGAGAGTTTGTGTTTTTCGACCACAAATAAGTACACTTTACCGGTTTTCTAAATATTTATTTATTTTCTGAACAGATGATGCCAAGATTTTATTATTTCTAATTGGACAACATGCAGTTAAAACTAATATTAGGAGGTGGGAGTATTTATAAACAAAATTGTATCGCATTTGAACATTATACCCACGTTTAATCTAAAAACACACATATGATAAAGACTTTTATATGGGATTAAGTTTGAATTTTTATTCACAGATACTTAAATATTTTGATTATATAGTTAAAAGTCTGTAGATTCGGGTTATAAACATTACCTAATATTACCATTTGTGACTTATAATTTTCTTCAAGATATAATAAAATCACAGTAACTTTGGTTCATAATAAAATTATTGTTAACAATAAATAATGAAAATGCTATTTATTAATGCGTAATACACTCCGCCCACGGGAGTTGAGCACTCTGGTGAAGGAAGTAACGGCTGCCACACGCATAATGCAAAACTACTCGAATGAATTGAGCACTCTGGTATCCGGTAAGGCAAAAAGTAAACAAACGAAATCAACTGCATAATGCTTTATAATTCCCGAACTGACATGGTTCGTCTGTTGGCTGAGCGGTATGATATAATTCTAATGAAATATTTGGCTGGGTTTCATCCCAGCTTCAAACGTCTAGCCAAAAAGAAGAGTTGCGATACAACTAAACAGTTTATCTGTGGATGACTATATATATATATATATATATATATATATATATATATATATATATATGCAGTATTCAGTGACAATCTTTCCTGGTTTTTACACCAATATTAACTGATGAACTTTAGTCGATCGTAAAGACAGTATATTTCTGTAGCTCTCTTAAACTCTTCCAGGTATTCTAACCAATATTTTTAATACAGTGGATACTACCATTTCAATTCGTTCTCAGATCTCTAGATCACTCAGTTTTTTTTTTTTTTCTGATTCATCAGAATTGTTCTAAGGCCCCAAAATATTTGGCATCATCATTTTATATCTGTGTTTTAGAAACATTTTGACATATTGTATAGTTTTATTAACTTTTTTCTTTATTAACTTTTTTCTTTAATTCATACGAAAACAAATTAATTAAACTCGTTGTTTTGGTCTGAGTTGCCTACATGATGTATATCAATTCTATTACCTGTATTTACGTTATCGCTATTCAAAACGACGCCATCTTCATAAACTGAATTCTGATTCATTAGGCATGTCCAACCATCTTGGATTATTTTTTTCCCAATTGTTTAGGGAATTCTATCCATTTCACTTTCACGTTAATCTTTTCTGTAGTGGTTTTAAAATTCTCTTCACACGTTACTATCGAATAGGAACATTTGAAACATGTTTTAAATTTTGACAAATACTGTCTCACCGGCTGAGAGTGCACCTGAGATTAATAGAAACGAAGGAGTACTCAAAATTTTTAGGACTGGGTTTTCATCATTATATAAGGTTTACAGTTATATGCATCAACCTTTTGAGGGGATTCTTCCTTCTCTATACCGAGAGGACAATCTGAATTGTGATTATAAACAAACAATATCTTCTAGATTCTGCTGTGTTTCAATGACTGATATTGTTTAATAATTGATTGACTGAATCAATAATTTGGCATTAAATGTACCAATTAAAAAAAAAATTTCAACCGTTAACTTACGTTAGATCAACTGAGTTTAGCGTCAAGTGTAAGGTCATCCGAAAGCTTGTATGTTATAGGAGTTAAAATCAGGTGACTAAAAATCTAGAAAAGTTGAATTTTAATTTTAAATCAGTTAGTCCTGATCCGCTGAAGTTGTCAGACCATAGTTTGTGTGTGATCATTATTTCTATCTAAGATCCAAAGGTAGCTCTCGTCGACGTACGCTCAGTTATAGAACATAAAAAAATATCTAAGAACACGAATAATGAATATTCACGCCAAAGAGAATATATTTATATTTATTCGATCCAGTATAAAAGAAGAGAGAAACAATACAGAGCAGCGATAAACAGCATACAGAAGAATGACCTCGGTCCGAAAGAAAAACGATGGCTATCCAACTTTATAGTTAACCCGTAATTTTTTTTGGGGGGGTATGGTAAAAGCTTAAAGAAAAAACTTGAATAGCCTAAATTTGAATGAAGATAAAGAGAAAATTGCATGTAAAATTGCAATGAGAGTGGCTAACAGAGACCAGCAAAAAGAACAGATTAGTTATTAAACTGGATTCGCATGTAGAACATTTAAACAATAAAAAAAATAAACTTCTTCCTGGTAGCTCATGCCGAAGTCTTATGAAGCTGACTATTGTAGTACATGCTAATTAAATAGTTAATTTATAAGGTAAGGATACTAAAATTATGATAGAAAACAAATTTTAAAATGACAAGAATCAGTTTTCAATGAGAATAAATAATGTTTTTGATATTCTTTGATAAAAGAGGATATTTTGTTCAACAACTTTGCATCGGCCTCTGTTATTCAGTAACTGATGATTCTTAGGATTTTATCTGCATCCGTCAATAAGAAACGAAATTTTCAAAACATAAAAAAGAAAATAAATAACAATGAAGACAGTTCTTAAGGAATCAAGTAAAGCTAAAAAGGAGATGATTAATTTTCATCAATTCCAATTGAGTAGTAGACATGATTAAATGTATTTCATCTTAATTAAAAGAATGGATACGTCGGGACTAAAAGGAAAGAAGAAATATAGAAATAAAAAGAAACACGAGATAAAGAAAAGGTCAATTCCAAACGACTTCTCTGAAATAGAATATTTTTAATGTTTTGTTACGATGCAATTGATGTACCAATTGGATTTTTTTTTTCCTTTTTCGATTTCAAATTATTTTTTGAATTTGTTTAAATAAATGGACGACTTTTACACCTTTAAAGATTTTGCGTGTTTTAAAAAGATAAATTTAAATTAACGACATTTTGGAGCTGATAATGAAGTGGAAATAATAAAATCTGGAGAAGAAAAATGGACAGCATGTCTTCTGAAAGGTGAAAGATTTAAAAAATAAGTTTGAGACGTGGGCTTAAAAGAAACATTTTTCAAAGAAAAGCTGCAAATAGATTTATGGGTTTATCAATTGTTTTTTTTTTATCATGAAGATTATTTTGAAAGAAAAAAAATGAAAAGAGAACAAAAGCCACAGACCTAACCGATAAAATGAAACGCAGTTTCTTCCTGACAGCGGTCACATCGATATTGCTATATGGTTGCACTACATGGACTCTAACAAAACGGCTGGAGAAGAAGCTAGACGGCAATTACACAAGATTGCTGCAAGCAATCTTGAACAAGTCCTGGCGGCAAGACCCAACAAGACACCAACTGTACGGCCACCTGCCTCCTATCACGAAAACTATTCAATTTAGACGAACCAGACATGCAGGACACGGCTGGAGAAGCAGGGACGAACTCATACGTGATGTACTCTTATGGACCCCCATACATGGCCGTGCAAAAGCAGGACGACCAGCACGAACATACATTCAGCAACTATGTGAGGATACAGGATGTTGTCCTGAAGACCTTCCTGAGGCGATGAACGATAGGGAAAAGTGGCGAGAGAGAGTCAGGGATATCCGTGCTATCAGCACGACATGATGATGATGATGATGAATATTGATATAATATGGTTTGTTATGGTTTTATGTCACATCAACTATTTTAGGTAATTTAATGCCAAATCAAATTGATATATATATATAAACAGTTCTATTTCAAACAATTCAGTTTAGTATCAGTATAGCTTTTTGTTTTTACGCAGTTAAATGTTAAAACCGTTCTATTTTAAACATTCAGTTTAGTAGCAGTATACGTTTTTGTTTGCACACAGCCAAATGTCAAAACACTTCTATTTCAAACAATCCAATTTAGTAGCAGTATATATTTTGTTTGCACACAGTTAAATGTCAAAACACTTCTATTTCAAACAATTTAGTTTTGCATAAGTATGCATTTTTGTATAGACAAACGGAAATGTAAAAAAAAGAAAAAAAAATAATTTCAAACTATTCAGTTAAGCATAATTAGACAATCTAGTTCTATTTGAACTATAGATAGAATTTAAAGTGCTTCTACTCCTGGCCCGAGTGTACCGGTGAGCATTGGCAATGAAGGAGAACTCGGCATTCTCCAAAGCTCCATCATTACAGGAACCTCACCATCAGATTAGTGTCTTATACACAACACTTGTTAGAGGGCCCTACTCCTCTTTAGATAAGCAATGAGCGTATTTTACGGCCCCAACCGACTGGGACAAATATCGTATGTTTATAGGACTCTACACTCCTATAAATTATTTTGGGCGGTATGCCACTTGTTCCCACAAAGATGGCGGACTCTCACATATTCAGTCTCGGGAAACCATTGGCCAGGAGAACCACGTGACATGTTTAAACTACGTCAACGCGTAAATTCTAGTCCTGCGTTTTTGAGCCACCTACAAGACGTGTATTTTCTATAAATACGTCGTCTTCAAACACACTTGTTCTCTTTAACCAAATTTCTTCGGAGCAGCAACACACTCCCTTCAGCGTGAATCAACAGGAGAGAAAAGCAACACCATGGATGGGCCTCTCAGACATCCATATACAATGACTATGAGACGCTTTCCAGTCTCAGAGAAACTGCCCGTTTCTAATCATAAAAAGGACATTTTAAACATGTAATCCTTTTGTAGCTTAGTTGTGATACACACACACACACACACACACACACACACACACACACACACACACACGAGCTCACACATATACACACGCTATTATTTTGTTAGTAGAGTTAGTAATATTTTTTATGTATCAATGAAAGTTTTATTGTTGTAGAATATAAATTTGTTTTTGTTCGTCACCTTGTTTAAATGTTCATTTTGTCCACGCCGTTTTTCAACTTTTATTTGTTTCATATCTTCACTCATTTATTTCATTGGCTTCCTTCATTTAATACTTTATCCATATGTCTATAATATATTATGCCCTATTCCACCTTTATTCTAAACTAAACACTCTATATCAAACCTCAGCATTAAACTTGTGGGGAAAAGCATAAATATAAACCCTTATTTGAAATATTAAAATTAACGTTAAATTATCGGGTACCACAAATACATTCACTCACAGTCACCTACATGTTTCATAGTAATATAGTTAGTTTACTATCAATATAATGTTCAAGCTTATTTTGTAAACATTTTTAAAAATTAATTATTACTCAAATTCATCTCGATTAAACTAGTTCCCTTAAGAATTTTAACACTGAAATCAAATGGCAATAGGACGCCAATAGGTAAGTTATTAAAAAAGCCAGCTGCCGGAAGAATGACGAATCGACAGAGTCCAACTGTTCTTTAAATAGACTACATATAATAATGCTTTCTCTTGTCGGTGATGGTTCTATTTAGGTGTCACCCCCTCAAAGCAGAACAGCGGAAGTAGATCACATGGGCACATGGTGTTCTGGGAGCTACTGATATATTACTGAGAAGCAATTTTTACAAAATATTTCCTGGATGATAGATCATGAAAGATTGTCTCTAAACAAAGCTCAATTGACAAATTGATTAAAGACTTCATGCTTCCTTGCTTGAAAGGCAATCTTAGAATCAGTTAGGATTTACAGAGGCATACCTCTTCCTGCCATAAGATCTAAGGTTTAAAATGCCCTGTTTCTCAACTGTGTTAGAATTGAATTTGAGAAAATCAGTAATACAAAGATGAATGGTTTTCTGTGGAAAGGGTCATCAAATTCTCAGACTTTTACAATTCATCGAATCATCGAAGCAGTACAAGCAGAAATTTTTGTGGCAACCCTATTGATAGAAATATTTGAATGGGAGAGTTCTCATAGTGTAATGGTTAAAAATATGGACTGCTAAATCGTAAGCGAGTTGGAAATCCAATCGCACTATTATATTCACTTTCAGACAGTTTCTTTCGGGAAAGTATGACCCTCCTTATCCTTCTCACTATCGGTCAAATAATAGCACTACTGTTATTCTAGAAGAATGCCTGTGGTATTAAATAACCTACCAAGGTTGTTATGCGACTAAACAAATTAAATCAGACCACCCAGGCATTTAATCCTATACACAGAGGGAAGAGAGTGTACATGTCCTGCATAGAGTCTCACCAAAGAAAAGTATATCATTAAAATTTTATAAAAAATATGAAACTAAGTTCGTTCTCCTGATTGTTATACTGTTTTCTTTTACTAATGTTCAGTAATCTTCCAAAGAGATATTATCAACCTATCAATTTATTACCTCCCATGATTAGGTGCAAACAACATCAATAGATCTTAGAAAAAAAATCGCCTCAAACTTATCAAGACAAGAAGAAGACAATATCCCGCAGAAACTATCGGACACATATTACGCAGATAAACTATCCCAACAAACAAATACATCAATGAACGTCGGATATCTGCCTCATGGCTTACAATAAACAACAAGAGGCATTGTTCGCTATGATAGTATATATTAAACATTGATCCAGTATTTTGAACAAGACGGTGCCGTCTCAACAATAATTGACAAGCCTTTAAATTAGTAGATCATTTAGAAGTTTTGATTAAGTCTTGTGATACATCCATAGAATGCATACAGGATGGTTGCCAGTGATACACTACTCTCATCTCCAAATTCAGGTTCTTTTACATCAAATTAGCTCAAGTAGTAACCTCGACCAGGATCCGGATTTCCTGGTCGCCAAACTGTAAGATACGTGCTACTCGTCTGAACGAGTCCCCTCAAAAAATCCAGAGAGTTTATATGGTGAAATCCCACCAGTATCAGCCAATGAGAAATCTCAACTGCCATATTCTTTGTATAAATTGCGAATTTAAATTCTTCCAGTTTCTTTCTTTTCACACGGCCTTTACTCTCGGTATGTACTCCTTCATTTTGTCAGAAAAATGTTTTTCTGTCCTTCCATTCTCTGCTATTTACAATAGATTTTTTTATTTCCTATTTTCAACTAAAATCGCTTTTCTTCCTAAAGGTATACTACCTATATACACAACGTCCTCACACCTATTTAAATATATAAACCATATAATTCGTACTTATTTACGCTAAGATACCAACTCTCATACCTGCAACCGACTAATCTATCACCCTCCCCCTAATCAAAATTTAATAAAATTTGAAAGTTAAGTAAAAAATCTACGTCTAAATTAGTTTGTCTAAAAACGTGAGTAAAATTGCTGCGTCTTAAAAACACTGTTTCTGTCCTACTAATCCATGCTTTTTATATTATGCTTCTATTTCCTTATGCCACTAAAATCCCTTTTATTTTCTAATATATATATATATATATATATATATATATATATATATATATATATATATATATATATATATATATATACACACCCGTCCTCTCACATCTATCAACATATATACACACCAAATAGTCCGTACTTATTTACACTCGCATATCAACTCACACACTTCCACGCAACTACTCATCTTACACCCTCCTCATAAAAAAAAAATAAATAAAAATAAACGTCTAAAATAAATCTTATATTCGCCTAAAAACGTGAAATAAAACGCTACGTCTTAGCCTAATAAACTTTAATACAAAGCGTGGGAAAATATGCTGCGACTAAAAATATATAATTTCCGACTAAAGGTGGCCAAAGTGCCACGTCAAAGAAAAAACTAAAATCTATCTATCTATCTATCTATCTATCTATCTATCTATCTATATATATATATATATATATATATATCCAAAACAACACTTCGTAGCCAGGCAATGAAGATTTCTTGCCCGCATGTATGTTTTCAGGGATTTTTCCTCCTTTCCCTCGGCTCCGATCTCTAAAGCCATATCCATTACAAGCATTTAACGCTTTTGCTAAGATCTCTTTCAGCGCCCTTGATCTCGCTGTGCCCAATAATCATATCTTTGCGAGTGCTTTGCACAACGACTGACCCGCGAACCCTTTGCAGCCGACTTCTATGGGATTATAGTTTATTCTCTAGGCCTTGCGCTGGCATTGCTCAGCCAATTCCTGGTATTTGGATCTTTTCCTCTCATTCGCTATAATCATGTGCTTCTCCCATGACACGGTCAATTACCAAATTATACACTGCTTCATGTTGTCAGAGTATAATACCAGATCCGGACGAAGTGATATTTCCGCAATAGAATATATCATCTACTTAAAGCGATATCAATATACTCTTAGAAATACTAAGGACATCAAACGATAGATAATCAACCATATGTTATTTTAATCTATCTGATGAAATAAAACGAATTTTTCGAAATTGTAGCTGTGTCAGTACTATTCTATTGCTGAACCACCTAAACATTAACAAAGTTGAGGAACAACATAACAATTATGGGTGCTATTTTTAATTAATCCCAAACTTGCAACTTGCATTTTCACCTCACAAAACTTGCAACTTGCATTTTCACCTCACAAAACTTGCAACTTTAGAATGACGAATAAGACAGGCTAGGTACTGCTTTAGAAGTTCTCCAATTGGCTTCCACATATAGACACACCAAATTTAGTCCACTACAAAATATTTATATTCATCAGCTCTCTGAGGACTTTGGATGCTTTTTAAATGATCTGTCAAAATCGATTTATGGGAGGGACAGATGTTAAGTTCAAGAGAATTTGTGGCATGATCACAAAAGGGAATATATATATATATATATATATATATATATATATATATATATATATATATATATATATATGTTTGTGTGTGTGTATGTGTGTACCAATCACTCTGTAGGTCAATTTTTTAAAAAAAGTTTAATAGGTTCTAATCCCGAAGTTTTCTTTTCGTAGTTTGGTAACCATAACAATGATAAAAACCTCAGGCTACTCTACTATATGCCTATATCTGGTGGGAAAATTATTGGATTCATATCTTCGTTAAGGTTAGTAGCTATGTGTAAAATGTGTATAACTTTGTCCAGGATTTAAATTCGGAAAACCTTCTGGGTATCCAATGACGATTACTATTGCACGATCGAAACACTCACAGACACACGCACACAAGTGCGAAGCATACACACACGTATATATATATATATATATATATATATAGTGAACCCAGAACCCTATCCTTGGTTTGATTTGCATGCTGTATCACTGGTTTTTACCAATCTTTTTTAAGAATATAGCAAATTGCATTATATATATATATATATATATATATATATATATATATATATATATATATATATACTTGGATATAAACTGACAAAATGACGTGGTCATTTATCTGTTAGAGGCATCGTATATTCGTGCTTCAATTGATAAAATGTAACTTTTACGATTATTGAAATGATGCTGTCTTTGAAACGTTTTGTCTAGGTTTCTTACATTATTCATCGCGCCATAAAAAATGCCGCTGGTTCTCATTGCTCAAACATTGCTCATGATTTTATCATCACTCTTTGATTAGGTCCATCTGGTGCAAAATCCTTGCATGGCCAAACTGCCGAATAATAATCTTAATTAATCGATAAATATTCTTAAAAAATGCTTTTAATTGTAATATTTTGAATAACTGTTATATCAATTTCCTTCTGTGAATGAGATTTACTTTCTTTACAATAAAAACCCGTGTATCTTATATTCTTTCAGCTAAACTCCGCGTGTTGGCTTGCACTGGACTTTAATTCACTTATGTTCAGGTGATTTTCTTTCCACTTAGAACTTAATTGAGTTGCTTATTTAATTTATGGTCAACTATCATTAATTTGTTACCTGTCGATTTCAAGCTTTCGTACATGTCTTCTTTTTATTTGGCATCGAATAGTTGTTATATGTTTCGTAAAAGAATCGAATTTCTTTTTGTTTGTGCTCCTTTTTCTTGTTTGATTAGTGAACTAGCCTTTAGACATATAATGAGACATTTGGTTGATCTCTGGAGAGTCTGGTTTTGAAGAAACCATGCTAATAAGTATCAGAATAACGTTGATTCTTCCTGTTGCATTTGTTTGCCAAACATCATCTCGGTGCTAAGTTTACAATGCAATTAAAACACAGTTAATAACTCAATAAAATGATGGGTTGATCTTGTGTCAGGATTTTTATCTTAAATTTGCCAAAACGTTATATGAAGGCAATTGTTCGTAGAAGAGACGTACATATTGTTGTGTAGCCATAAAGGAATGAAAACATCTTAACTCATTTTTTCTATAAAACTATGACTCTCAATTCTTTATTACTCGAAAGTATTGAAATTGGCTGTAGAGCGTGAGCGAGAGAGAGAGAGAGGGGGGGAGAGAGAGGAAGACCTCGGACTTTGACTGACGGAGGACTGCTACGATTTGCCCCAGGTCTTCTTAAAAACGTTGTAAGTCAAACCCTCACTTAACACTTCGGTTTTTCGGCCGGGTAGAGAGGATGACCGCTTGCTTCTGGGCACTCACTGGCTGTTCTTAGAATCTCTCTGACCGCTTATCTCTAGGTATCTGTGTATATATATCATATACACAATGCCGATTCGTTCATTCTGTTTTTTATTCCGACTCCTAAGCCATGTGATCTACTTCCGCTGTTCCCATGTTTACAAAGCAGGCGCGTCCAATTTAGAAATACCTAACTGGCGGATCTATCAAAGGTCACTATGCAATAATATGACTTAAGACATGCTGAATTACTGAAAGATAATTGAATTAACGCTTTTTCTCTGCATTACTAGTGAGTTAATGTCTTCGTATAAGGCAACTAATTATTTTGCTTTTTATCAGTCGTCACAAAAGTTATCCTGCGGGCTTATGAGATAATTTTACATTTATTATGATTCCTCTCGAAATTCTTGCTTGAGCTTCCTTTATTTTTCTTACGAATCCTCATCTTATTTATTTCAAAACGTGTATACTGAGTAATTTTGAAAGATTTTT
>OY757924.1:83491802-83564302 GCA_963585895.1 Sepioteuthis lessoniana | reverse complement strand
TATATATCATCATCATGTCGTGCTGGTAGCACGGATATCCCTGACCCCTCTTGCCACTTTTACCTATCGGTCATCGCCTCAGGCAGGTCTTCTGGACAACATCCTGTATCCTCACATAGTTGCTGAATGTATGTTCGTGCTGGTCTTCCTGCTTTTGCACGGCCATGTGTGGGGCTTCATAAGAGTAAGTGATGTATTAATGTACTATATATATATCATCATCATATCACGCTGGTAGCACGGATATCCCTGACCCTCTCTCGCCTCTCCTCCCTATCGTTCATCGCCCTAGGTAGGTCTTCAGGACAGCATCCCGTATCCTCACATAGCTGCTGAATGTATGTTCGTGCTGGTCGTCTTGCTCTTGCACGGCCATGTGTGGGGGTCCATAAGAGTACATCTCTTATGAGTTCGTCCCTGCTTCTCCAGCAGTGTCCTGCATGCCTGGTTCGTCTAACTTGAATAGTTTTCGTGATAGGAGGCAGGTAGCCGTACAGTTGGTGTCTTGTGGGGTGTTGCCGCCAGGACTTGTTTAAGATTGCACGCAGCATTCTTGTGTAATTGCCGTCTAGCTTCTTCTCCAGCCGTTTTGTTAGCGTCCATGTAGTGCAGCCATATAGCAGTATCGATGTGACCGCTGCCTGGAAGAAACTGCATTTCATTTTATCGGTTAGGTCTGATTTCCATATAATCGATAGCCTATTGATAGCTATCCATGCTTTCGTTATCCTGGTTTCGATGTCCTTTTTGGTTGATTCGACGCAGCTTCCTAGGTATGTCTACTAGTTTAAGAGGGGTTCCTTCTAGAGTGGATATTTCCCCCGTTTGGTTATAGCACATATATTCCGTTTTGTCTGCATTAACATAGAGGCCTATGCTTGTTGCTGCTCGTTCCAGACTATGCAGTAGTGTTTCGGCTTGGTCAGGTGTATTTGCCAGTATCGCTATGTCATCGGCGTAGTCAGCGTCGGTAATTGTTGTTGCGGGGTATCTTCTCCTTCTTCTCATTGTCAGTTCGAAGTCATTCTCTCTGATTTTGTCAATCGATGTTCTAAGTACGTAGTCTAGACAAATGATGAAGAGGTACGGAGCCAGCGTGTCCCCTTGTAGTACTCCTGCTACATTGTCAAAGTATTCTGTGTCTCCATCTGGTGATCGTACTTTTACTTTAGTGTTTCTATAGAGAATCGTTATTGCCGCTACGGTTTCTTTAGGTATGCCGTACGCTAGTAGGATTTGTTCCAACTTTCCTCTGTGAATGGAATCGAAAGCCTTGGTAAAGTCAACAAATATTAATGTCGCCCGTAGGTTTTTTGCCCGTACACCTTCAAGGATTCTACGGATGGTTAATATTTGTGAGGTCGTGGATCTATTTCTTCGGAAGCCATTTTGGTTTTTTCTAAGTATGTTGTCGGTTTTGGGTTCTATGCGGTTTCGTAGTAGGGCATTGTAGATTTTGGCTGCTATGGATGTAAGTGTTATGCCTCGGTAGTTTTTGGCTAATCTGAGGTCCCCCTTTTTAGGGAAGGGGAGTATGCATCCCTTCATCCATCTATCTATCGGATTTTGATTGTATACTGCGTTGCAGTGTCGGAACAGTATGCCGTCGAATTGTCTGGTCTTCCATGCTTCCGGGGGAATTTCGTCCAGCCCTGAAGCTTTCTTTTTTTAATTTTTCTGTGAACCGAGTCGAGTTCTTCTTGTGTGAACGGTCCTAGTTTAATGTTTCATTGTTTGCTAATTATTCTGGTGATTGGTTCATGTGTTATTTTCGGTTGGTTTCCTAGTAGGTTTTCGAAGTGCCGTTTCCACAGTTTTATTCTATCTTGTTGGTTTGATGCTTTCAGTTTTGCTTTGGCTGTGTTCTTTCTTCTACTCACTTCGTTTATTGTTGCCAGGCTATCCTAGATTGTCCATCTTCCGCCGAGTCTCTAATCTTATCTATCTGATTTTGAATGTATTCTGTCTGTTCCTTTATATATATGCGTGGTAATTGATATTGTGCTGTTTTTAGTTTTAAGGCATTTGTGTTTTTTGGGATTTTCGATAGTTTTTGGAGGCTGTTTTCACTAGTGCACGTTTTTCTCTCACCACTAAAGTTTCCCATTGGACTCTATATTTAGTTTTGAGTTTTGCTGGAATGCATTTCGCTGCTGCCTCGACGTGTGCATTGACGAAATTTTCATATTCGTCGTTTGGTGTACTTTTTTCTGTCTTTTCTCGTAGTGTTTCGAATCTGTTTCTTAATTCTAATACGTATTTATCTCTTATATCTCTGTTGTTCAATAGGGCCCAGTCATAGTGTTTGGTGGTCGCTGTTCGTTTGGCGTTTTTTCGTAGGCTTAACCGTATTGTCGCTGTGACTATTCGGTGATCGGTGGACACACCCTCGAAAGAGGAGTATGCCTCGCAATTCATTGCACTATTTTTCCATTTCTTGTTTATAAGGACGTAGTCTATCTGAGCTTTAGTATTGTTTGCGGACGTGTATGTCCATAGTTTGCCCTCCCTTTTTTGGTAGTTTGTATTGAGGCATGCTAATCTATTTTCTATCATGAAATCTGTTAGATGTTGCCCATTCCTATTTGACGTGTTGTGGAGGCTGTATTTGTTTTTTCTGTTTTTCCCGATTGGGCATTCATATCTCCGCCAATGACTAACATGTTATGTTTCGGGATGCTACGCACTAATGAGGATAGCTCATCGTAGAAGGTGACTAGTTCAGTTTCTTCACTAACATTGGTAGGGCTGTAGCAGTAGATGATTGTTGCTCTGGGGTTGTCGTTAAAAGTAGCTGCCATCATTCGAGGTTGTATTTTCTCAATGCTATTTAGTGTTTTTAATGCTCTAGGTCCTATAAGTAATCCTACCCCTCTTACTGCGGCGTTGACAGAGTTTTTTAGAATTGGGTTACAATCAGCATATCCTGTTCCTCTGTTTTTCACATGTCACAAGACAACTGTAATCAATGGTAATAAATATTGGTTAATTGTCTGGATATATCTAATCTATTTTAGCTTTGTCTAGTAAGTTACTGTTATCATAATTAGAGGTTAAGCTTTAAGTGACTTAGGTAAACCGTAGATTAATTGTCCGATTTAGTATTAGTATATACCATCATGTTTATGGTTTATCAAATTGGTTGTCATGTACCATTATTCAAATATAATATAACTTCTAAAAAGCTGACCATTTTCTGCAATGTGGTCCATAGTTCAAAATTCGTTTATTATTGTTTTCCGGAACAAATAAGTTTCTTTTTATAAACCCATAAGAATAGCAACACTTCGTAGCAGTAGAAATGTCCTTCTTTATCATGCGTCATTTTTCAAAAGTTTCAGATTTGCACCCGACAACTTATTTCGAATATATTCTTCATACCTTTTTTACATTCCTCACGGCCTTACCATGAAAGTAAAAACACTTTCAGATTATGTTTTATAATTCTAATTTGATCATCATGAAGTTCAAAAAAAATTGTGACATGTGGAGATTAATAAAGGTAAATTAAAATAAATAAATTCATATGGTAGCGGTTCCCAGAAATGTCTGACGGGAAGTAGGAGCGGCGCATGCCCAAAGAAAAGTCCTTCGCTACACAAAAGAGAAAGTCTACCTCATTTATGAGTTACCCCTTAGACTGCAAGGACACTTATCCACTTTGCTGCTAGCAGCGAACACGTATGCTGATCGTGCCTTGTGGCTCAACACTTTGCTGTGTCTGCTGCGAACAATCCGACAACATGGAAACAAATACTACAAAAACACCTACTGTACATGACCACCGGCTTTGGTCTAATCACCTACCGAAATTGAATATTTGGGAATGCGAAAATGTTTCTAATGGTCTAGAAAGACATTTCTTCACTGCATAATAGCCGTGTGGAACCCAAAATTGAAGTTGAAATGTAAAAGGTACCTTCGTTTCTTTTCTCCTTTCCTTCAGAAATGCCTTTACAGCTTTCACAGACAAAGAAGATGCCAGTGAATTAAAAGGGATAGAGAAGAAACAAATGTAGTCAGATACGCTAAAACTAAATACCCACAACCTACTACTCTAAAAAGCAAATGATAACCGAACAAATCTTCTTGTTCCCCATAGATAATAACAATCATTGGTTTCGTAGATAATCAATCGAGAGAAATGAAAAGGAATTAATTTTGACTTCGTATTGCATGCAACCAGTTCATGTCTGCTACTGCGTATTTCTATTAGTTTATTTCAAGTGAACTTCCTCAAAGCTTTATATTAAAAAAATCAAAAAATAAACGTCTAACGATTATAATGTAGTGATTATTACCGTTAAAAATGTACCCGAACCTTGAATTCAAATCCTAGAGAAGGCTGTTTGCATTCACTCTGGGTTAATTCCTTTAAAAAGGTTGGAATTCAACAATCCTTCTCTCCCAGCAAGGAATAAATAGTAGGACAGAGTGCGATGTCTTAAAACTTTGTGTAACAACCAATTTATGGGAAGGAAACTTTTTCAATAAAAATACTCCGCTTAAAGCTAAACCTTGTATAACATCCTGCTTCAAGGGGAGGGGCAGAGTAAATACATATATATGCTCTCTAGAGGGGTCTTACTAATGCATCTATTTTGCTTTGTGTCTGATTTTAGAGCCTGGATTCCAGATTTGTTCTAACATAATTCCTATGTTTCTATTTGTTAATGTCGCCTAAACTTTTAATACCTTATTAACATGATTATCGATTTTCGGTCTGGTATCAATACTTCAAACTGCAATTCTTTTTCGGTGCGATCGTATATAATTTTGAAACTTTCTTTCTCTTCTTTTCTTTTCGATAAAAATTATTAGATTTATCCGTATTCGCGAATATTTATTGGATTTCATTCTTTCTCCTTTTGTCTTTTGTTGGTTTATTTTTTTTTTGTTTTTTTTTGTTTCATCTTGTATTTTTAATTAGTAATTTAATTAAAAAAAATTAAACTTCCTTAGCAAGTTAATCATATCCGTCTCAAATAGAACATCATCGGAATGTCGAGAAAGCAATTTTCCAAACGACAGTAAGCATTAGCAATGTAATTTTTAACAGAACCTGAGGAAAAATAAAACTTCCATCTGATCCATTTGATTAGCTACAATTTTATCAATTAGCACGATTTTGTATTGGCGTTGATCAGGTGTAGGATTTTTTTAGTCGATTGTTTAAAGTAACCACTTCTGTGGCAGGATTTTTACAAGATTTTTCTAAAAATTTCTAATTTTGGTAGATATGATGTATAATAATAATAATAATAATAATAATAATAATAATAGTAGTTGTAGTAGTAGTAGTAGTACTAGTAGTAGTAGTAGTAGTTGGTGGCTGTAGTCAAGGGCTACCCGAAGGCTCCCTTTTCAGTAGCTACAACACCGAGGCATAGGGGAGGGCGCTACTAATTTCCCTGGATAGCTCCACATTACCCTCGATCCTTACCTTATAATGCTGAGTATAAAGTACCATTTTTAAAGTCTTTGGTATGATTCGGCCAAAGATTGAACCCTGGTCTCCCGGGCCATACGCAGTTAGAATATACAGTCATTACATAGGAAATGAATTTGGTATAGAAATATATGCCATGCTAGAAATGAAAAGTGGCAAACGACATCTGACAAACGAAATGGAACTACCAAATCAAGACCAGATTAGAACGCTTGGAGAAAGGGGAACCTACAGACACTTGGACATCTTGGAAGCTGACACCATCAAACAAGTGAAGATAAAAGAAACAAATTCAGAAAGAATATCTCAGAAGAACTGGAAAGCTACTCGAGACAAAAATATCTAGCAGAAATCTTATCAAAGGAATAAATACCTGGGCTAATATCCGGGATCCATTCTGAAGTGGATCAGAGAAAAACTTAAGCAAATAGATCAAAGGACAAGAAAACTTATTACCATGCATAAGGCATTACATCCGCGAGACGACGTTGACAAACTATATGTATCAAGAAAGAAGGGAGGAAGAGGACTTGACAGAACTGAAGACAACGTTGACGCATCAATAAAAATACTCGAGGACTACATAGAAAAGCACGAAAAACTGATTACTGACATCAAAAACAATACTGAGGAAACGATGACCAACCGAATAATAATTACTAGGAAACAAAAATGGTAAGAAAAACAACTCTATGAAAAGTAAACATAAGAGAGAAAATTAATATAACCTAATTGCAGCACAAAACATCAAATCAAATCCAGACTCGATAAGGCGCAACAAAATAACACATGTAGGTTATGTGGTGATAGAGACGAAACCATCCATCCAATAACTGTTATATATTGACCCTCGACCGAACCGTCAATCAAGAGGCTCACCTGTGTAAATAAGCGGAACAACAGCGGAAGCAGGTGTGCGTTAGTCAATAATATAACCAGACTGAGGGATTCGCGGGCCTCAGTGACCCACGGTTGAGCAACCCCAGCCAACATGAGGAAGAAGTCCTGCTAAGAACTTGGGTCAATATAGTAGTCCGTCTCTGTCTTCACTCATTTTTCTCACAAAACAAACATTACCCTTTCGAAAATAAAGTGTGAGAGATTTATATTTTTATAAAGAAGTGTATTCGTTCGTTCATTGAAGTCGTCATTACCGGTTAATGATGCTTCCGCGTGTAAGTGTATATTTGTAAATGTACACGTGCAGTTGTATTATGCATACAGCTATACAACATTATATACAATTTGGTGCAGAAGACCAGTTCACGCCCACATGGCGTGGTATCGAACCTGCATTTGAACCTAGACGATCAAGGAAACGGCTGATATCAACACATCAAGAAAATTAAAAATGAAAAGCTGAAAAAAAAAGAAAAAGCAAGAACGAAACAGAACGAACAAGATACGAAAAATGGAGAGATGGCAAAAAAAAAGAAGAAAACCAGAACAGACCAACAAAAAACCCACAAATGATGAAAAAAAAAAAACACTTCAAATACTGTACGTAAATTACTCATTCAAATATTTTGATTTGCTCTCCTTATTTGGGTTTTGTGCTGAAAGAATTTGAAAGGATTATTTTTAAAAAGTAATAATGATATATGGGAAGTAAAATGAGTCTTGTTGGTTAATGTTATTTGGCCAGTCTAAATGATATATATAAAATAATTTTTGAAAATAAAAATGCATATAAAGCATTAAAATACGCGTTGATACAATTACTACTATGTGTAATGTAGAAACGAAGTAAGGGAGAAGGAAAGGGAAGAAAGAAAGTTGGCCCCTGGGACAGATATACTGCCCCTAGGAAAATGATTGACAGGTTATAATGTAAACTTCCACTTGTGTTTTGAGTTTTATTAATAAAAAAAAGGACAGGAGAATGGAAAAAGACAAAAAAAAGAAGGAAAGAAGAAAATAAATTTGAGCACTATTGAACGCAGCATTAAAAAAAACCCAAAAAAACCCGAACATTCTTAGGAAAAATAGACAGTGCATAGATTGAGAAAAAAAAGAAGAAAAGCTGGTACATATGGTAAATATTGTTGATTTGTTCAGAATAGTTGAAAAATTAGTGGAAAAAAAAGGTTGTTTAAGTTTAAAAGCGACATTAGAATTTTTTTTTCTGTTTCATATTATGAAATTTGACGAAGATCATTAATAGGTGATTTGATATTAAGTTTTTGAGGATTTTAAAATTATGTTGATTCTAAATTTTTTGGAATATTGGGAATTCGTGGAATAGGAAATACTTTTTTTTTTAAATTTCTGTTTTCAAGGCTAATTCGAGATTAGGACACAGATTCATCCAAGTTGTGTTAGAGATTGTTGGGCATACTGTAAGAAGTAATTCTGTAGAGGAATTCTCCGTCCCATGGATTTGTTGAAGGCCTGTGATGGCCAGAATTTTCAGAATAGAGTTCCAAGTTGATGGAATAAAGGAAAAGAATGGTGTAGCCTGCTCCAATATATTGTGGATGATGTCTGAATCTTTCAGTCCCGATGATGTTTTGGATTCTTGTGTGATTTGGCAAAGTGAAACGAACCTGGAAAAGGCGAGGTGCCTATATGTTAGAAGCGACGAGGGTTCCTGATTAAATTGAGAAGCAATCCGGTGAGAGTGTGATCAGGTAAGGCATGTTCCTCAAGGGTTTACAGACCAATAGGCATGGTAACAGAAACTTAATAATTAAAAAAATGAGTAAATCATTGCTAATAAACATTTTGCATGGTCTATTTTAGGTGATTTACAGCAAGCGTGTCAGATTGTGATACATTTGGATGTATTGTTATATTATATAATTGTGATGCATTGTTTTTGCCCATGATTTTTGTGGATTTATGAGGAATGTTTTGGGTCATGAAGATATTGTTTTTTTTAGTTGTGGAATTTTCCAGTTACTCCGGATAGGAACCTGTTGAGTGAAGGACTGGAGCGTGGTCATAATGAATACTGGCGAAATGTATTCCTGGAATGACCAGGGTCACTAGGTTTGTGACCAGGATCTGGGACCAGATTATGATCCTTTTATGGTTTTGAGATTCCTCAAGGAATTGCTGAGGGCCCTGTTGTGTTTAGGAGGATGAAAGATGCATCTGTATCGTACTTTGATGCACGCATGCCAGGGTAGCAAACTGCGCAAAGAATAGTATGAAATAAATTTAGATAATAATTACCCTGGACACGTGTTACATAGTAAGAGAGTCACCTTCTAATTATGATTTTTGTATTTTGCTGTTGTTCAAGTAATTTCTTTTTATATTTTTTCTGTTGTTGTCCTTGAGCATTATTTGTAAGATGTGTGTGTGAGGGGGGTGGAGAGGGACGTGAAGAAAATGTCCACATGTGGAATTTTGAAAAATAAGAATGGGATGTGATTGTTTTATATTGACCCTCGACCGAGCCGTCAATCAAGAGATGCACCTGTGTAAATAAGCGGAAGAACAGTGGAAGCAGGTAGTCGTTAGACAATAATATAACCAGGTGCCCAGTGACCCACAGTTGAGCAACTCCAGCGAAGATGAGAAAGAAGTACTGCTAAGAACTTGGGTCAATATAGTAGTCCGTCTCTGTCTTCAATCATTTTTCTCACACAACAAACATTAGCCTTTCGAAAATAAAGTGTAAGAGATTTATATTTTTATAAAGAAGTGTATTCGTTCGTTCATTGAAGTCGTCATAACCGGTTAATGCTGTTTCCGCATGTGAGTGTATATTTATCAATGTACACGTGCAGTTTTATTATGTATGTGGCTACACAACATAATAAGCGAATTCAGCAAATTAGCACAGAAGGCGTATAAGACCTGACACGACTGGCTGGGCAAGGTGATCTACTGGGAGATGTGCAAGAAATTTAAATTTGACCAAACGAACAAATGGTATATCCCCAACCCAGCATGTTACCTGGAGAATGACACACAATCTCCAATGAAACTTTGATATACAAGCGGATCACCTGATCTCGGCCCGAAGACCAGACCTTACAATAATCAACAAAAAAAAAGAGAACATGCAAAATTGGACTTTGCTGCCCTGGTTGACTACAGAATAAAACTGAAAGAATGTGAAAAGAAGGATAAGTACGTCGACCTTCCAAGGGAATAGAAAAAACTATGGAACATTATGTTGACAACAATACAAAGCGGGATTGATGCTTTTGGTACAGTCAACAAAGGATTATTGAAGGGATTGGTGGACTTCGAGGTCAGGGAATGAGTTTAGACCATGCAAATTGCAAAATTATTGCTATCGGCTCAAATACTGAGAAGAGTCCTGGAGACTTGATGTCACTCAAACTTAATTGAAAGACCATCAGCTAATGCTGATGTAAAAAGCTCTCAAGGAATAAATAATAATAATGCACAACCTCGCACCTGTCCGAGAAAATGACTCGCATAAATTCCTATGGGACTTTAATATGCAAACGGATAACCTAATCCTGCCCAGATGACCAGACCTTATAATAATCAACAACAAAAAAAGAGAATCTGCAAAATTGTCGACTTTGCTGTCCCGGCTGACTACAGAATGAAACTAAAAAATGTGAAAAGAACGATAAGAACCTCGACCTTGCTAGAGAATTGAAAAAGTTATGGAACATGAAAGTAACGTCCGTGCCAATTGTGATTGGTGCGTTAGGCACAATAACTAAATGATTATTAAAAGGCCTGGAGGACTTGGAAGTTGGCGGACGGGTTGAGACTATCCAAACGACAGCATGGCTAAGAACGGCCAGAATCCTAAGACGAGTCCTGGAGACTTGAGAAGACTTGCTGTCACTCAAACTTCAGCGAAAAACCATCAGCTAACACTGATGTGAAAAACTCTAAAAGAGTTAAATAATAATAATAATAATAATAATAATAATAATAATAATAATAATGAAGTGTCACGTGTACGCATATGTCACAAGACCAGACCGCTTCCATCTTGAATTATCGTTGCTTAGTAATTTTACTATTCTTTCTACCTAACGATGGCTGCAAAGCATGGAAATCTAAGTAATTGATATAATTTTGATATTTTAGGATTTAATTTTGTTCTTTTAATTATACCATTAAACACATTTTACACTTTTATAATTTGTATTTGATCTCTTATTATTATTCACACACACACACACACATATACATATATATATATATATATGAAGAGAGTAAGAGAGTGTGTGTGTGTGTGTGTGTGTGTGTGTGTGTGTGTGTGTGTGTGAGTGAGTGAGAGAGAGAGAGAGAGAGAGAATGGGATAGAGGGTGTTTTATATTGTTAAATGCCACAGAAGCTGTATTAATAATTAATTCGAATCTTACATTCAATTTACAATAAGACCTCATAAAAAGTATAGTTTAATTTCTACTTGCTCGGTCCTAACCGTAATATATTTGGAGACGATATTCCCTTTATTGGATTGGAAAATTTAACGTCACATATGTTCATACACGAGTGAGTGAATAATCTAGTATACGGACGTGCAAATCTTCTAGAATTGATTATTGCATTCGAAAATAAAAAATCAAAATCACTATGATTATTCAAACGTGAAAATTAATTGTTAGTATGGTTACCTAAAATAGGCATATTCGTCAACCAATACAAAATGTTCAGTAATCTGAAGTAGAACGAAAAAAAGCTACAATTAAGATGGAGTGTTTTACATTGGAATAATACCGTGTTCCTTTAAACCTTCCGGCCATGTTAATCAGAGAGCGAAGGTATATTGCCAATATGAATCTGTTACTATATGTATTGAAGAAATTGAAAGTTAATCTTCTCTCTGCCTGTACATTTAAGCTGGTCAAAGTCTGTCTCACCTTTTTTGATTTATTGGTTGACATTGTTTGGTTTCTTGAAGCGATGATGCTAATAAAATACCCTTATTTTAGCTACTGCATTATATTCACATGGTACTCTCAGCCATTAGAATGTTTCAGAAACAGGGTTAGGGTTTGGGTTAGAAACAGTTTTGTTGACTTTATAGTCAAAATTTTAAGAGAGGTTCTTTAGTCTGCATTTTTATGAAGAGAAATATTTCGAAAAATAATCAAGAACTATGAAGAACTGAATAAAATTTATTTTCAATACGTCTGGGTACCTAACAATATAGACCAAAATAGGTTTGAAAGAAAATGCTGAGGCTAGTATCTATATTTTTAACAGTCTCTGTTCACACACATGCCCACGTGTGTATTTGTGTATATTTGTACGTTTGCGCATGGTATAATAAAAAGGCAACGGGAGTATTGCTGTAATTAAGGAAAACTATATATATATATATATATATATATATATATATATATAGTACAATTTGATGGACACTAAACTCGGTTAAGTCTTCGTACCCTAGCGAATGAATAGGGAACTAACAATAGCCATAGATTGAGCTCTCTCATAGATGTATATGATGTTTCTCATATATTCTATGTAAAGAATTATCCACACCCACAGTCTTTGGACACTGACTGGGTATTTTAAAAATGAATAAATAGATAAATATATATATATATATATATATATATATATATATATATATATATATATATATATATATATAATTTTACGTATGTAAATACTATTAATATATATAGTATTATCATACATGACATCAATGTATATATATATATATATATATATATATATATATATAATGTCACTATGTTGATTCTACATATATGTATTTCAATATATGTTCTCGCACAAGCAAAAATGCACACACCCACACATACACATGCAAGTATATTTATGCGTAATTGCATATGTATGTATGTATGTGCACTGTTCATTTTGTAAGCATGAATGTGGTAAGTCTATAAGTGCGTGAAATATTTGAAATAGTTACCTTTAATTTGGATGTGTTTAAACTAATCTGAAACCAAATTAATCTCTTGGCGTTCATGAGGGCGTGTCGATAAATTTGTTGCAAGATGGGATAGATAACCGTGTAGATGAATCACAATGATGATACTCGTAACGCTATTGTCAAAGAAAGAGACTAATGTGGTTTGACGAACAGGTGCAGAAATCTTCTAATTAGTTTATCAAGTTGGAAGTTCAACTAACGTATATACAGACCAACCTGGACTGAATTCTAGCCAATAAGCGAGAAAACTGTCCACAGCCGGTGCCAGATTTAGTCGGCATTAAACTCGATTGACAGGCCGACATTGCGTGGGCATTAAATGAACCAAATGTGAAATGGAGAATGGATGGACTCTTCTTCACTCAATTAACTAAGTCACTTATTCGTGGTATTCTTTCAGCTCATACCCAGGATATTTGACTTGCCTGACCTTCTGATAACATTTCAACCCATAATCTTATTCACTTCAGAATTTATACATTCCTGTTGTTAGGGATTCTACTTTTACCATGTATATTTTCTTTAGACGCATTTATTTTCAGATAAAATTCAGACTGTTTTTAGCGTAGCTTCTTTACAGCATCTGACATGACTCTGCCTCCGCAGTTTTATCTATATAAATTTAATTCTCAATAAAATATATAATGATAAAATATTATTTTCATTTTTCGTATTCTTCGGTAGAGAAATTCACCTACCTAGGAAGCAGCGTCTAATCAACCGAAAAAGACATCGACACACGACTAAGGAATGTATGGACAGCTATCTATAGGCTTTTGATCATGTGGAAATCAAACCTGACCGATAAAATGAAACGCAGTTTCTTCCAGGCAGCGGTCGTGTCGATGCTGCTATATGGATGCACTACTTGGACCCTAACTAAACGACCGGAGAAGAAGCTAGACGGCAATTACACAAGAATGTTGCGGGCAATATTGAACAAGTTCTGGCGACAACACCCCACAAGGCACCAACTATACGGCCACCTGCTTCCCATCACGAAAACTATCCGAGTTAATCGAACCAGACACGTAGGACACAGCTGGAGAAGCAAAGGCAAGCTCATAAGTGATGTACTCACATGGACCCCCGCATATGGCCAAGCAAAAGCAGGATGACCAGCTCGAACATACATAAAGCAGCTATTTGAGGATACGGGATGTATCTCTGAAGATCTACCAGAGGTGATGAATGATAGGGAGAAATGGCGAGAGAGGGTCAGGGATATCCGTGCTAGCGGCACAACATGATGATGATGATGATGATGATGCTTACAAGAGAATTAATAACTTTCTCACCGCGTGAAAATCGCACCACCCAATCAGAGCTTAGTCATTTTCTCAATACGAAATATCGATTCCTACATTAATACCCTGGACCTCTTCTACACGAATATTAGCATGACTCTCTCGAACAGTCATTTGAATTTTGGGTCAAAATCATGTGCACACAAATGTCTTCATGTACGTCGGAAACAATAGCATAATGATACATATTTGCATTGGTAAAAGTCATTTATTCTACTTTTCAGCTACGACAAAAATGTATCATGGTTACATTTTCGAACGTATTTAAAAACCCTGGTATAAGCAATTATATCATAGCAATACGTTTCTTTCAACAATTGAAATAACAGAGCAAGAGTTTTACACACATTTTTTTCAAGATACCATGTTGACTCAGTTTTCAAAATTTCAATTGCAGAAGAAATATGTCTTAAGACCAGAGTGACAAATTTAAAATAAATCTATACTGTCTAGACTTCAGGCTACACCACTCAGGGAAAATACGAAAGAACATTATAAGGCCAGCTTCGATTTTTTCCAAGACAGACGTGATGATGAACACATAGAGACTCTCCTAACACACAGACACACACACGAGTTCACGCATTTTTTAATTAACTGCTGTATCAATAACACTGTAGAATATATATATATATATATATATATATATATATATTATATATATATATATATATATATATATATATATATATATGTATTATTCAGTCCAGTTAAATCGGAGTCGGGAATAATTCCGTCAAGACAAAAAAATCATTCAACTATGTACATTTAAATTTTCTTGGTAAAGAGTTCAATATAACTGATATTACAGAGCAATAATTCCTTTAAGAAAAAACAAGGAAAAAACGGTCACATTAGGATTGTACATTTATTTCCATCCGGTTATTTGTATTGATATGAATCAATAGCATCAAAAATAACAGGACTTCTTCAGATCTAATAGATTAACTAATTACAGTCACAAAAGAAACAGTAGGGAAGGGTGTGTGTGGGTAGAGGAGGGGTGAAGAGTTTACACCCTATTTGTCCACTTCCGATTTTTCTTTTTATTATTACTAGTTGGAATCACAATGAAGTATATTCTAAACTCACATTCTACAGCAAATTGAATTTTTAATTTTTTAAACTTAAATTCTAAATACATTTCAACGTAAATCTACTGATCTAATTATAATTTAGTGAATTAGGACAAATGGGGTGGAAACCGTTCATCACTCTTCAACCCACTTCCATCCCTCCCCCCTGTTTCTCTTCTGACTGCAATTAATTCATCCTTTTAATCTGAAGAAGTTTTGTTATTTTTGGTGTTATTGATTCATGTCAATACCCATAACAGGATGGAAATACATTCATAATCCGAATGTGACAGTGTTTTTGTTTTTTCTTAAAGATATATATATATATATATATATATATATATATGAGACTCCCTGATGATCCGTTCAGGTGAAACTTTAGTAGGAGAATTCCGACTCGCGATTTAAGTTAATTTTGTAATTGGTTCCACTCGTGTTGAGCACTCTTGTAATTGTAGCGTTGCAGCATTGACGGTGGGTTTTATTTTTCTTTTGACCAACTGACTGCATTTTTCTTGATTTTTTTTCAACTGGTGTGACGGGGTTGGCCTTTTCTTTCTTTTGTCCTATGATATTTTTAATTTTTCCACGAGCGGTGATTCGAGATATTTTTATTTTTTATCTCTTGTTCCTGGCGGATTTTTTTTCTTTTTTTCTGGTAACCGTGAATGCTGGAAGATAGTAGATTAGTAATCATATATATATATATATATAGGTTTGGATAAAAACGAATTTTTTTTTTAGTGAAATGTAATTTATTTATATATTATTCAACAATTAATTACTATCAAAAACAGATTGTGTCATTATTTTTAAACCCCTCTAGCCAAACTTCAGGTAATTTAGTGATTCCTCTAAAGTAAAATTCAGCGTTTTTTGAGTCAAAAAGGTTTGTGCAAATGTTTTCACCAACTGTTCTTATAATTTTGGGGGTATACATAGCATTTTGTTAAGGAGGAAAAAGCAATAAAACCCTTGTTGCAAGACCTGGTGAATATGAAGAAAAGGGTAGAATAGATTTACCTTAATCCATTATTTTCCAGTTTGATCTTACTAAATGTGGACTTGCATTCTAATAAAGAAACGTGCACGCGCAATTGCTATTGGAAGTAGACGTCTGCATTGTCAGATAGTGATTATAAAACTAAAAACGAATACTACCGCTGTGATTCCAATAGACATACCTTAAATTTTGTCCAATGAAGCTCCAACTTAAAATTGGTGATCATTTCCAATCCATTGCTTTTTGTGTTGAATATTTCCTTAAAAGACAATTGTTCGTCTCATTTAATGATGTTCTTGAGAAACGGGTTATTTTCCTACCTTAAAAAAAAGACTTGTTGCTATGAACATGTGATCTTCCTCATTCTTCTCTGAAAAGTAGGAGGAAGTCAAACGCCTTGCTTGCTAAAATTTCTATCTTTCTGTAGTAGGGGAATATTGTGGATTGTGATGTATTAGGGTTAATCACTAATTCTAGAGTTATTTTGCACCGATTGTATTCAAGCAATTCCTTAAAGCATCTTCATTGAAGTCTTCAGAGCATCCTGGTCTGGGTTTTTATCTCAATGACGTATCACAAGAACCATACTTTAAAAACCAATTTCGGACTTGGCTATCAGTAATGGCACCTTCACTATTAACACTGAAAAATTTCATTCTTTCTGTAGCGGCCTAATGATCCTAAAACTCCTATCATATCGCATGTACAATATGAACTTTCGGTTTCTACATCTTATAGATTTAAGATCATAGATTATAGTAATATATTTTACATTAAAAAATGTATTTGAATGATAAACGACGGTCTTCTTTTATCTGGTAATTCCTAAATGCGTTTTAAAACTGTATAAGTTTAAAATTTGTAATAACAAATTTCTTTAAAACTGTTCAAATTATTCATGACTCAAACCAACACACACACACACACACACACACACAAACACACACACATCCACAAACACGCACACTCACACACACAAATAAGTATCAAGCCTATTTAATATATATATAAATTGATATACACTTATTCATCATTACACACATATATATATATATATATATATATATATATATATATATATATATATATGTTGCCATTAGCGTCTATTGCAAGCCAAATCGTAGTTGAATTGAGGTCTCGGCTACCGTTGAACGGATGTATGTAAACAATAGTAATTGTGATACATAACCGTTTAAAATTTACTTCACAGCTAATATCTCCTCGTGGCTGAATGGTTAGAAGCTTTGGTTTGACGTTTGAGTCAATCGGGTTTCGATCCCAGCTACGGGAAGATACTGTCTAGCCACACTGATGAGTTCTGAGAGAACGAAACAGATCCCACTGTGGATGACTATATATATATATATATATATGTATATATAATGTCCGTGTGTTTAAAACTTGGACAAAGAAAATTAGAAGCTATATGTATTCATAATTTGACTTGTTCTTAATCGTGAGAAATAGGTAAAAAATGTAAATCATTTTAAGAATTCTAAGCATAGATCTTTGTTTCGTCCAGCCTGAGTTGAAGTGACATTATGGAAACGTGCACACATTAACATCATGTTTAGTTTATGTTTAGAATAGGCACAGAAAGTAAATATGAGCAAAATAAACCTTTAAGATTCTCTATACATCTTTTCAATCTATCAGATAAAAAGCTGTCTACTGACTTTAAATGAAACGATTAATTACTGGCTAGAACTATATGACGCACTCAGTATATACGTTAACAATCAAGAAATATACAAATATTAGTTGGCGAACGTAGTCGAAGGCTCCCCTTTCAATAGCTACTACACCAATGTGTACGAGATGGTGCTACTCCATTCCCTGGATTGCTCCCCTTTACCATTGATCCTTACATTATAGTTATGAGGGCTAAGCAAGGCAGCAGAAAGTACCACTTTTGAGTCTTTGGTATGACTCGACCTGGGATTGAACTCGGGTCTCCCGGACCATTAGCGAACACTCTAACCATTATACCACAGACAATTGGTTGATTTTCAAAGAGTCTCTCGGTGAACCATAGTTCTTATTCTTACATCTTTTCACTGTTTACCTGTCAGTTCCCCAAAATTTGGCAGTTGTTAGATTGTCAAGTCCTTAAATTGGTGACCATTTAGCATCAACTAGAATTGGAAGACCCCACCCAAGAAAAAGACAAAGCTCAGTAAATAACAAATAAACATCAATGTAAAAATCATCGATGAGTCTTCTAACGTTTCACTGAAGCTAGAAATATATTTTCCTTCATGGCAAAGCCTCTTTTTTCAGTACTTTCGTTAGAAATGGTATTTAATGTATTTGAGGACTTCTAGTAACACAGATCAAGTTACATAGACTGTATAAAGAACTGATGGCTAAATCAATATCCTTGCAGCAAATAAGATCCCTGCCTTTAACCAGGCTCGTAGCACACACACACACACACACACACACACACACACACACACACACATACATAAATATATACACACATATTCACAAAAAACATATTCAGCCGCGTATTATAAATGGATTAATCGACTAAAGTAGTATGTTCCATGAAGTGATCTGAGTTTAAGAAGAATGTAAAATTATGAAAAATAATAAAATTATTCTATTTATGTAGGCGTACTTATCATAGCGGCTATCTTAGTAGGAAATTGAATCGGAATCGCGAATTCAAATTCCCCGTGAGTATGATTGCTTTTCACCTCACGCCAATGCCAGCAAAAAAAAGAATAAATCAATCTACCTTCTCCAGATATGGATCCATATTATAACAGACTGGTTTCTTAAGACTTAGATTAGAAAAACTCTGAATTCCAAACCAGCTTTACTCGGCATAGAAAGTGGTCTTGTCTCCTACCCTACAGTGACAAAGGATTTGCTCAAACATAACGGGGATGTTATAAAGGGTCTTTATTTGTTTACCCTATATTGTCAAAAAAAATTTGGTTAGAAATAAGACAGCTCAGAAGATATAGAATTTTCAAAAAATACAAAAAGAATATATAAAACGGAAAAGTAAAACTCTCCTTGGTTATGTTAAAAAACGAATGTATACTGTCTGATGTGGGTAGCCGTAATCATGTTTGCAAAAGGAATACATGAAAAAAGAAAATGCGTATTTTATTTTGCATCTTAAAAATGCATCAAAACAAATTCATCAAAATAAAGAAGATACCACCAATTAGAAAGAAGCGATCAATTAAAAAAGTATCAAATTAAGTTTGAGAATATTTGGCCGATAATTGTAGATTCCAAAATTTGAGGGTGGGCTGTAAAAGTCAGCAACATTTCGAATAGATCATAATCATAGGAACAAACAGAATGTTGCTGGGTAAATAGTTATTGTGACAATTTCAGAAAAATCTTCTTGGTAAATAGATGTTACGTAAGAATTAATGAGCTAAAAACGACTCTGTAAAGAAATTACAGATTTACTAGTCTAATAAGGCGTTTTAACGGCAGCCACACAGTCTACACATGTCGTAGCCATGATCGTAATTGATCTTATTGGAAAAAAAGATAAGACATTAACATGATGTAGCAAGTATGTTCACTTGCCTACGTTAAATTGTACATAACATGTGGTAGTTTAAAGTATGAGAAAATATCTATTTTACTCAGTATAAATCCAAATCTTATGATACTCTAAATATATCATTTTAGAATCATTTTTTCTAATGTACTTCAGCGATTTCTGTACGTGCTTGTTTGTACTGTGTATACTTGGCGACCGAAACAATCCAGACCCGTTATGATTAGTAGAATCCTACCTGTGGGTAAGTTGACTTGTTGCGTCTTGCTCCACTCTGTGTGTATTTTGAAAACACAGACATCTATGTGCAACATCGTATATTTTGAGAATCTATTGGTTAAGAGTTTAAACTGGATCCCGATATCGAAGAAGCAACTTTCGTTGAGCTAAAGGCCCTGTTGGTCACACTACAGAAACCAGATGGTTCAAAACATTTTGACCAAATTGCATGAATCTCAACGATAAATCAATGCAAGTTGGGCCTAAAAACGTCTATCTTGAAACCTTTCGTCATGTCATTAAGAAAAATCTTGTAATTAGCAATCAGAATGTGTGAAGCAATCAGGGAATCTCACAGTCCAGTGTGGTTTGTAACCTTTATGAATACAGCGAGTGCTTTAGGCACTGGTTAATTACCACACGTTACCTCACGTTACTACAATATTGAAAACCTTTTGAGTCGCTCTCGAATTAAAGAGAAAATAGCCTCGACCAAGGAATTTGGCACATATCTACTCGTTAGATAGCAAGTCTAGTAATTTTTTGTTATTGTGGTTGCTATTGTTGTTATAGTTTTCTACTATACGACATAGATTTGTGACTTCATGAGAACTAAGTTAGATCTATGAAAAGATCAAAGAAGTAATTCATCGAGTAAGAAATTAGGTAGGGGCACAGTTGACTGTTGTTTCTTGTTTCACTTTCTATTTCGAATTCTTTTCTTTCAACACTTGAATAAAGGGTAAGTTTTTTTGTGAAATTCCTTCTCTCCTTATTTGGAATTGCTCCGAAAAAACATCGTCAAAATCGGACCCTAATCAGCTCAAAATTTCACTTATTGAATATCAAAATATGGACAGCAGATAGAAGACCAGTTTTTCAAATACATATACTGAGATATTTCGAAAGTCAACTAAATATTTCATTCATTGGGATCTTATTTAGAGTTGCATTTATTTTTTGTTCTGAGATGCATTGCAAACTAATAGCTTTAGTGTAGTATCATATTATTTCTATTCCTTTAAAATAGATTAAACATTTTCTAAAATGATATTCCTTATAGAACAGGAAAATATCATACAATTTTAGGAGAAAACACCCACTAACTCATGCAAGAATGAAAATGTCTCCGTACGATTAAATACAACATATTCACTTAATATAATTGTGCATTTTTAAATTATTCAATATCAGCACATGACTACTAAGGAGCATCAGAGTTTTAAGAGATTTCATTTAATTAAGTTTCTGAAAATGTTCTCCTCCCAATACGATTATTAAAATTTACTTGAGAATTAAAAACAAGTCCAACCGAAATTTGTTGAAAATCTTGAAGTATTGTATTTGCTTCGTTACAAAAACTTCATATAGCTTTATGTAAAAACGTAGCAAGAGCAGAACGTGCATATATAGTTTTTAAATTGAAATATCCGTATGATTATTTTTCAATTCAAATTTGTTTTCTAGATTATTTTATGGCGGTTTTCCTTTCCTTATTGCCTTTACTTGCTACTGATGTTAACTTCTATTTGTTTTTGTTCAATGTTTTTTTTTCATGTTCTTCAATTGCAGCAACAACACAATATTCATTGTTTGTGTTTCTTTTCATGACACAGTCTGTATATATGTTACTACTTTTACTGTTTGTGAGTGTTCCATACCATCGTCAGCGGACGTTTTCTTATTGAAATTTGAATAACAATATATCTCTTCACATCTCTATTACGTTTTTGAATATTCAAGTCGATCTTATTATTGTCATGGTCTGGATGATCCGTTTGTATCTCAAAACCACGTAGAAAATTGTGTTCACGTTCTCTAATACAGTTTCTGACTCGTTTGCTTCCGCCGTCTTTTCTCGATATATATAATCACTCTGTGTCATCTTACGAGTGTAAAACCTAATGCATTGTTTTTATTTTTTGTCAATTTTCTTGTCTTTTGATCCATTTGTTTGAATTCCTCATTTGTCCAATTTATGATGCTCCAGTGTAGCTTACTCTTAAAACTCACCAGGTTTTTTGCTACCATTAGTTGAAGCAGCGTATCATCGACAGAAAAGGACATCGACACGTGGCTAACGAAGGCATGGACAGCTATTGATAGGCTATTGATCATATGGAAATCAGACCTAACCGATAAAATGAAACGCAGTTTCTTCCAAGCAGCACTCGTATTGATACTACTGTATGGGTGCGCTACTTAGACGATAACTAAACGGCTGGAGAAGAGGCTAGACGGCAATTACACAAGAATGCTGCGAGCAATATTGAACAAGTCCTGACGGCAACACCCCACATGGCACCAACTATACGGCCCGTGGTGTAGTCGTTATCGTCGTAGGAAATGAACACGGTGACACGAGTTCAAATCCTGGACGAGACTGATTGCATTTCACATAGCACTAATACCCTTGGGGAAGGTATGAATCCAATTATTCTCCCTCCAGCTATGGGTAAATAGTAGGACAGACTAGGTTCTTCAGCCTTGGTTAGGCAACTAGTCTAGGAGAAGGAAAACTCTGAATTCAAACCTGTTAAACTCCGCTTAAAAATTGACCTTGTGTCATATCCTGCCCGAGTGGAGGGGTTGGTAAATAGTACCAACTATACGGCCACCTGCCTCCCATCACGAAAACTATCCAAGTTAGACGAACCAGACATGCAGATCACTGCTGGAGAAGCTAGGACGAGCTCATAAGTGATGTACTCCTATGGACCCCCACATATGGCCGGGCAAAAGCAGGGCGACCAGCTCGAACATACATCCAGCAGCTATGTGAGGATACGAGATGTAGACTTGAAGACCTGCCAGAGGCGACGAACGATAGGGAGAAGTGGCGAGAGAGGATCAGGGATATATGTGCCTGCGGTATGACATGATGATGATAATTGCTTTTGAGAATGTTTCTCCATCTAAGATTCTCTTTTATTAATTTTCCTTTCATCTTTGTGTTATGCTGTCTACTTCCAGTGATCCCAAGTACTTATAGTATTTCTTTTTACTAAGGTTTTTGAAGCATTTCTTATTTGGCAGGTCAATTCTTTCCGTTTTTTCCGTCTTCACCTTTTTCATGATCAACGTGATACATTTTACATTGCTAAATTTAATTCCTCTATCCTGGCATCATTTTCTTATTTGATGTATAAGAGTTTCCAGTTCGTTTTTTTTATCTTTTTGGAAAATACCTTAATATTATCCTTGTATACTGGGTGATTAATCTTGTGATTTTGTAAATCTATAGCCTCTTAACTATATGTTTTAGTGGCATCGTAGCTATAATGAATAACAAAGGTGAGAGTTAACTTTTTTGTAAGACGTCTTTTTAAATTTCCACCACTTTCAGATTTGTCCTCCTGCTGCTAATTCCACTTTTCAGGTTTTTACAGCTTTTGTGATATAGTTTATGACTTTGGCGACTATTTTGTACATTTTCAACCATTTTATTATTCAAGTAGAAAGTTCTTATCAAAGGATAGTTTTACATCAATTCATTCAATGATATATTTCACCTTATCTTAACTTCATTTAGGATGTGCTTATCTATCTATCTATCTATATATATATATATATATATATATAGGCCATATGCTCTGAATGTTGTCTTGTGTCATTCTCTATGTTCTTCATGAAATTGATCACAGTATTCGAGCAAGTCCAAAAGTTCTTCTCCTATCTATGCAGTTAGGATTTCCCTCATATCATATCAAAACATCAACGGTGTATATTTGTTTGTGATGGTCCCTTTTGGAGATCCTTTGGATCATGATAGTTTTTTTTTTCGACTTAAATTGGGTGATGCTGTATTCTAGACATTTACTTTGTTGCTGAGCCAATTTGTCATTGATGTACATGAACTCTTCATACTAAAATCCATGTATACGATCATGACGAGGCATTTTCAATAAGGCATTTTCTTACTTATTGCTCTTAGGGAGTGCAGGGGTATGTTTATATGGCGACCCCTTTTACGTCTTTGTAAATAGTTCTTCATGTTATATATCAATCTAAAGTTTATGTTAGGGTTTTTCTGATCATACATTTTTCTCCCCAATTGTTTGTTTTCATTATATTCTGTTGTTGGTTTCTACTTTTGTATTCTTTACCGACTCGATGATAAACTATTTTCTTTATATTTTAAGGTTTGTTTTTGTATTGCTGGAGCCTGTCTTGGTATATGCTGAGTCTCCCTTCCATCCCCAATATATTTGTTTATCAATGTCTTCCAGTTGTATTGTTAGGCTTGTCTGCTAAAGACATTTTGTGGGTATTTTCCCTGCATTGTGTCCTTGTGCATGTTTACATCATTTGTGATATAGCACGTTGTCGCAGTTTTTGTCTTTCTAGCTTCATTTGCCATCCAAGTTTTGTAAATCTGTTCGATTTTCTTAAGGAAGATACACATTTTATCACTGATTAGTTTTTTTTCTGGATACATTTGCCGGTTTAGTTTGGAGATGTTGTCCTTTGGGATACTTTTTAATAATTAATTTTCTTTTTCGTTTTTTACTTTGAATAATTTCCAGTCCTAATTCCTTAAGTATGATAATGTAGTGTTCTTTTCTGTTATAACTTTTTTTATCAACTATACATTTTTCTTTCTCCTTTTTAGATTAATCTTCTAGAGCTGAGTTCTGTGGTATTTTGATGTCCATTATTTTGTGTTTCAGCTCCTGGAAGATGACTTTTTTGGAGTTGATTCTTAACGACTAACAAAACTTAACATTTCTCATATCTCAAGTTCAGAAAAACAGCATTTCTTTAAAATCAACCTAGGTCGGTAAGTATTTGGATTTTTTCAAATTAAGTAGATACTGACCAGATTTCTTTCAGCCTTTTCCTATATCGTCTTTGAGTATGATTACTTTGGAGAAATAGTGCAATATACCAGGTATTTTCTAGAGTACATTTTTCAAATATACTGTTGCTATGCTCTTGGATTGTTTACCTGAAATTAGAGCAGCCAATATTTCCTGGATAACAACTAGATCTGCCATGTTTGCAAGCGATGGACCTCCAAGTCATTTTATTGGTCATCTAAGTCCCACGTTGATTTTGATTTGTCATTTCACATGGGTTGTATATTGTGGTTATATCAGATACTGAGGTGGATTATTATCTCTGTTTAGTCACAAGTGTGACCTGTTATTCTCCTAAGGAGGAAGACACTCAGGTGGGCAACAAAAAAAAAACAAAAGGTTTGCAGTTACGCTTTTTAGCTTTACGTTTTAACTTTGGTCAGATTATTTTATTCTATCTTCACTTTAAGTTAGTCTATCTGACTTGTTTGTTCTGCTAAATTTTCCCACATTATCTATTTTTATCCAATTTTGTAACTTTCCCATTAGACATTTACGGCTAATGATACTTTATAGAAATGAATCGACATTTCTGATACATTTACTGTGTATGCGTTCGTTAATTTTATTGTTACTACTACTACTACTACTACTACTACTACTACTACTACTACTACTACGCAGTGGGGGAATAACATTCTTTTTTTAAGGAAAATATATACATTTTACATAGACTTTAAAATTCCAGAAATAGTTTGTGTTTTTGACAAATTTAAAAAATGTACTCCTATTATTATTATTATTATTATTATTATTTACTCAGCGTTATCTGATGGTCTTCCTCTGGAGTTTGAGTGACAGTAAGTCTGCACAAATCTCCAGGAGAATGGTCACAATATTCTGACCATTCTCATTAATGTAGTAGTTTGGATGGTCTCCACTCGTCCGCCAATTTCCAAGTCCTTCAGTCCCTTTATTAATCCAAATGCACCAATTACAAGCGGCATAATTGTCACCTGCATGTTCCATAGTTTTTTAAATTCCCTGGCAAAGTCGAGGTATTTATCCTTCTTTTCACATTCTTTCAGTTTTATTCTGTGGTCAGCCAGGACAGCAAAGACCAGAATTTTGCAAGTTCTTTTTGTTGATAAATTTTAGGTCTGGTCTTCTGGCCAAGATTCGATGATCCGTGTGTACGTCAAAGTCCCATAGGAGTTTATGTATTATTTTCTAGGACAGTTGCTGGGTTGTGGATATACCATTGGTTGGTATGGTCAAATTTAAACTTCTAACACATTCCCTAGTGGATCATCTTGCCAACCTAGTCGTGTTTAGTGGTTCTGCGCTAATTTGCTGCATTCGCTTATTATGCAATTGATGGTTTCATCACTGTCACCGCATAGCGTACATTTGCTATTTTGTTGCGTCTTTTCTATTCTCGCTTTTATATGATTAGTTGTAATGGCGTTGTTTTGTTTTGCTATTATGGGAAAATTCTGTTTCTCTTAAAGTTTTCTTTTTTTAGCCACGTCCATGGATGGTCGTGTGCGATGTTGTTTATTAGTCATTTAAAACGCCCATTGAGTTTTTTTCCCAACCTATTTTTGTTTCCGAGTTATTTCCATTCTGTCATCCATCGTGTTATCAGTATCGGTTCTGATGGTCTTAATATGTCCTCCATCGTGCTTTTGTGTATAGTCATTGAGTCGTTATATTGATGTGTCAACCCTATATTCAATGCTGGCAAGTCCACATTCTCCCTCTTTTCTTGATACATATTGCCTGTCAACGTAATCTCTGGTATGTAATGCCTTATGCATGGTGATAAGTTTTTTGGTCCATTTGTTTAAATTCATCTCTGGTCCACTTGAGAAATGGTCCGGAATATCTAACGAGGGGTGCAGCCCTGGTATTTATTTCTTTGATAAGGTTTCTGCTTGAGAGTTTTGTTTCGAGTCGTTTTCTAGTTCTCCTGAGATATTCTTTTTGAATTTTGTTTTTCATTTCCACATATTTGATGGTGTCAGCCTCCAAGATACCCAAATATTTGTAGGTTTCCTTTTCTTTCAGTGTTCCTATCTTGTCTTGATTTGGTAGTTCCATTTCTTCAGTCATATATCGTTTACTACTTTTCATTACAAGCATTGAACATTTTTCTATAACGAATTCCATTCCTATGTCCTGGCATCGTGGCAATTATAAATATGAAGGGTGATCGAGTATCTCCTTTGAAAATACCTCTTTGGATCTTTGTTCCAGCTAATCTTCTTTCTCCAGCTGTCAATTCCACTATCCAGGTTTTCATAGTTTCCTCGATGAATTTTATGACATCATGTGACATTTTGTTCATCATGAGGTAGTTTATTATCTAGCTTTGTAAAACTATGTCATATGCCTTTTTGTAGTCAATCCAGAGATAGCTTGATTTTTCCGTCTGGGCTTGCTCTCATTAACGATGTGTTGATCTATGTAAAGTAACTCTGTTGTGCCTCTGGATCCTTTGCAGCATCCTTTCAGTTCGTCAGGAAACAACCACGGCGTATTAGCGAGTTGTAAATATCTTCAATTATTTGTGGTGTTAATATTTTCCACACCATGAGTCCTTTTGGATCAATGTGGACCTTCGTTTGTTCATCCATTCGGGTAGATGTGCAGTTTGTAGGCATTTTTTCATTTCTAGTGCTAGTCTGTCGTGAAAAAGGTGAATTTCTTGAACCAGAAAGCAGATATTCCATCATGGCCTGGCGTTTTCCAATTTGATATTTTTTAGTGTCCTTTTGAGTAAATCGATATTTATTTCCGCTTTTGGGCCTTCTTCGAGTACTTGAGTTCTCTTGTGATATTGTTTATCCATTCAACCTTTTCGTTATGTTTTTTGGGGAGCCATATTTTAGTTCAAAATTGTTGGGTTTCTTTTGTATGCGGTTGTTGGTATGTTTTAGTGTCATTTCCTTCCAATTGTTGATAGAATTTTATTTCATTGTTTTGGAATGTTCCGTTTTGTCTTTATTGCTTTACCTTTTATCGATATGTCTTTAATATTCCCTCTTTCGCCCATACCTTCTGGTTTATTTCCTCGTGTTGCTTTGTAAATTTTTCCTGTGCTGCTTTTCCTTTCTCTTTCTGTATATTCCAGTGACTTTCTTTTGTTTTATCATTTTAGCCTGTTTTCGTAAGGTTTTTTCCACTCGGATTTCCTATCATGGTTTAAATTAAAATAAATCTTTCAAAATTTTAGAATAGTGTAGTAGTAAATAATATAGCAGATTAGAAAGACTCTTCATTTAAATTACAAGTAGTTCATCAAAAGATTTTACAAATATTCGAAAAATCTATTTTCTTTTTTAAAAAAGGAGGCATATCACTAACTTTATTCATCTGATAAATTCTGACAAGATTTATATTCAAGGCCTTCTTTATTCGAGTTCTGATACCTAACTACGAAGTTGAAGACTTTTTAAAAAATGTTATATCATCTTCCCGAAGAATTGAATGTCACATGATTTTCGAGAACTTTCCATTATTATTATTATTATTATTATTATTATTATTATTATTATTTACTCTTTTAGAGGTTTTCACATCAGTATTAGCTGATGGTTTTCACTGGAGTTTGAGTGAGAGCAAGTCTCTTCAAGTCTCCAGGACTCTTCTCAGTATTATGACCGTTCTCAGTAATGCTGTCTATTTGGATAGTCTCTACCCGTCCGCCAACCTCCAAGTCCTCCAGGCCTCATAACAATCCTTTAGTTAATGTACCAAAAGCATCAATCACAATTGGTACAATCGTCACTTTCATGTTCCTCAGCTTTTTCACTTCTCTAGCAAAGTCGAGGTACTTATCCTTCTTTTCACATTCTTTCAGTTTTATTCCGTGGTCAGCCAGGACAGCAAATTCAACAATTTTCCAAATTCTCTTCTTTTTTTTTTATTAATTATTATAAGGACTGAGAAATAGAATTGCTAATATTAAGAAGGAATATATTTAACCATTTAACTGTGTGCAGAAGAAAATAGCATTAAAAATAATCTACTGCCTCATAGAAAAATGTCTAAACATTTACTGAGTGAAAACAAATAAGCGCTAACATCTGTTTTAAAAGTAAACTTAGCTTTGAATCATTTACTGAGAAACCATATATGTAGAAACCGGATTTAAAATCAAATAATAAACAAGAATTGATATGTTAAAAAAAAACCCAAAGAAGTATGCAAAATGATCTTGGCCTATATTCTTTAATTCTTTGTAATTTAATGTTTCAAATAAATATTTGGGGATGCGGTGCATTTAGGGGATCAGGAGAGGTAAATAGACTTGGTAACCCGTTTTCAAATCCATGACAAGGCTGTATGTATTTTACATAGCTGTAATACCGTAAGGAAAGATATGAATACATATTTTCTTCTATGGGTAAATAATACGATAAAAAGCGTAGCCTTGATACGGCACACTAGCAATATCCCGATTAAAAAGTGACCTTATATTATATTATGTTCGAGGTAGAGGAATTTGGTAAATACGAACTATTCTTAAAAATTGATCTTGTGCCATTTCATGCTCGTTTCAGTGTGTGTTCGTTTAAGTACAAGCATTTCAAACAAATAGAGATCCTTTTCGCAGCAACTAATCGAAAGAACCTCCAGTCTCAAAAGCGTATGCTTTCTTTTTAGTCATGGTGGGAGCAGGTAGTAATTTCTAATAGAAAGTGACTTCTACTGAAAAGAATGATTACCAAGAAAGAGGAATAACACAATTTTGGTTTGTTTTGTTGTTTTTGTTCGTTCGTTCGTTTTATTTATTTATTTTGATTGATTGGTGTCTTTGATAAAAAGCAGGGATTGGTCAATTTAGTTATTTCAGTATCTCGTTCCGTTCAGGTGACATGGATTAAGAAAAGCCATTCCAATTTTCACATCTCACTATTCTTTTCTCTATAATTCTCATGGCGTATGCAGTGCAATGCATTCGGTGATTAGAAACGGGACACTTTGCAGAGTCAAAATTGATTTTTGCTCACTCCGGCCCTCTTGCAAATGTTTCTAGGATATTGGAACGAAAACATCCATTTGTCATAGAAAGTAACTATCGTGGAATCGGAAAATATGCCTAATATATGTACATTGCACCAAAAGAGACAGTTATTACTTTTTGAAGTGGCAAAATATTACAACGTATCTTTTTGCTTTTCTTTTTAATTCCGTATATTTGTGCTGCATGACTACCACATGGCCACATGAGATTATATTCCCCCTATAGTTTTGGTATCTATTCGTCTCAAAGATTTTACTGCATAATACCAGTGATAGCTCACTGGTAATTTCATGAGACAGTTTGAGAAGTTCATGTTAAACAGCAAAATTATTCCTCTTTAAAACATGTAAATTCTTTAATGCAAATATTTTTCAATGTTAGAATGCACTCACCAAATAATATGATTAGGTAAATGGAATTACGATATGGATTTAGAATCAAGATGGGTTTGAATCTAAGATAATGTCAGAGCAGCCTGTCCATTACTGGTGAAGAATAAAATATCAACAACAAGAACTCTCGATGTAAGAGAGAAACAGATATTTTTTTTTAAAGAGGCTGCAAGTCAGAGTCAGAAACTGGCTGAGATCAAGTTAGTAGCTTATATGTCTGAGTTAGCAAAGTCACACAGCCCAATTAATGGAATAATTGGATTTTTCGTTCATTAACGCAAAATATACCACTTTAGGTATCCCAGATTTCAAACCATCTGGAGGCTGAAACACTGGAAAAGTGTGTAGTATGTTTTCTTAGACAACGTGTCTGATTTTTTTCTATCCCGTGAAATATATTGTTGTCACTTCATCTCTACTGTCTCCAGTAACCTTCGTTAAGACCTCACAATTTAACAATGACATTAGACATTAGACCAACTGTTCATTATCTTTACTTTGAAGTCTACTATATTTTGTAGTGTTAGTACAAGTGTTAGTTCTATCTATAGGTCAAATCGATATGCATGAAAATATTTGTATGGGACAGGACTACTTTATAACTGTGTGTAATTTATCTGTATTATGAACGGTTACTTGAAATTATATATTTATATATATATATATATATATATATATATATATATATATATATATATATATATATATATTAAATAATAGCACTTATGGTAAAAAAAAAAGTGATTTGAAGATTAAAATTTACAAGGAATCACTGTCAAGGGTATAAGATATATATTGGAAAAAATATATATATTTGAAAAAAAAGAAAAGAACAACCTTCTCATACCAATTGGAAAAAATCAAAAGACACGCAATTGGTTGGTCAAAAGATGAAAACCACCGTTTGGGCTACTAAGCTACAATGCAAAAATTGCTCAATACTAAGAGCAAAATAGTAACGATAATTACGTAGTGAGTCAGGAACTAACCTACTATAGTTTCGCCTAAGCGGCTCATCAGGGTACCTAATCCCGACTATATATATTTATGTGTGTGTGTGAGTGGAGAGAGAGATAGAGAGAGAGAGAGAGAGAGAGAGAGAGAGAGAGAGAGAGAGAGAAGGCTAGAGACAGAAAAGGAGGGTTCTTATTGCCCTCGCATAGACCATTATTTTCACAACATTAATCTCGAAAAAGTCATTGTATTTTATTTTGTTTTCTCTTTCTTTATATAAATACTAATATAATGGAACAGAATCGCATTTATGCTTAAAATGTTTATCGTTTAGATACAAAATTCAGAACCTGTAATATAGGGACAATGTAATATAATAACAAGTCCACGTTAAGTTTTACAATTTTAATATCCGCTTTGTGTTTAAATATACATAATTCAATCATATATTACTTTATTTTTCCTTCTAAAACTGCTTCTGTCCAAATCTAACCGCAACATTGACTTTCTTCTTTGAAATAAACGGATTCTTACGCTGACTTCACAAGTAAAAACATTCAGGTAAAAAGATCAATATTTCACATATTCCTTTGTTTTAACAATTGCTTAAGGCTGGTGATTTTAAAACTAAGAATACAGACATACTAAACGAATATTTTCTAATGTTGTGTGTGTGTGCGTGTGTGTGTGTGCAAAATTATATGAACACACAAAGAGATAAAAAAAAGAACACAAGGTTATCAGCAGATGATTTTATGAGCAAAAATACTTACCATGTTAAACGTTTCAGTTTTTAGACCTTCCTAATGGCGTGTTTAAGATCATCTATTTGCTGCAGAAAAGTTACAAAATCCTTTGTTCAGAATAATTCGGCTTCATTGTTTATAGGTATTTACAAATCATAACAAATAAACAAATCACCTAATTGAACATTAATAAAAAGAAGATTAACACTCACGAAGACGGAATATTCATAATAGTTAAATACCAATAATCAGAATAATACAAATAATAACCTAGATAGATTTGATGGGGATATTCTTAAAAATAAATTTAGGAATGCTAGCTACATAACTCAAAATTGAAATAAAGCTCTACCGATGTTGCTATAATGATTTAAAATTTTCTCATCTTTTTCCCTTCACTAAATAATTTACACGCCTTGAAGAATGTTTTAAGAACTGAAACGTTATCCTAAAGATAAAATCAGCCTCTGACGAACGTCTGCATTTTTTAGCTCTGGTTATTTTAATACTGCAGGATTCATTTTCAGCTTTCCCATTAACATATATGTGTGTGTGTGTGTGTGTACGTGTGTATTAAAATTAGGAATATTTTTTTTGTCTGATGTCTATCATCAGCTGAACAGTTTGATATAGATCTACAAAATTTACATAGTTATTGAACTAGATGAAGATTTTTGACCAAAAAGATTGTTTGCAATGTGAAAGTGGCACTCCTTAGGCGTTGTCTCTTACAATAATCAATTACTAGCATGAAGCCATATTGCTGAAAACTCCAACTAATAATACTCAACTGAAAAATTAATGAATTTTTTCTTCCTAAAATATCAGTTTAATGAGACATTTCAAAGTATATTTATTGCTTTTTTTTTCAGTTCAGAAAATCAAAGTTAGTAAAAGTAAAGTTGGTGACTCGAAGTCGACAGTGACCCGAAGGCTCCCTTATCGATAGCTACTACACAAAGGTTTAGAGTAGGTGACTACTCCTTTCCTTGGATTGCTCCACTTTACCCTTGATCCGTACCTTATAATACTGAGAGTTAAGCAATGAGGCATCAAGTACCATTTTATGAGTCTTTGGTATGACTCGATCTGAGATTGAACCCTGGTCTCTCGGGACATTGACGAATTCACTAACCATCATTCTAATGTCCGGTCAAAAGATGAAAAACAACTCAATATTGTTATAACTTAGTTTAACAATATTTTCTGCCATTAACTTTCCTTTATTTGTTGTTAGATTTTATCATAAAATTAGTTTGCACACATCGAGAGTAAATATTCAAATGGTAAATAAGAACTCTTCAAGATTGCTTCCGAAAATGAAAAAAAATGTGAAGTTTTATATAAGTTTGAGAGCCTTATGTTTGATAGTTTTACTTTTGTGCATTCCAAGTTTAAAACGTTAAAACGAAACAAGAAACTATTCCCTTGTGAAAAACAAACATTTGGAAAGCAGTATTGTATTGATAACATACATGCGGCCATATATAATTTATAATGATAAGTTTCAATAATTGCACGTTTCAGTGATTATTTATTATAAAAAGAAAAATTGGCGACCGTAGTCGGTAAGGACCCGAAGACTCCCCTTTCAATAACTACTACACCAAAGTGTAGGGGAGGGCGTTACTCCATTTCCTGGATTGATCCACTTACCCTTGATCATTAACTTATAGTGTTGAGTGCTAAGCAAGGTGGAATCAAGAGCCATTTTTGAGTTTTTCGTATGACTCAACCTGGGATTGAACCCCTGTCTCCCAGACCATTGGCGAACCATTTAACCATTATGCCAATGACCCGGTTTCAACCGGCTCATTGGCCTAGTGGGTAGAATGTTCGTCAATTGCCCAGGAGTCCGAGGTTCAATCCTACGTCAAGTCATACCAAAGTACCAAATGGTTCTTCATACTTCCTTGCTTAACACTCAGCATTATAAGTTACGTATCAAGGGTAAAGTGGAGCAATCCAGGGGAAGGAGTCACGACCTTCCCTACACCTCGGTGTAGTAGCTATTTAAAAGGAAGCCCTCGGGTTACCCTCGGCTACATTCGCCAACTTACTTATTTATCATAATTGAAGCCAATTATTATAGTTGGAACCATAGCAATATTTCTACTTAAGTTAGAGGTTGGTTTACGAAAGAACAAATTTTGTAAAAATAAATAGATTACAAAATAAATTAATAGTTATACTATTTTAATGAAAATCAAATCTGTATTTTTTTTAAATTCAATCATAACCGAAACATTTTCCACGTTTGTATTTAATCACCCAAGCTGAAACATTACTGCATAGTCTTGAACGAGCTGCCGCAGACATTGGCCTCCATGTCAATGCACACAAAACAGAATACATGTGCTTTAATCAAACAAGTGAGATTTCTACACTAGGCGGTAGTTCTCTGAAACTAGTTGACAAGTTCACCTACCAAGGAAGCAGTGTCTCATCAACCGAAAAAGACATCGACACATCACTAGCAAAGGCATTGACGGCCAACGATAGGCTATCGATCATATGGAAGTCAGACCTGACCAATAAAATGAAACGCAGCTTCTTCCAAGCAGCAGTCGTGTCGATACTGCTATATGGATACACTACATGTACATTGACTAAACGCATGGAGAAAAAATATGACGGCAACTACACAAGAATGCAGCGAGCAATTTTGAACAAGTCCTGGAGGCAACACCCAACAAAGAAGCAGCTGAACTGCCACCTACCTCCTATCAAGAAAACTATCAAATTTAGACGAACCAGACATGCAGAATACTGCTGGAGAAACAGGGACGGGTTCATAACTGATGTTCTTCTATAGACCCCCTCACATGTCCGAGCAAAAGCAGGGAGACCTGCTCTGTGAGGATACGGGATATAGCCCCGAGGACCAGCCAGAAGCAATGAACGATAGGGAGGAGTGGTGAGAGAGGGTCAGGGATATCTGTACTGGCGGCATGACAAGATGATGATGATGATGATGACGTATTTAATCAATTAACAAAATGATAATCGCACATAGAACCGGTTCGGTAAATTGTTAAAGTTCTTCGAACGTTTCATTTCTATCGGTAATTGCAAAAGAGAATTGTCATTGACCAAAAATTGTGCTACTTCCTTTTTGGCAGTTGACACTTAATTGGCTGATTTCAATCAGGTGAATCCAGTTGATGAGACACACTTCAGTGGTACGGACCTAGTCGAGTTTGTATCGTCACTGGACATAACTCGAGCCTCACAGGACCGTCCCCCCAGGCTTTAACCCTCTTCGGAGGGGTTAGGTTTATCACCTTGCGCCTGAGGCGTCACTTTTTTGTGGAATGCATACGGGGCCCGAAGCATTTTTAGGAATTTCGAGCGCGTCTAGGCTACAGCCCTGCGTCGAACTCACCTTAAAAAGGCCTGGTGCCACACTCGTCCGGTTGGTCGGACGACCGCCAAATACCGCTGACTGTTAAATGTAAAGAACTTTTTTAAGTATCCACTATCGTCCTTAAATCTGTGATAGCATTTATTTTCTCTTTAAATTGTTTCCCAAAAATTTATGACAATACTTTCAAATGTATTTTTTAAAATTTTCTATTTACTTTTTCCCAACATGTTCATTTAGTGTGATAATTATATAAAATTATAAAAACGAGATAATTTCTTGAATGATTTCGCTATTTTAGTATAATTTCTCTCATCTCAATTTCAGTTTCTAAGAATACAAACCTTGCAACCTGTTTACTTTTTAACACTTACCTTGCTCGTATATAAACGCCACAGCTCATAGAGTTTATCATATTTACACAACCACTCCACTCGGGCAGGATATGACACAGGGTCAATTTTTAAGCGAAGTTTCACAGGTTTGAATTCAGAGTTTTCCTTCTCCTAGACTAGTTGCCTCACCAAGGCTGAAGAACCCAGTCTGTCCTACTATTTACCCATAGCTGGAGGGAGAATTATTTGATTTATACTTTTCCCAAGGATATTAGTGCGACGTGAAATGCAATCAGTCTCCTCCAGGATTTGAATTCGTGTCGCTGTGTCAATTTCCGACGACGATAACCATTACACCAAGGGCACCTCATAGAGTTTATATACGGTGGTATAAGTCAAGCTAATAACAAATTATTTTCTTGAATAATTTATTCACACGAGCTAAATAAAAAAAATGTAGACACACCATTTCTAAAACCGTCGGCCGTAATCTATGAGCCAGTTGTTGGAGCCAGAAGTCTATAACTCCGTATGCATGTAAGGTATATAAGCGATAACGTAGTCAAATCGATGTTCCTTTTGTACGAATAAGGTTGAAATATTACTTTGGAGAAGAAACTGATTGACTTCACCTTGCAGAGTGCGTGAAGCTATAGCTTATTTTTACCACTTACCCAGAGAGGCAGCCATACTCTCTCTCTCTCTCTCTCTCTCTCTCTCTCTCTCTCTCTCTCTCTCTCTCTCTCTCTCTCTCTCTCTCTTGTAGCCATTACGAGAAACGAAACGAAACCTATTCTATTTTCTTTTATTCATGTAGTGAACGTTTAAAACCCTACATCTGTCCTTATTCCCCGAGCATATTCTATGCATTTTATTTTAAATGTATTCTATCTGTTACATGTGACGTGATAATCGCTATCCAGTGATTAAAGAGATAAATGCAAAAAGTACATCGGGATGCTGTTTAAAGGTCAACTTTAAGGCTGCCAATCATATTTTATCTGCTGAATTAATATTTGATGGAATGATTGTATAATTGATAGGGAATTCGTTTTTTAAAAATCTAAATGAAATAAGCCTGTTAGGTCTTTTTAATTATACATTTTAAGCACGTCATATTCATAATTCGGTGAATGCAGTTACAAAACATTTGTTGTTCTTTTTTTTAGTAAACCCCTTACTGTTCTTACGTCGTAAGCCACATTCATCCCTTCCACTATGATACGATTAACACAACTACTGCACAGTGTACAATGTGTCAGATGTTAAACACGTACCAGATGGCCGTTGATACATCCTTCCTATGGCAAAACAGTTGGATATATTATTTCAAGAAAAAAAAACAGTATTTGGTTACATTAGGATGATAAGATTATTTCCATCCTGTTAAGAGCATTGATATGAATTAAAGACTCTAAATATTTTTTAACAGGACTTTATCAGATCCTAGAGGAAAATAAAATAAATTACAACCAAATAGGAGGGATAGTCAAAGGAAGGAAAGTAACAAGATTAAATGTATCTTGTGTCCGCACCTAAATTATCAATCGAAGTTTTCGTTAGTGAGTCAACACTGGTGTAACCTTGAATGAGTGCTAAAAAAGGGGCTAGTGGTTCATAAGTTAGTTTTTACATTACCAGTAGTGCATTGCATATTTTATTTGACTTACATGGGTTTATTTGAGATGGTGTCAGATAGTGTTCAGTAGTTTTTTTATGGGGTGCTACTTCAAGGATTTGGAATGTATATCTCTCATTCAACGATCGTCTGTCCTACGTGATATTTACTTTGCTTTACCATCATTCAGCTCCCATCTCTGCACCTCTCTTATGATCGTTCTCCACTTCGACTATTCTCGAGTCGACAGTCTTGCCGCTTCAGTCGCTCGGTCGTTTCTTTTGTATTGTCATTATTGGTGACTTTTAATCGTTACCCTCTCAGGTAAACGGGCAATTAATGAGGACAAGTTGGAACTTTCAACTGCTTGCTTTGAGCATCTCTAACGAATTAATTTCTTTGCAATTCTAAATCCGTTTTCTTTACCTGACGTAAACCATCCAGTCAATGCCGTAGTCTCGAATTGACTTCAAGTTCAACAGCTGTCGATCATATCACTGTTCTTCTATGTTTAAAGGTACAATATTCATCTCGAGGGCAACATTACAAGACAAAAATAGATCCCAATGATGAGTTACGTAAAATTATTCAAAATAGCTCACAGCAAATCGGGTAGTGATCATCTAGATTATTGCATTTTCTTTTTTGCTCTTTTCTTACATCCTTTTTTTGTGTGTTTCTTAGTCCAGACGTTTTCACTGAATTTTAAAAATGTTTTCTTTTGAATTAAAACACAAAGAAAATCGATAAGAAAACTGTTATCGCTGTCCGTTTTTTAAATCAGATCATTTACTCTGATGATTTTTTCAACTCTGAATTTAACTAATATATTAAGAATGATACTTTTGCTGAATGTCAGTCTGTCATTTTTAAAAAAATTATGTATTTGATTAATTATCGACTAGTTTTACAGTACTCTTTTTATACTTAACTTAATTTAATGTCACGGACGTGCACGAGAAAACTGATGGAGAAAACAAAGTGGAGATAGCAGTAAGATGAGGTTATTTATATCAGAAAAACGAAAGGAAGGCACGTCGCAGAAAAAAAAAATCACTTTATTTGCGATGTAACAACTTCCCTGAAAACCAATTTTAAAACAAGAGTATGAAAAGTGGGTAGTGTTGCTTGTACTGAATTTTAGGTCATTACTTGTTACTCTCTCGGTAACTGACTAACTACTGCCTTTCTCTAATCCCTTAGTCTCGTGCTTGACCGTCGCCCGAACCTACAAAATAAATTCTAATTAATAAATCTCTGTTAGTGGTCACGTAGTTAGGCATCAGGTCCACTGGTGGCCGGGGTTTCTCGCAATGTTAATTTACGTTTCACGGAAATGAAACATTTATCTTAACAAAAATCCTACAACATATCAAAGATCTGGATTCCAGTTAACCTCTTACTTTATTGTTGTATCTTTATTTCAATTTTTCTTTTTACATCGGACTTTGGTACTCAAGGGATGTGACCTTGGAAAGCTTCAACAGTCTAAATACGTTAGTTGACAATCTCAAGATGCAAGCATAAAAACAATTTTTTCAAACATTTTTGAAAAAAAAATTATATTCTATAATTATTCAATTAGGGTGCGTTGTATATAAAGTATTCTGATAAACGTGCTTTATAGCTAAGAAAAATTAAAGTCTTCGAAGCAATTATAGAAGCTGGCATTATAATTTTCAGAAGTTGTTTAGGGATATGCATCCCAGGACTTTAGGTTATTTGTCTAATCCAGGGTAGAAATTATTATGTTCCCTATCATTGAGTTGTTCGTTTTTTCTCAGATGGAAAATATCTTGGCATCTTTTCTCTCGGTGCGTGAGTGACTTCCTGGGTCCGAGCACGTATTTAAGCCAGTGTGATATGAGAAACATTTAATACACTCCAGCTTCTTGATTGACAGATGGCAACGATGCAGTTCTACAATTCGCACCTGATGACATCGGGTTCATTCCACAATTGTTTCTATGTCTTCATATTTCGATACTTTCTTATCTAATCTTACCGTAAACATAAGCAACTTATTAACAACAATAGTAGTTAATATAAATTGAATATAAATATATATTGTACTTTTACAATATATACAAATATAGGAATTGCATCAGCTGATAAATTGTAAACTTCTTTGATATAATGTTCTTGTCTAAGCCATTCACTTGCGTATAATTCGAATGTTAACTTAATATTCGTATAAATGCCTCATGAGCAGAATGCAACGCAAAATCAGTTTTTAAGCTAAATACAACTGTTTTTTTCTTAATTTCGGCCTTCTAGAAGCCCAATATGTCTCTCTATTTATCAATAGACTAAAGAAAAGAAGCTGGGTTATTTCCTTTCCCAAAAAAATTTGTGATTTCTGAAGTACATGTCGAATGTTGAATTTTTGAGAAAACCGTTTGTAAGATGCTTTCTTTCGAAATCGTTGATACAGAAGGAAATCACAAGATTTGCTTTTGGAAATGACATTTTAAATATAAGTATTCATTCAACTTCTCTACACGAACAGGAAGCAACACAAGTTGAATTTTTAAGTTGGGTTTAACAGGTAGCTTTTTTTTTTTTTTTTAGCTGTTTTTCTTCTTTAAGACTTGTTGACATATAAAGGTTAACGATCTTAATCGACATTTCTCCCTAATCAAAGAAAGTAAAATTAGATGCATACATTTCCTTAGGGCAATATTGCTTCATGAAATTTAAACCAGCTCATCCAGGATCTGAATTCCAGTCACCATGCCCATTTCTTACGCTGATAACGTTACATAATGAGCGCTTTTTTAAGTATAGATTGTTTTTATCAGGAACAATAAGTGATGTAAGTGAATTTTTCATCTTCGGAAAATCCAGCCATATTTTATTTCATTTTTTCGTTTTGAAACTCTTGTGAGCCTGATATGTAATTTTGGAAAGTCATGAGTAAGACATATTGAAAATATCTGATCTAAAACATGAAATGAATTAGGTAACAATATGCAGCCAGTAATATAAGCTGTTATACCTTTACCAAATGTTTTATTTATTAAAACAGATACAAAATTTACTTACCTTTATGATACGTACATCACAATAATTTCACTTGGAATTGGACACGGTGACTAACCTTTAAAACTCTAGGCTGGAATAATTACATTTCATATTGTGCGAATTTATTTGAGAATGCATTCATCCAACTACTCTCCCCTTTTATCTGAGTTGATATAAAGTCTTACTAGACTCTTTAACTTTGGTTTGTCTACCAGTCAAAGAGAATGAAAAACTGAATTCACACCAAATGTGATATTGTAACATAGGACCAACGTGTTGTGCTTTAAAGAAAGAAGTCTCGCAGAAAAAGAAATACTCAAACACGAAGGTAAGGGAAGAAAATATAACAGTCGTTTATTATTCACTTAGGGCTATGATTGTTGCAACTCGAAAAGTTCATTTAGTTACGTTCTTCTCCCTTCCTCTTGGTGGTGACGATGGTGTGGGTAAGAGCTGGTTGTTGAAACACGCCAGACAGATAGGTCGTAGCAGACTGGGTAGCACGGGTCGGGGTCTCGGAACCTTTAGACGCTCCTAGTTTGAAAGCTGCCTTCAACTCTGCCAAAATCGCCTGACTTGTTTACTTATATAGAGATTTTGGGGAACAAATCGAAGATCCCCGAATGTTCGATATCACCAGTAAAACTGTCGTGAAACACGTGATATTTCATTTGTGATTATTTTAAAATCACGTCTAACTTTGCAGGTTATTCTGCCCGCAAGCGCTAGTCTCGTGACACCTTCACTGATTGACGACAGCGCCCCGTCCGTAATATTACATTATACTTAAAATAACTGACTTTGTGTCGAAACCTGTTTATAGCTGTGGTGTTGGATAAATATATAACAAGGCGATTCGATAAATAAGGAGGTAAATTAAATAAATGGTATGTTTTATTTGTACATAAATTTATATCTTATAGTAGGGCCACTCTTGGAAAAAAATCACATTTTATTGATACAAAAAGCCCGGAGGCTTTTTGGCTGGATTGGTCACAGTGACTTATCTGCAAGAGTACGGCACTTTTATATTAACATCTTATTAATACAATATTCACGTTGTAGATAATATTTATATGCAATTAAGTGTATATTTTTCAAGCTTTAAATAAAATAAAAACTTGCCCATTCGGTCGGGGCTGTAAAATACACCCACTAACCAGTGTCCTGTTTTTAACAATAAACAATTTGATGGTGACGGTCCAGTAATGCTGGAGCTTTGGGGAATGCGGAGTACCCCTTTATTGCCATTGCTCCCAGGTCCACTTTACCCCGGAGTGGTAGCACCTAAAGGCCTTATCTATAGGTTAAATAGAACTAACGGCATACTTATGCTAAACTGAATTAGTGTTCATCAACGCTCCGGAAGACTGGGGTTCAATCCCAGGTAGTGTCATACCAAAGACTTCAAAAATGGTACTTGATACCTCTTTGCTTAACACTCAGCAATATAAGGTACGTATCGATGGTAAAGTGGAGTAATCCAGAGAAAGGAGTAGCACCCACCCCTACACCTCGCTATAGTAGTTATTGAAAAGGGAGCCTTCTGGTCACCCTCGACTACGGTCGTCAACTTTACTTTTAACCTGCGTGCTCATGCTAAACTGAATAATTTGAAATTGAAATGTTTTGTTTTTTTTTTATATTGAAATTGTACTTACACTAAACTGACTTTTTAATAAATCACTGTTTTCACATTTAACTGTTTGTAAACAAAATCTATACTTATACTAAACTGAATTGCCTGAATTATACCTGCTTGACTAAACTGAATAGCTTGAAATAGAAATGTTTGTCGCAAGTAAACAGTGCTTATATTTAAACTGCGTACTTCTCATGAACTGAATTGTTTGAAAAAAATGGATTTGGCGTTAAATAACCTACAAAGGTTGATATGCCATAAAACCCAAACAACCAAACAATATGAAATAAAAACGATTCAGCAAACAGTATAATCCTATTTTGTATGTATTTATACAAATCCTCTACGGGAAGCATTCGACACGGAGAAAATTAACTTGCGGATTAGCTTAATGGCATAACAACGTTCGCGATATATTTTATAACAAAGCCATCTTTGTGGCAGATGATGTACCACTTTTCTCCAAAGGGTAATTGTCTTAGTGATTTATAGAAGGTAATACCTCTACGCTGATTTATAGCGGAATATTTCTGGTGTGAACTGGTGCTTAACTTATGGTAAATTACCCAGTCTATCTTACTTTTAATGCATACATGTGCAGAATTCATGTTTTTTCCCTACTGAATAAGTTCGAAGTGAGACGCAAATACCCTTGCCTATCATTTGAACACGGATTGCCGAGTCCCTTTCCAACGTTAGTAACCATTACGCCAGAAATGCCTCCGAATGTGTAGCTCCATAACAATCGAAACAAACGTGTAATATAAAACCCAAGGCATTTTTTTTCGTACATCAACTCGTGTTGGGTTCTATATTTTCGATTAAGTTCACCTCTGGCTTGCTTGTCCAGTTCTTTTGTTTGTGAATTTTTATCCTCAACCTAAGGCTCTGGTTTCTGAGGGATTTATAGAATTCCTTCAGCGTTTCTAATAGAATGATTCATATCAATCCCAGGGAGATTCACCACAACAACTTCTATTTATTTTTAACACCTTTTTTTATTTGATTTATTATGTGTTTGGTGGCCATTCTCATATCCTTGCCTGAATTTCCCGACTGTGCATTTGCGTCGTAAATTTCTTTTCACTATTGATGTTCCTTATCACTAAAATGCATTTATTCCGTCTTTGCTTCACATTTCTTTATTTAACATAGCAGCAATGCATTGCATTTTATATCGTACTTCTGTATATTGTCAAAAACGCACTTTTACAGCAGTGTTTGTTTTTGTTTTCCTTCGAGCAGCAGTTATAGAACCGATTAAAAATGACTTTGTTTCCCATCTTGCACATTGACGAAGCTGTTGGTTACATACATACTAGTTAGAATATGTTTGGTTTAAATATCAAATTTTGTAACGTTTTTCGAAGATTCAATTTTGAAAGGAAACATTTTAAAATTTTACTCCAAACTAAAAGTCATTTTTTGGTGGGGGCAAAGCTGGAGGATTCAACATTTGATGATACAGAAAGTAAAAGTGTCTTTAAAACAATTTAACTATTAATTTTGTGTGAATATAAGAACAGCCTTGTCTCACCCTTGTTCATAAAATGGTCTGAAGTGTTTTTGAAATCACCTGAATCAGAAGAAAAAATTCAGTGTTCCACTTTTTTAGACCTCAGATACATTGATTTGAAAAGGCAGAAGAAGAAATTTAAAAGGGATAATATCTTCCTTGTCGGTTATTTTCAATTGAAAATCTGTGATATATATATATATATATATATATATATATATATATATATATATATATATATATAATTTTTTGGTACAATAAGAGAAAAAAATACTTTAAAATAAAAAGGTTCCCCAGGAGATTTGTTTTTAATTTATTTTTCTTCAACTCTTAAAAACACATCCTTTTGTGGAGCTTTTATCTTTTTTACACACACACACACACACACACACACACACACACACACACACACACACACACACACACACGTATATATATATATATATATATTGTGTCACGAAATTTCATAATATTTTTCTCCTTCTTTTTATGTAGAGCCAAACTGGCAGCTGAAATGATTCCATAGTTTATAAAGTTCCCTTTATATTTTCGTTAATATAGCGATAACATAAATGGTAGATTTAAAGTGCAAATATAAAAAAAAAACAATGAAACAACAAATCTGTGAATATATAATGGAATTATTTGAAATTGTCCTAAAAATGCTATAGAGGAACAAAATCAGACACTGAAGAGCAAACGAATTTACTACAAAAGATTATCGCAAAAGAGCAAATAGGTATATCAAAAGGTAACTAAATAGCAAATATCTGATAAAAATCAGTTATGCAGAGAAAAACGCTCTGAAGTGTTCGTAATTGAAATAGAAAAGGAATGGAAACTATGTGTCAGACAGAGAGGACATAATGAAGTATAAAAAATAAACAGAAAGATTATTTCTATCCAATCTATGCAAGATGGAAAGAGAAGAGCAGCCCGTAAAAGAATGATTTTGCTTTAGCTCTGAAAAGACGTAGGGACTTCATAGAACAGAGTACACAAGGAAATAACAACACAGAAACTATAGCCGAATTGGTAGAAGGAGAACAAACGGATTATGAAAAACTAGTGATAAAACTAGAAGGTTATGACGTAGAAACAAATAAAAGATCGAAGGAATTAAGAGAAAACTTAAAGTAATTAATGACAGAATGTCGAAGAGAAGATTTTGTTAAAGATACTTCAAAAGGGAACAGGAGACATCAGTAATGATAGATATAAAAATGATTGTATTTGAATGAACTTTATCAAATATAAGCACAAATAACACTTTGGAAAGTAGCAAATATCAGTTCTACGTGGTGCCTTAGATAGGTTTCCATACTTCTTTTTCACAGGCATTTAAAATGTCCGTGGACTCTTCAAAATTCAGTATGTTATTGCTATAAATCTTATGAGACGACTGAAAAATTGTTAAGATTTCAAAAGCTACAGCAGGAATTGGAATACACCCTACTAAAGCCTAATTGTCACAGCTGGTGAATTTCAAAAATGCAATCTGGACGTGAGGACATTTTAGAAGAACGATATGCAATAAAATTGTTTTAAACTTGGAAAAATGCCAGAGAAACGTATGGAATGCTTCAAACTGCTTTTGGACAATCTTGCATGAATCAAGCATGGGTTTTTTGTGGCATAAGAGGTTCAAGGAAGGCAGAGTGTCTGTGAGGGATGATGAGAGGTGTTGGAGGAGTAAGGAAGTCAATACACCAGAGTTGATTGGCCAAAGGGTTAGGGTTAGTGTTACTATGTTAAGGTTTTAAGGGAGTTCAGGAGGAGATTCCGTCGGAACGGAGCAGCACTCTTTCAAATCGGCTCAGTGGTATTTTAACAAGGACAATGCACCAATCTACAACTCCATCCTTGTCACAGACTATTTGACCAAGATGGGCATCAAGACAGTTCCTCAGTCTCCCTATAGTCCAGACCTTGCTCCCTGTGACTTTTGGTTATTCCCTAAGCTCAAGGAAAAACTTAGAGGCTGTCGTTATGAGAGAATTGAGGAGATGAGAGATGATGTAACGAAGGTCATTGACACGCTCACAGAAGAGGACTTCCATGGTGCCTTCCAGAAGTTGTTGCAACAAGACAACACGTGCATTGGAAGTTGAGGAGATTACTTCGAAGGGGACTAGAGTTTCATGTGTGTACTATCAATGGAAGTGCCCAAACGAAAAAAGTCTGGAAACTTATTTAATGATCCTCGTATGATACGATTTGCAGAGGATATTGAAGTAGTTGCCAGTATAAGAAAACATATAAACAGCATTAATAAATTCAATAGTTTCAGTTTATTAACAAATAGTCAACACATTAACCCATTTGACCGCGTTTTATCAAAGGTCTGTTACGATATTCAAGTACTTGATTATTAAGATGGATGTATTGTAACGGCATGTAAACCCATCAAGAATGATTTACATCAGCGGTTAGGGAATCCAGTTCATTGTACGTTGTATCTATATAGTTATGGGACTTTTTTTTTCTTAAGAGGCATTTTTGTCCAATAAGATATATGCATATATGGCTCCTATTCTGAAATTACTTTTCGGTCAGCTTTGCAAAAGTCCTTGTCGTGACCAATAACAGAACCCTCACTATGTTTGCATCAAATTTGCTATACTGTTCACGGCCTTTTGAGAAAGAAGATTTTATTGTCAACAAAGGTTATTAGTTGGAAGCACTGCGCTCTCTATTAAAAAGTTAGATATGTGAATCTTTATTCAGAGGGAGATTAACGATAACGATTCACCTACGTATTCAGGTAAAAATGCCCAGCTGTTTTGTGGGGATATATTGAATTTACATGTTTTATTTAGCTATATCTTAAGAATGCTTTTTTTCTCTTGTCAATTCAAACACGAATAATTTTTAAACATATATTTTCGACTCATGGTATTTTCATCTTCTGAAAAAAAAATCTCTTCTATGACTATCTTTCGATTCCTGCGTGGGATTTCTCGTGGTTGACCTTTTGCTTTCCGTCTCACAGATGGACACCAAATCATGTTAATGACGTTTTAAAGAATATGGATAATCGTATAATCAATATTCACTTACAAATAAAACAGGGAGATGCTTTATAATCTAGAAAAGAGCGCATTAGTGATTTTTAAATAGAAATTTCGAAATGAACTGCTGTTTTTGAAGGGTTAAATTTACCATAATAAAACATTATAAATAGTTAGTTATGCTGATGTTATAATACATTAAAGAAGGTAAATTTGATTGATTTATTTATTATGGATAGATGTTTCTGTGGTCTATAATTTTCATATACAACCAGTATACAATCATGTTAGCGACATCGCTACTGATCTGCCGATAGAAATATTTTGGATCATCACCCACAACGCCAACAGTAGAGAAGAAAGAAAAGAAAAAAATTACATGCACGAGAGAAAAACTCCATTTTCGCATTTACACTAATGAAAGACTCAGTGAATAGATATCATATTAACTTTTCAAGTAGGACATTTTACTTTATTTTCTTCAGCCTAAGCATGAAATATAAAACTCACACACACACACACACACACACACACACACACACACACACACACACACACATATATATATATATATATATATATATTAAGTCGAGCTTCATTATTTTCATTAATATTGGCATATACGTTGAGACGAATTTATGATGACTAGGACTCCTATGAAGACGTCTAAATTCAATATATTTATTATATGACAAATTCACGGCCGCTGACGTGTTTTAGTCTTTTTTTTTCCAGCGTTTCATATTTCCTAATGTCAGTTACAACTGAACAACTTTTTTACAGCAAAATTTGCCTTCAAGAGGAGCAAATTGGTTTTGAAAACTTTGGAGTCTTGTAAAACAATTACGAACATGATGAAGTAAGCCGTGTCTGGGTTTTTGGCTGCCAACGCTGCTTCAAGAATGGAAGAACATATTTTAAATTGATCAGCGTTCAAGGAAGCTTTGTACCAGAAGAAATACTAAAAAAGTTGGAAAATGCGCACTCTGCTGAAGAAAGGTCGAATTTTTTAAAATTTTTTATCGAAGATCATTGTGAGCATTTCCGGTCGATCATTTCAGATTATTCTTATTGCATATTTAGAAGATTGATGGGTTGCGTTTTCCTGCATTTTCAGTGTCAAGAAAACAAAGCTGACTTTTAAAAAGGAAACTAAAATAAAACCTGTGACAAGTCGTGCATGTGTGGCTCCTATCCAGAAATTAGATCTCTGCTGAACAGGATTCTCCGTCATTAACGATGAGAGAAAAATTCTCGTCATATTCAAATGGATAATTACTTTGTTTATTACTCCGAAAATATTTGTTGATCCAATTTTTAATTTTAGTACTATTTCATCTTCTACAATATATTCTAGTTTTTAGGATTATATTTTATTACTCTTGATCTGTTTTTGTTTGTCTTTTTTTCTTTCAAATATGAATTTAATTTCGCGCCAGAATCTTGACATTATTTTGTTAAAGATAATTGTTCTAGGCGTTTGCACAAAGGAAAGATGTAGTTTCGTAAGCCGTTAAATAAGGTCAATCTGCTAGCGAGTTGTTAATTGATTTCGACAGAAATATCTCGTCTTATTTAGATAGCTCCTCAATGATTACTGTTGCAATGGTGTTATCTACCCTCACATCTAGGGAGCATATCCTATTAATATTTCCCGGGGTACCGATAATATATCACGCTCTATTTTTAATTCACATACTGTTGTGACATTATATCTGGGGTTGGATGGCGCTGCTTAGTTTAAATAAACAAAGTGTATCACAGGTTGGCCTACACACAGACAAAATAAAAAAATGTACACTGCAAATGACTCATTCGTAAAAATGGAAGGAATATCCAGTTTGCTTCCCGAAATAGTTAAGCAGCTCATGTCGCACGATTTTAGAAAAAAAATTACTTTATGTTTGAGTGTTATTGGTCTAAATACGATTGACCTCCTATTTACATCGATTTCGGGTCTCTTAGAATCAATACTGATTGTTTGGTTTGGCTGTGGTTGTGTTTTATGGTACATCAAACTTTGTGGATTATTTAAACCCGTTCGCACACATACCCAAAAGCGAAGACACACGTGTGTGTGTGTGTGTGTGTGTGTGTGTGTGTGTGTGATTTGTAAGGGAATAGTTTGAATGTAACCTTAATTTTAAACATGCCTAAGGCTCTTTGTTTTAATAGACTTACGTGATTTTAATGACTGTAATTTAACACCAATTATTCTCCGACATATTATTCATTTGTTTGTGCTCAGTTGAAAGTTTTCAAATATTGATAAAACGTATAGTTCTAAATGAATTTAAGTATCTTAAACTAATATCTTTTTAACATTAATTATTTGTTTGTGCTCAGCTAACTAGTTTCAAATAATGTTTTCTAAAACTAAAATTTTATCTAATACTGAAAAATTTTGCATATATTTAGGTGGTTTCGAGTATTACGTAACATTACTTAATCTATTAATCAAATATTCTCATCAAATAAAACAAATGGCATATTGCACGGGACACTATAGTTTCATCAGATAACCTCGACCTTGCCAGAGAATTGAAAAAGATATGGAACATGAAGGTGACAATTACATCAGTTGAGATTGGTGCTTTTGGCATAGTAACTAAAGGATCATTAAAGGGCCTGGAAGATTTGGAAGTTGGCGGCCGAGTGGAGTCCGTCCAAACAACAACATTATTGAAAACGGCCAGAATACTGAGAAGAATCCGGGAGACTTGAGGAGACTTACTGTCACTTAATCTCCAGTGAAAGACCATCAGCTTACGCTGATGTTAATAACTCTAATGAATAATAATAATAATAATAATAATAATAATAATAATAATAAGAAGAAGAAGAAGAAGAAGAAGAATAGGGAGAAGAAGAAGCGTGGAAAAGCGCGGAGAAGGACTGATTACAGGCAGCAGAATCGATACTGACATCACTAAGACCAACAGAATGACAATAACAAGTTAACTGGCTTTTTAGAAGGCTACTCAGCAACACCAAGCACGAGAAAACCTGGACGTGGCTAAGAAAAGGAAACCTCATGAGAGAAACTGAGTCTAACCTAATAGCAGCACAAAACTAAGAATTAATATAAGAACTAATCATATCAAAGCGACAGTAGATAAGACTTAACAAAATAGCAAATGTAGGTTATGTGTTGATTGAGTTGGTTGGTTGGTCTGTTGGTTGGGTTTTATGTCATATCAACCTTTGTAGGTTATTTAACGCCAAATCCATTTTTATGCAAATAATCAGTGCTATTTAAAACAATCCATTTTAGCATGATTACACATTCCTATTTCAAACTATTCAGTTTATTCAAACAGTTCTAATTCATCTAATTCAGTTTAGTATACCTGCAGATTTTCTTTACTTACAGTTAAATGCCAAAACATTTCTATGTTAAACAGTTAAGTATAGCATAAGCATGCAGTTTAAACGTAAGTACAGTTTAATTGTCAAAAACGTTTCTATTTTAGGCTATTCAGTTTAGTCAAACTGTTCAGTTTAGCATAAGTATGCCGTTAGTTCTATTTAACCCATAGATAGGACCATTGTCAAGTGCTACCATTCCGGGCCAAGTGGACCTGGGTGCGTCGGCAATGAAGGGGTACTTTGCACTCCCCAGAGTTCCATCACTGCTGGAACCACACCATCAGATTGTGCAGTGTTATATCCAGGACACTCGTTGGGAGGTCTTACCCCTCTGCGGAGAAGCAGTCGGTGTATTCTACAGCCCCAGCCGACTGAGCAATGTTAATTGAGACGAAACGATCAATCACATAATAAGTGAATGCAGCAAATTAGCACAGAAGGAATATAAAACTAGACGCAACTGGGTGGGCAAGGTATCCACTGGAAGTTGTGAAAGAAATGTAAATTTCATCATACTAACAAATAGTTAATGCGCAACCCGACATCAATCTTGCAGAATGATATATATTAACTCCCATCAGACTTTGACATACTAACGGATCAACTAAACTCGGCCAAAAGATCAGACCTTATAATAATCAATAAAAAAAGAACTTGCAAAATTATCGATTTTGGTGTTCCGGCTGACCACAGAATGAAATTAAAAGATAATGAAAAGTAGACCTGGACCTGGCTTGGAAATAGAAAAAAACTGTGGGATATGAAGGTGACAATTATACTAATCGTGATTGGTGCTTTTGGTACAGTCAGGAAAGGATTATAAAAGGGACTGGAGGACTTGGAAATTACAGGACGAGTGGAAACCATCCAAATTACTACATTATAGAAAGCGGTTAGACAACTGAGAAGAGTCCTGAAGACTTACAATCAATCAAACTCCTGGGAAAGACCATCAGCTAACGCTGATGTGAAAAACTCTATAGAAATAAATAATAATAATTAACTTTAGTGAATGTTTGTACTGTTCTATTTGCCTTATGGATGGAACCCTTACTTGTACTTCTGCTCCAGGTTTGAATTGACTTTGGAGTGATGGTATTGAAGGGATATACACAATTCTCCCTACTCCAGAAATGGAGACTCACTATCTGATTCAGTTTTTGTCATCACTGCTTGGAAATACTGAATTCTAACATTAATAATTCTATTTAATATTCATTTGTTCGCAAATATTTAAATACTTTAATGTATAGCAAAAGATAGTTGACACTGTAACAGGCACTATCACTCCAGTTTCGAGTGGATATGGGTGTATTGGCTATTAATGGGCATTCCGATTTGCAGAAGCCCGAAACTGGAGCCTCAGTATCAAAGGGTTCATTATCATATCCAGGACAATCATTGGGGGTATTACCCCTTTGCACACATGCTGTCGGAGTATTCTGTAGGCCCTTCCATAGGGGAGTAATTAAGAATAATTACATACCATCAGAACAAGGGGAATACATCCTAACAATAGTTAGAGTATATAGACCAGTAGTACTGAAACCCCAACGTAAGTACACCGGCGTTGGAAAGATTGGAATTGCAAGAGCATTTTAGTGGACACCTAGCAAATAGAACAGCTAACCGCGGGGTATATGGAATATCGGGAGCCTTGGCAATAATCTCTTCTGATAAATCACTTAAATACCATTAATAATAATGAACAATACAAATTAGACTATTAATTTAAAATAAGGCTGTTCATTAGCAAAGGTTACAGTGACTACTAGTATTATAGAAATGTCTAGGATTGATAAGACAAAACACCAGATTATAGATGAGAAACGCAAGAAGGTTGTAAAACCCATAGGATTCATGGAGGAAGTAATGGCACAACTAAATAAAAATAAAAAGATATGTTTACTCCTAAGAATAAGGAATTATAGCTGACATGCATTGTAAAAATGAAAATTAAAATGGGAGACCATGAACCCAAAAATAAAAAAAACAGTCAGATTACAGAGAAAGTATGTAGACGAACCAGTATGGAAATGCCTGACGCCGGGATAGCTGGTTGTTCTTGGAGTCAATGGTTGTTTCCGATAGTTTTAGACGAAAAAGCAAATCGTAGCAAGTGATTTTCTGTAGATTTTAGGGCTCTTAAAATCCCTAAAATAACGATCTTCAATTCCCGGTTACCAACAATATCTTAGCATGTTTGTGGTCTGAATGTTATTTTTTAAATTTGGATTAAAAATCCACCTACTGCCAACAAGAGTTACATAAAAATGAGAAGGAAAAAAGTATCACATGCATGTCACTTGAGACATTTTTCCATTTACCGTTATGCTTTTTTTGACTGGAAAATGCACTTGGAGTCATCCAAGAGTAAAGGTTTTTAGTTTTAAAAGTACAGGAAGATTTCAGACACTACTTTAATCTCATGCTTCATAAGGGAACGATTAAAAAACTGAACTTGTTAAAAAAAAAAACGGACCTTATTGCTAGGAATCTATTTCGTGAGAGAATTAGGCTCTTTGCTTCTTGAAATTGCTGAGTTTTTTTTTTCTAAAAAGGTTTCTCTGGGACATGGGACGTCCAAACTCTGGTCACCATTTCATTGGTACTGAATGGATAGACTCGCTTAATCACTTTCTATATGTGACTCAACACTGTATTCAACTCCTTCGCTTTTTACTCGGTTTCTGAGATTGAAAATTGGTCAAAACGAAGCTCAGGATGTGTTCAAGGAAATATTGGATGTTTACTGAAACCAAAGCCACCCTCAAGCTAAAACCTTATACGGCACTGTTTTTTAGTCCCAAACGCTTGATTTCTTGTCCCACTTTTCATTTAGAAGGAAATGATTCAAAGTACATTCAACTAGTCAGAGTAGTCCAGCTAACAAATTTTTCTGCGTTAGCAGCTCCTATTGTTTATTCAAGAATGCAATTGATCGTATTTGTGCACGCGTTTTGGTGACTTTTTTGGTAAATATCGCTTCGAGTTACCCAAATCAGAATATATTTTCTCTACACTTAATGGAGGGACATGTTTTGCTAAGATTGATTTATCTGATGCTTTTTTACTAATTGAAGTTTATGAAGATTCGAATGAATTGCTGACGGTCAACACCAATATGGGCATATTTCGCAACAAATTGCTCACTTTTGGCATTAAGTCAACACCTGATTTTTGCAAGGAGGTGATGGATGCTATGCTGACTTGTTTGACAGGAATTGCAGCATTTATCGAGGCTATAAATATAGCTAGAGAAACTCAGGATGATCCTTTGAACCGTTTATTTTCTGTCTTTGAACGAATTCAGCAATATGGTTTTCGTTTCCAAGCAGAGGAATGTCAGTTTTTCCGGACGTCGATAAAGTACCTGAGATTTATATTTGATGCAAATGGATGACTATCGGATCCAGAACATACTGCTGCTATAAAAAAATTGCATGGACCAAAAAATATTTCGAAACGTTTCTTTCCTGTGCTAGGTAAGCCATTACTGTCGATTTTAACCGAAATTCCACTATCTTCAAAGCACTTTATCAAACGTTCTGAAAAATCATATTGTATTGAACTGGTTTCCAGATGGTCAGTCTGCTAAAAATAAAAACTTTTTGCTAGCATCAGGTTTCTCCAACATTATAAACGTGAATTCAAACATTTTTCCTTGTGTAAGGTAGAGAGACATTACTCAGGTAACAAAATCGTACATTCCTGCTAAGAGGTACTATCATCATATTGAGAAAGAAGTTTGCCAGTTTTATGAAACGTAAAGTTATATAAAAGATTATTCATGGACGTAAAATTTTGTTGATAATTTATCCCCAAATGATGATAAAAAAAATTGTCAATATAATTTTTTTCTTTTTTTTTTTTACCGCCAATTGATTAAAAAGATGGCTCAAAATTTTATTTAAAAATAAGTATCTATCAACAAATTCTCTTGGCCAGGTATATTCCTTATCCAGATTTATCAATACACGCGGGAATTTATCTGAAGACTAAATTGTTCCTGCAATATTGGTGAAACCAGAAATTGCTTCAATACTTATAACTGCTATAAGTGCACTGTCTCTCATTTTGCAGATTATCCAGTAAGTCTCGGCTTACTTCTACTATTTTACCATCGGAAAAAAAAAGTCTCCAAAGTGAAAGTATGTATTATTTTTTGGTTGGTTTAAACCGTTTGCCAAACATAGACATTCAATTGGAAGACCTTACCCTTCATCATCATCATCATGTCGTGCTGGTAGCACGGATATCCCTGACCCTTTCTCGCCACTTTTCCCTATCGTTCCTGGCCTCAGGCAGGTCTTCTGGACAACATCCTGTATCCTCACATAGTTGCTGAATGTATGTTCGTGCTGGTCGTCCTGCTTTTGCCATGTGTGGGGGTCCATAAGAGTACATCACTTATGAGTTCAGCCCTGCTTCTCCAGCAGTGTCCTGCATGTCTGGTTCGTCTAACTTGAACAGTTTTCGTGATAGGAGGCAGGTGGCCGTACAGTTGGTGTCTTGTGGGGTGTTGCCGCCAGAACTTGTTCAAGATTGCTCGCAGCATTCTTGTGTAATTGCTGTCTAACTTCTTCTCCAGCCGTTTTGTTAGAGTCCATGTCGTGCAAAAATCTTACCCTTAACTGTACAAAATGAAAGTGAAAATTTTCCATAAAAAGGGATATTTTTTTCTTGGTCTGTCCCGAATTCCTCCAGGTCACAGCTTCATATAGACTTTGCTGGACTTAAAGATAGAAAGCCCCTGTCACTGGTGGCTGACTAAAGTAAATTTACGAATGAGCCTCATCATCAAAGAAGAAACTAATCGGATTTTCCGACACTCAAATATCTGAATACGACACTGATTACACTTCAGTAAAATTTTCAGTTTTCTGCCAGACGAAAGGTTTCAAATACATACGCACATCTCCATTCCACCCATAATCAAATGAGTTCAGTGATTTGTGAACACATTTAAAGGGCACACCACACATAAAAAGAGGAAGGCATTCCAAAAATTAATGGTGAGAGCAATATAACAGGTATATTGGTGATATTCTATTCAAGTCGGAGCACACAAGCTTCATTAAACACTAACGTTTAAAACAGTGACTTAAAAGTCTGATGAACTGCAAAATTCAGTAATATGTAGACGTCATAGGTCCAAGTACACAAAATTTTCACACGTGAAACACGATTGTGGAGTAAGAATACTACTGTCATCTTAACGTTGTTAGTCGTACTTTCAAACCGGACCAAGAGGTCAAAGCAAAAAAAAAAAATGAAATGACATGGAGAGGTAAACTGTAAGATACATCCTGTGACAAATTGGAAAAATCACTTACGTTGAGAGCGTTCAATCTTTTATTTGGTTATGGTATGAAATTCTAGTAAACCTTTGTAAACTTAGAATACCCACGAACCAAAGGTTAAATCTTCCACTAATCACTTTGTTTTCTACTTTTGATCTGCATTGGGGATATAGCATAGCGATATGTAGCATCCATAGAAAAAAGCAGTGAGAAATATAAACCTAGATCTTCAGGGATCAAGACTAAAAAGTCTTTTACTGTCAAACATTCAACCAAACAGCTACAAAAAATACTCAAAAGTTTACATCACATTAAAAAAGAGACGTGTAATAGGAAAAGGGAAATAACTCTTTAAAAAGAAAAAAAGTTGATTTGTCTGCCGCTGTTAACTGATATCAGAAGGTAACATAGCGACTAAATAAAGCATTATTGTTTTCTAACATGTGTTTCATTTATCTTTGTCTTTTCTTGTTTCTTGCTCCAACGTACACAGATAAAAGAAAGTAAACCAAACAAGTGATTGAAACATATACATTTACAATTTTATCTGACTTTGTTAACATATTGAAGGAAGATTTTCGTTATTACTATATGAAGTGCTTTCCAAACTCCCGGAATATTGGGAGACTGGTGTATAGTTAAACCACCCTCAGCACTAAATATTGGGTTAAAAGTTTAAAGCAACAAGAAGTATGATTCAAAATAATTTTTGTATTTTTTCTTTTACTGAGACTCCTTTCAACATTCCCTGTTTATTTCTGTTCAAATAGGATGTCAGGTTTCAACGTATAAAAACTAAATATGCATGAGATAAAAGAGAGTTTGACTCTGTGCAGTTATGGTATGAGCATAATTATACCTCATGTTTAACAAAGAGCCTTTGTTGTGGTGCCATTAAATTGTATTTGCTGTTTGGTGGTTCACATCCCACACACACACACACACACACACACAAGATAATAGTTGTTGTTTTTTTTTATTACTATGCGTTAATTAACTACGAATTCGTATAGAACGGGAAACGAAGTTCAAATCGAAGCTAAGAAAAACAAATAAAAGACGAGGACTAAAGAGTCGAGCGAATGTAGGTTAATTTATGTTACGTATTTTATCGAAAGTTCGTACAAAATGAGACTATTTTCCTTCTGATAATTTACCTCTGTAAGTATTTGAGAAGAATTTATACTCTATCGATCGTCACAGGGTTTGATTTCCACAAATCAAATGCGGCATAAAATCTTTTGGAATTTACGCGAAATTTTTAACATTTAGATATGAGGAAAAGAAGTTTGTAATCAAAAGGAATTCAGTCAGAATAATTTATGATCAGGATGCTATCATGTTGTGGCAACACTCAAGACTTCTTACTGAATTTAAATTTAGAAACTTCCAACGCAAATGAAAATGAACGATTTTATTAAAGTTAAACAAACTGAACTGTTTTAACTTAACAATATAGATTTCATAAGTGATGTACACCCATAGCCGGGCAAAAGCAGAGCGATTAGCTCGAACATACATACAACAGCTATGTGAGGATACGAGATGTAGCCCTGAAGAACTGTCAGAGGCGATGAACGATAGGGAGAAGAGGTGAGAGAGGGTCAGGGATATCTGTGTGACTGTGGCACGACATGATGATGATGATGATATAGATTTTATAAAATAGTAGAAATTCACAGGTTACACAAGAAAATTGCAAACAGATGATAATAATCCACAAAAAAGCAAAAATAGCAGACATTTTCAACTAAAAAAAATAAACATTGGTTCTTCCATGTAACACAAATTATTTCTTCGATGGTACATGGTGTTTTTACATTTTTTTCTGTAAAAGGATAGAATATTAAACTCTTTCGTTGGTTTTCTGATTGGTGTCATAGAGTTTATGAATTAACATATTTTCAATCTAAAAATAAAAGATATACATTTTTATTTACATAATATCTTAAGTAACTTGAATCAACGTTTGAATGCATTCAAAGTCAGATCATAAAAATGAACAAAAATATTTAATATAATATGAATCACTTTCACGTGTTAAATACCAAACATTGTCTCACACAATGTTTCCGTTTTATACTCCGAAATAGCAAGATTATTGTAAGTATATCGTAATTATAACACCTACCTACTCTTTTCTGAGTACGAATGAAGTGCAAATATATGGACTTTCCTGCACATTACATTGGCCGTACTTCTTCAGCAGAGTTCCAGCCAAATCCAATTAATTGTTGGCGTTCCAATTACCAAAGAAAACCTGAAAAACTGCTTCAAATCCGTGTCTTGTTTTTTTTTACGTGGATACCAAAATATCACTTTTAGTTTTTATTAATTTTATTAATTTTATCGTATTATTTCACAGTGCATTTACGCTAATGCCGAGGTTAATTGTCCACATTTATAGCATGGATATAGCTTCTTGATGCCATTTTTGATGAATTCAGATAGGTATATAGGTTAACTTATAAAACACACACACACACACACACACACACACACGAGTATTTATTGATGACTTGGCTTCGTTAAATGAAGATCAAGTTGTCGGTTCTCATTGACTGCAGCCATGTTCATCACAAATAATACTATATAAGAAGGCATGGCCACAGCAGAGGCATTTGGTCGGTCGGTTGGTTGGTTGGTTGGTTGTTTAAGGCGTTTCAACCCGTTTCGGATCATTTAACGCCGTATTAAATTTCAAACAATTCAGTTAAGAATAAGTATAGTTTTTGTTTCCAAACTGTTAAATGTCAAAACAGTTATATTTCAAACAATTCAGTTTAGCATAAGTACACAGTTTAGTTCTATTTGACCCATAGATTGGACTCTATCAGGTGCTACCAATTCGTACCAGAGTGGACCTGGGAGCGATGGCAATGAAGGGGTAGTCCGTATTCCCCAAATCTCTATCATTACTGCAAACTCACCATCAGATTGTTTAGTATCATATTCAGACTCCCGTTGGAGGATTCATGGTCCCTCTGCTGAGATGCTGTTGGTATATACTACTGCCCCAACCGACTGGTCAACGCAGCGAACGTAGCGGACGCAGGCGAAAGTCTTGTCAGGGCTTGATGGTATGGTATTACCGTTTCTTCTCTTGCACTTTTTGTCTTTGAAGTTGATTTTTGCTTGGGTTTTCAACGGACAATACAGCAGGGTTGGTGGTGAGATGTCAGGCGTCACGGTTCTCAGCTTGGGTGCACAGTTGGAAATTTCGATGTGACTGGAACCAAAAAAAAATGTAAAGCAGTCCTTAAATTGTTTCCTTCGTTCACTTCTGTCTTGATGGCCCACAGTGAGCTCTCTACTCTGTATGATCCTCGGCGTGTGATGTTAACCCATGCTGGAGACAAGTCTAGCTACTTAGAGTTGGGACTTCAATAGCATAGCTTCGAAGTAGATGATCTCTTGCCTTTTCAAGGACTTGATGACAAAGTCACTCCGATGGATGTTAAAGATGTTGTGTTGGTAGAGCAGTTGGAGCCGTTCTCGACATTTTAGATGTTACTGATAAATGACTAACAATTGTGAGCCATATAGTTGACTGGCAATGACAATGGCTCAAAACACTCTGATCTTTGTGGCTTTTTTCTTGTATTTGTCGTACCACACGTTTTTATATAGTGCTACTTAACGCGCGGGAAGTCTTTTTCCTGCCTATTAACTTCCTTGTCATTAGTTTTCTAATTGTTTTCTGATCCCCAGTTAGGTGAACCGATTGACCCTAGCAACCCAGTTAAGCAGCTGGTGCTGCATGATGGTCAGTACTTGTCCAGAGTTGAAGTAACACAAATCTTCTTTGAACTGACTTTTAGCCGAATTATCTAAGCAGCGTCTATGAAGCAAGACATGATCCGCAGCGAAAAATTTTCTGTGTCTGAAATAAGCAGTGGTCTCGGAGCATTTGCTTCAAGGATTTTTTTTGTGTGGGGCTATGACCATTGAAGTTTTTAACAAGCTTCCATGAACACGTAGACTCGGTCTTCATCAATAAGTTATTTTCTGACCCTTTTGAGCATCGTGCTGAGGTAGATAATGAAAAATAGCAGTGCAAGGATGTAGTACAATTTCACACCTTTAGCAATCGAGAAGGGCTGTGTGAAGTCACTTATACATATATATATATATATATATATATATATATATATATATCCAGAATAATCGGCTATCAAGAATAATAATCTGCACTGTACTCTCTACAGCCCATTGTGACAAAGGGTCACCAAAGTAAAAGTTCTAGGATTGCTTTAAAGTATTTGGTCCTATCACTTTCTCCACTGCCGATATTCCTCCCTAGGTGAGAATTGTGAAATCTGGGGTCTCATCACTATGTTATATCCTCCTTAGAAAACTCTCAAAAAGTCCCCCTCAAGGACAAAAGGCGGTGGAAGTGGATCCGCTCATACTATGCCATTAAGCTATAACCGAATCTGCAGCTGCTGCCGCTGCAGTCATACATTCCTCTTTCGCATAGGTCTTATCAGTCACGAACATATTTGCAATTGGCGTGGCGTGGCGTGACCTGGCCTCTTCTAGATCTCAGCTTCACGAAATCAAACTATGAATACTTGCAAAAATTCTTCAACATTCTAAAAAAATGTTAACAAAAACAACTGGAATATTTGTTTAGGTTCAACGATATTCTAAAAAAGTGCTTTAATTTCTGTAAATTCTAAAAATTTAACTCTTCAGCACTAAGTCTATCTGGAATGTTCTATAAATGAGTAAAACTGACAATTTAATTGCATACATCACCAAACCATATCAGAAGAGAACATTAAGTTTCTCCTATTCATTTTATACATAAGCAATTGAAAACTAATAATTTCTGTCAAGGAACCAGATCATGTTTTTATAGATTGCTATATGGTGATTCAATAAACCAATGTCTAATGGGGAAAATGACCAAAGTGTGATCTCAGAAATGAGTGGATGCCCAAATTAGTTGGTTCTCAAACGCGTTATCCTTTACGTGCAGAGTTTCAACCTAAAAGATCCCTCACCATATGAGCCTGCTTATAAGATATCGAAGTGAATCATTCAAATAAAAATATCTTGGAATGCATATGGTTGGCTCAGCATGAAAGTGAAAATAATTGGCTTGACGCTTCTGGGTGTGGCAAGTAATATAGGTAGAATATATTATCATTACATCTTGAAAACTTACTTGCTTCGTGATTGATTATATCCTGGACTTTCTCAATGGATTCAGTCATTTGAACGTGTGTTTGCTTTGAATATTTGTAACATAGTTGTCACAGCCAGAAACCTGCTAATTTCTCATCTCAGACAGGAAAAGCGATGCCACGATCAAGAATTTACCTATCTTCGAAATATGTCTTTTACTTTTTTCTGTGTTAGATTGAAAGTTATTATGTTAATCCTCGATAAGTAAAATAAGAATGTTAAAATTTTAGCGTTTACTTGTAAATTTATGCAAAGCATTTTAGCCGTCTCTTGGAATCTTGTAACATACCATGGACATCTAGACCATATACCATTCAGTATAAAGTCTGACTACGATGGAAATTGATTGTGTAATTAATTCAATTCCGCGATACGAAATAGAATGCGACTTATTTATAAAAAATGTTGGTCTAATTTTGCTAATTATATTCCGTCCTTTGCCACGAGATGTAATTGTGATCATCGCAGGAAATAATGTTACCTACGTAACTAACCCCCTGTCTCACATTGGCGTGAACTACTGTTTCAAGAGAAAATGAGAGCGATTTGAATGACATTAGTTTTTTTAAAACAAAGTGGATGCTTCAGTCGGAATAAAGCAGAATAAAGGGAAATTTTATGGACAATAAGAAGCAACGGGTTCTTTAGACAGGACAGTAGATATGGCTCTAGAAAAAAAGAGAATAACTAAGTAAACTCTTTTGCTGTGTTTTATTGAACTTTGTAATTTTTTCATCAGTTTTCTTTGTAGTACTAAATTTCCTTTGATCTTTTTTTACTTGTGTGTTTTTTTTGTTGTTGTCCTAGCTTTTGATTATTAATTCTGGTTATCTGCAGACTTTTGGATTGTCAGACAGGGTGCTACTCTTTTTTTTTTGTTTTTTGTTTTTTTTCAATAAATACAATCATGTTTTTTTTCCTTCTTAAAATTTTACCCATCTGGTCTCCGTGTTATACTGATTATTTTTTATCTCTTGTCGTTACACTAAATTTTCTACCTGAACTGGTTTTAGTAATGAATTTCAACGGTTCTTATGATCAACGGCTGGTTTAGAAAGTCAGTCGTCAGTTTGAATTAAAAATCAGCAGGAGTCAGTTGGTAAAAATAGCCTGCGTAAGATAAGTATAAATTCAGTATTATATTATCTATGCTTCGCTTCATTTGAATGCACTTTTATAGGCATGAAAACATTCTGTTCCTTCTAACTATGGTCAAATTATAGGGCTAGCAGGGCTTTACATCTTTGATGATTAAACCAGTCAAGACAAATTCAAATTAAATTCAAACTTCGTCTTACAATTCTGTAACAGGGATAATATGAGGCACATAAAATGCCACGAAGAGAAAACATGTCAGATCAAACGGAGTTTATGACAAATCCCGATGGGACTTTCGATGGATTTGAACCCCACCATCCGAAAGAATATAGGCAGCGAAGTGCAAGCTATTTTCAGTCCTATTGCTTTCTCCATCTAAGCAACGAATGTAAGATATTTTATTTCACTATTATGTAAAGAAAATAAGTATTCAAGACGATGTATGTGATGACTGTATCTAACTTTGCTCATGGCAAAATCCAAATTAATATATACTAAAACGCATCATCTTTGAAATTTTTTATTTGAATTCAAGTAATCTTAACTTCTTTGAAACACTGTAAACTAGTTGCAGACAGTCAAATCTATGGATAATTCTTCAAAAGAGATTTTCTGGTTGGTTATTTTAAATTATCGGATACATCATCGAGAAATGGCCGTTAAAAATTTGACCTGAGGCGTTCATTCAATATAGTATTTTCACAGGCACATAAAATTTATCAGCCAAACGCAAGCTTATTGACATGGAATGTGCAGAAATAATAATTGTAAGATATATAGACAAAATGCCCTTGCACACAGAAAAGAACATAGCTGACACAGCAGAGGAATGTATGCTTGACTTCTGCTACTGAATGATGCAAACGTCTCAACTGCTAATTACTGCTGTCTCTAAGTGCAATGTTGCTGCGTGGTCAATAATATTGCGTAAAAGTTTCATGTGGTTAGATCCTACGTTAGTTACGTCTTTCATGAATCTTCCTGCATATCTATAATTTCTAGGATATAGTTTATGGTTACATCTAATCCCTTTTGGACATGTGGTTTATTAAGCATATCCCATCGTTCTTGTACATGAGCAACGTAGACACAGAATGTACTCGTAAAACACTGAATGACAGAAATGGTAAATACGATTAGTTGTTAAAGTAAAACTCGTTGGTTTCAAATGGAGAAACGAGGTTCATCGGAGCAGCTAATTAACTGGTGGATTCCCTGCACATATAAACATATGGAAGTGTATTCACTTTCCCTACGCGGAATTGAAAGTAAACAAATTTGTGGCGCCTATAAAGTTTTCCCATAGACCGGACTGGGCATTTTAGAAATAGACATTTACTGGCATAGAGCTATAATCACCAAAAGACAGAAATTATTTGTAGTATTAGATATTCTGATACGCGTCTCCACAAATGAGAATAATGATATAGACGTAAAAGATCGAGAAAACAGGGTAAATATTACGTTGAACGATATAAACGAACGGAGAAGAAGAAGAAGAAGAAGAAGAAGAAGAAGAAGAAGAAGAAGAAGAAGAAGAAGAAGAAGAAGAAGAAGAAGAAGAAGAAGAAGAAGAAGAAGAAGAAGAAGAAGAAGAAGAAGAAGAAGAAGAAGAAGAAGAAGAAGAAGAAGAAGAAGAAGAAGAAGAAGAAGAAGAAGAAGAAGAAGAAGAAGAAGAAGAAGAAGAAGAAGAAGAAGAAGAAGAAGAAGAAGAAGAAGAAGAAGAAGAAGAAGAAGAAGAAGAAGAAGAAGAAGAAGAAGAAGAAGAAGAAGAAGAAGAAGAAGAAGAAGAAGAAGAAGAAGAAGAAGAAGAAGAAGAAGAAGAAGAAGAAGAAGAAGAAGAAGAAGAAGAAGAAGAAGAAGAAGAAGAAGAAGAAGAAGAAGAAGAAGAAGAAGAAGAAGAAGAAGACCACCACCACCACCACCACCACCTTATGATAATCCACAAAGAAAATCTGAAAATTGACGAATTTGCTGTCCCGGCTGACCACAGAATAAAACTGAAAGAATGTGAAAAGAGAGATAAGTACCTCGACTTGGTAGAGAATTGAAAAACTATGGAATATGATGGTGACAATTATAAAAGAAAGGATTATTAAAGGGCCTGGAAGATTTGGAAGTGGGCGGCCGAATGGAGACCATCCAAGCAACAGCACTATTGAAAACGGCCAGAATACTGAGAAGAGCCCTAAAGACTTGAGGAGATTTGCAGTCACTCATCTCCAGTGAATGACCATCAGCTTACGCTGATGTGAAAAACTCTAATGAGTAATCATTATTTTTATTATTATTATTATTGTTTTTATTATTATTTACTCATTAGAGTTCTTCACATCAGCGTTAGCTAATGGTCTTTCAGTGGAGTTCCAGTGACAGCAAGTCTCCTCTTGTCTCCAGGAATCTTCTCAGTATTCTGACCGTTCTCTATATTATAGTAGTTTTGATGGTCTCCACTCGTCCACCAACTTCCAAGTCCTCCAGTCTCTTTAGTAATCCTTTTGTTACTGTGCCAAAAGCACCAATCACAATTGTTATAATTGTCACCCTCATATTCCATAGTTTTTTTCAATTCTCTAGCAAGGTCAAGGTAATCCTTTAGTTACAGTTCCAAACGCACCAATTACAATTGGTATAATTGTTACCTGTATGTTCCATATTTTTTTAATTCCCTTATTTATTTATTTATTTATTTATTTACTATCCTTCTTTTTCTCATTATTTCAGTTTAATTCAGTGGTCAGCCGGGACAGCAAATTCGACAATTTTGCAAGTTCTCTTTTTTGTTGATTATTATTAGGTCTGGTTTTCTGACCGTGATTAGGTGTTTTATTTTTATTATCATTAGTGTTGTTGTTGTTGTTCTTATAATAAAAGACAACTTGCAGAATTGTAAACTTTGCTGTCCCGGCTGGCGACAGAGTAAAATTGAAAGAAAGGGAAAAGAAGGATAAATACCTGGACCTTGATAGGGAACTGAAAATCCTAAGAACATAAAAGAGACGATTATATCAATTGTAATTGGTACTCTTGGTACAGTCACCGAAGGATTGATACAAGGACTGAAGGACTAGAAATAACTGAACGAGGGGAGAACCTACCAATTACAGCGTTAATAATATGAGAAAAGTTCTGTAAATTTGTGAAGACCTGCTGCCACTCAAATTCCAGTGAAAGACCATCAGCTAACCCTGATGTGACACATTCTCCAGTAGCACAACAATAATAATAATAATGATAATAGAGAATTGAAAAAAATATGGAACATGAGGGTGAGGATTTTTCCAATTGCGAATAGTGCTTTTGGCACAGTAACTAAAGTATTATTAAAAGACCTGGAGGACTTGGAATTTGACGGACCAGTGGAGATTATCCAAAAGACAGCATAATTGAAAAAGTCCAGAATACTGAGAAAATCCCTGGAGACTAGAGGAGAGATTTGAGCTAACGCTGACCTGAAAAAACTCTAAAGGAGCAAATAATTTGAAATACAAACAGATTACCTAATCTCGGCCAGAAGACCAGATCTAGTGACAGTCAAAAAAAAAATTGAGAACCAGCCTTAAACTGGACGTTGCCGTCCCGAAAAAAAGTGAGATGAACTTAGATCTTGCAGGAGAATAAAAACAGCGGAAAATGAATGTGGCAGTGAAAGCATTGGTAGCTGGTCAACTTAGAATGGTTCCTCCAAAAGATTGATAAGAGGACTGGAAGTGATGGAAATAGAAAGACAAGGTGAAACAAACTAGGCTACAGTATTGTTAAGATCGGTAAAATACTGAGTAGATTCCCGGATACTTCAGAAGATATTCTGTCACTTCAAATCCAGTGAAAGGCCACCATCTATCACCATTGTTAAAAATAAAAAAACAAACTTGTAAGTTGACATATAGTAAAGAGGGTATTTTTCAGAAAGTAAATGTAGGTTATGTGGTGATAGAGATGAAACATTTTATCAATTTATAAGAGAATGCAGAAAATTTGCGCGAAAGAGTGTAAGACTTGACAAAATTGGTTTGATTTAGTTTGTTTGGTTTTATGGCATATCAACCTTTGTAGGTTATTTAACGCTAAATCCATTTTTATGTAAATAATCTGTTCTATTGAAAACAGTTCAGTTTAGCATAAGTACACATTTTAATTGTCAAAAATATTTCCATTTCGAACTATTCAAGCAGTTATATGTAATAATTCAGTTAAGTGTAAATACAGTTTCAATGCCGAAAAACAGTTCTATTTGAAATAATTCAGTTAAGCATAAGCATACAGTTTAAGTGGAAGTACAGTTTAATTGTCAAAATCGTTTCTATTTCAAGCTATTCAGTTTACTCAATTCATTTTAGCATAAGTATGCCGCTAGTTCTATTTAACCCATAGATAGGGCCCCATCAGGTGCTACCACTCCGGGCCAGAGTGGACCTGGGAGCGATGGCAATGATGGGGTACTCCGCATTCCCCAAAGCTCCAGCACTGCTGGAACCCCACCATCAGATTGTTTAGTGTCATATTCAGGACACTCGTTGGTGGGGGCTTTTACCCCTCTGCAGAGGTGCAGTCAGTGTATTCTACAGCCCCAGCTGACTGGGCAAGACAAAATTGGGTGGGAAAGATGAACCACTGGAAATTGTATAAGAAATTTAAATCTGACCATAAGAACCAGTGGTTTTTGCACAATTCGGAATACATCCTAGAGAAGGAGGAACACAAACTTCCCGGGGATTTTAAATTAAAAACGGATCTCCTAATCTAAACCAGACGAAGAGGCCTTGTGATTGTCAACAAAAAGATCCTTTGTCGATCCAGCAAGAATAAAATTAAAAGAAAGATATCTCAATGGGGCTTTTTAAGTATAGAACATGAAGGTTACGGTGATACCAATTGTATTCGGTGCGTTTGGAACAATCCAAAAAATTGATTGGAAGACTTGAAAACGGGAGGACTAGACATGACCAACAAGATTACGGTATTAGTAAGATCAGCCAGAAAACGGAGAAGAGTCCTGGACACTTGAAAATATTTGTTCTCGCGCAAGGCACATTGAGAAACGGTAAGCTTATTAAGGGGGAAAATCTCTCAAGGGTGAAATAATAATAATAATAATAATAATAATAATAATAATAATAATGATAACAGGCCCGGAAGATATGGAAGGTGGCGGACGGGTAGAGACTCTCCAAATGACAGCATTGTTGAGAATGGCCAGAATCCTGAGACGAATCCTGGAGACTTGAGGAGGCTTTCCTTCACTCAAACTCCAGTGAAATACCATCAGCTTACACTGATGTTGAAACTTCAAAAGGAGTAAATAATAATAATAATAATAATAATAATAATAATAATAATAATAATAATGATAAACAACATCTCACGCGACAATACCTGGACATGGCTAAGAAAAGGAAACTTTAAGAGAGAAACAAAATCTCTCCTAATAGTAGCACAAAACAAGGCCGTAAGAACCAATAATATCAAAGCGAAAATAGTTAAGACGCAACAAAATAGCAAATCTAAGCAATAGGGTGAGAGAGATGAAACGATCAATCTCATTAGAAGCGAATGCAGCAAATTAGCGCCGAAAGAATATAAGACTAGACACGACTGTGTCGGCAATGTGATCCACTGGGAGATGAGTAAGAAACTGAAATTTGACCATAGAAACAAGTTATATATTCACAACCCAGCATCTGTCCGAGAAAATAACACACATAAACTGTTGTGGCCCCGGAGAGGGTCACTAATGAAAACACAAACATAGATTTTAGATAACAGATTATATTACACAAGAAAGATAGAATTACATAGAAAAGGTTAGAAGTCTCGTTCAGTTCGGATAACACCGATATTGAACTGCGGTATTTGTTGCTCGCACCACCTAACGGGCAAGTGTGGCACAAGGCCTTTTTAGGTGGGTCCGGGCGCAGGGCCGTAGCCCACACAAGCCTGGCATTCCCAAAAGTGCCTACGGCCCCGTCGGTATTTCCCTCATTAGGGGAACCTCAGGCGCCGGGCGATAAACCCAACAACTCCCCAAATGGGGTAAAAGCCTGGGGGGAAGGCCCCCTAAGGCCGAAGGAAATCTCCAGGTACCGGGACACACTCGGCCAGATCGATGCCAAAGAAAACACAGCCAGACGAAGTGCTACTCTGCATCTGGAGAGGTGCAGACCGATATTGATCTATGGTATTTGTTGCCCGCCCCACCTAACGGGCAAGTGTGGCACAAGACCTTTTTGGTGGGTCCGGGCGAAGGGCGGGAGCCCACATGCGCCCAGCATTCCCAAAAATACCTACAGCCCCGTCGGCGGTCCCTTTATTAGGGGTGCCTTAGGTGCCGGGCGTTAACCCCACCTCCGGAAGCGGGTAAAAGACTAGGGGAAAGGCACTTTGAGACCAAAGAAAATCTCCAGGTACTGAGACACACTCGGCCAGATCTGTGCCGCAGATAATACGGCTGGCCGAAGTGCTACCCGACATCTAGAGTGGTACAGACCGATATTGATCTGCCTCTCTGGCAGCAAAATCTCGCATTACAAATAACTGTGAGAAGAGTCCATTATGGTGAGATGGGTAAGGTTCTCATAACAATAAACTCCTATGGGACTTTGACATACCTGCGGAAAACCAGACCTTATAATGATTAACAAAAAAAGAGAAATTGTCAACTTTGCTGTCTCTGTTGGCCATAGAATAAAACTGAAATAATATGAAAAGAAGGATAATTACCGTGACCTTGCTAGGGATTTGAAAAAACTATGGAACATGCAGGTGACAATTATACCAATTTTAATTGGTGCGTTTGGAAGAGTAACTAAAGGATTACTAAAGGAACTGGATGACTGGGAAGTTGGCGGACTTGTGGAGACCATCCAAACGACTAGATTATTGAGAACGGCCGGAATACTGAGAAGAGTCCTAGAGACTTGAGGAGACTCGCTCTCAATTAAACTCCATTGAAAAACCATCAGCTAACGGTGATGTGAAACACTCTAATCAGTAAATAATAATAATAATAATAATAACGACTTCTGAAGGTTGCTACATTATCGCTCAAATGTTACTAACATTATTATTAATATTATCATCATTAACTTTATTGAAAGAGGCTACTTGTTCAATAGAATTTTTTTATGGTAAAATAATAAAATGTAGAGGGAAATGCAAAAAACAACAACAGGTAAGTGACATAGTATTCTAGCACATTTGTGCGAGCATTTAAGGCAAAAGTAAAAGCATTCGACCGAGTTGTACTATCATGCATTACACAAAAACTGATGGCCCTAGAAGGTAACTCAATCATCACTCAAATGTTGGTATTAATAATCATGTTTTCTATCCCTGGTTTGGTTGTTATTGATATTATTTGAGTCGGTCTTAGAATAACTAGATGGAAATAATCTTTACACGATTTAATCTTACAGTAATTGGTTTCTATTAGTCAATTGCTCAGGGTCAACAATACCTCTGAATTTCGAAAGTAGCATAAACATCGAATTCAGTTTAAATTAAAGGAAAGTACATGTGGAAAGGACAAGAATTAAAAGGAGAAAAAATTGCAGAAGGGAAAAAAGAGAAAAAATTATCTTTTCTTTGTGTGTGAACCACTTAAGAGACCTTTTAAAGAAAACCAGGTAACGTCTCTGTCAGGCCCGCAGATTTAAACAAAAAAAACCTTGGGTCTGGTATAGCCACGAAATATCATCCCACAGAAAAATGTTGAATCAAATTATGACACAACGTGGGACCCAGGCAACAAGTCTGGGTGTCATACTCGGTAGGTGCTCTACTGAGAGCCTGCATGGGAAAGGTGATGGTCATCCTGCGAATGGTGTCTGTTCTTTTTTCAGGAACATGGATGACGATTTAAGGAGCCACAAACAACAGAGACACAATCAAAAAAGATGGACTTGGGAAGACAACCAATATGCACTACACTGCTATTTCGAGAGCAACCCTACCTAAAGAGGATATAGAAAAAGAATAATAGAGATCTGGCAAGAATGCGCTAGTTTTCTGACTGAACGCCTAACACTTGCTGACCAAGTTAGGACTAAAATAAAAAAGGGTGTTTTCTGACATTGAAATACTAGAAATACGCCAGAAAACAAATAATTAGCAAGATAGTAATACATTATCAGATACACCAAATATTAAAAATCAAGAACAGTCTAACCGAAATGAACTGCCAAATTCTGAAAATAGAAACACCACACAACCAAACAATACATAACCAAGCACTAACACAAGATTACAAAGGATTAAACAAATTTAAAGAGAATAATAATCGGAAAAAAGACTACCTTACCATCACTAAACGATATCGGATGGAGGGCAGTTAAGACGGAAACGCAAAATATAAATCAAATACTAACTTATGCATCAACAAATTATATAACCGAATTAAATGAAGTGATCCATGCAGGGGTGAAATTAGTTTGTGAGAAAATTGGGATCCCCTCAAAAAAGCACGAAGAAAACATCAAAAACCAGGATGGGAAATTCGACAGGAAAATTCTCAAGGAGTAATTAATAATACAGGTACTCATCGAGTTATGTTGTTTCGAGTTAAGTCGTTCTCAAATTATATATCGTTTGTCTAAAATATATATGGAAATTTAAAAATTAAGTTTGAGTTATTTCATTCGACTTTTAGTCTGTGCGCCACAAATACTGAAATTGTAATATGACTACAAATGCATTAAAACATTTTTATAAAATTACGGTACGAATATAAGTATATAAATTCATATTGAAATACGTACTTTTACAGGAAAAGTTAATATAATCCTCATAAATCCTTGAGAACGAAATATGAAAACATACAAGACTCTGATTTACCGCCTGATTTAGAGATATTTAAGAGCTCATTTTATTTCAAATTTGATAGCAAACGACATTTACAAATAAAGGGTCCGTGATGTACTATAAAGATTGTCAAATTGTAAACATCTACATTTACAAGTATGTACGTACATTATTCGTAAATTTAGATTTTTTTTTACAATATTAAAAAGTAAAATGTATTTCTTTGTAAGCTTAAAATAGATTGTTATTGACCATGTGTAATTAAAAATGCATTAATAGATAAAATACAGAACTAGGAATGGCTATTCGTGGCTTAACCTGGTGACAAGTAAATTCGGAGACATGTAAATTCGATTTAAGTTGTTTTTCAACTTAAATCACCTCTGCTGGAACGAATTACCGACGTAAGGTGATATATACAACTACTTGTATTACTACTACTACTAAAACTAATAATAATATTAATGATAATGATAATAAGTAGTAGTAGTAGTAGTAGTAGTGAGCTGGAGAAATACACACCCATGGCATTGGTTGACAACAAAATGGCTAATGATATTGTCCCGAAAGCTTGAAATTTGAATGCCGCATAATATACCATATATCCCACATATTCGTAAAATTCATCACGGCATTCATGATAAAGTTGAACTTGGAATTGAAAGCAGGGGAAAAAAAACATTAGCAGTGTTTAAAATGTAGGGCGGTATCTTCAAGGAATATGTGTTTTAGCTATTACTGTTTGTAAAAACAATGATGTCGCTGAATTACATATTTAGGAAATGCACTGGGGGCTACAATTTTACAAAATCGCAAAATATGTTGAACCCATTTAAGTAAATAGACGATATGAAATTGTTTTTAAATATGTTATTGTTGTATTCTGGTTAGTGAATACAAGTAGCAGTAATAATAAGACAAACCACGATATGTGAGGGAATAGTAATATTTACAGGTAAGAGTATTTACAAGAGAGAGACTGTTAGTAATAAGAACATAGGATTAGTGATATAGTAAGGATATACTTCAACAATAGGAATGGCTCTTCTGGTCTGACTCGTAGACTGATCTGATCTGGACTGGGACTCCTGGTATTAGAGCTACTGCCATGGTGGATGGCCTAGCTCATTATGCTGAAAGGGTAGGTGATACCCAACAGTTATTAAAAAATGTAGATTCTGATAAAGACTATAAGAATATGTAGCCAGTTATTGGTATGGAATTTGGCATAGAAAAAATGTTCCATACTCATTAGGAGAATTGGATAAAAACAACTAATGAAGAAATAGAATAGAACTGACACGTCGAGAAAGAATCAGAACACTCGAAGAAAAGGAAAAGCACAAGTACTTGGAAATATTGGAAGCAGACACCATCAAACAAACAGAAAAGAAAAATAACAAATAAGTACCGCAGAAGAATGAGAAAACTTCATGAAAAATAGTTCTTCTGTAGAAATCTCAAAAAAATAATTAATACCGTGGTAATACTCCTCGTAAGATACAGCGAAATACGATTTTAGACGCATAAAATTCTCTGGGATTTGATATACAAACGGATCACTCAATCGCAGCAATAATTTCAGAATTATTGTTAATTATCAAGAAAAAAGAAGTTGTCATCTCTATGGATTTTTCTATCACAGCCTATCATGGAGTGGAAATTGAAAAGAAAAATACGAAAAGATAAACGAATAATTTGACTTTGCAAATGATTAGAAAAAGCTACGAAACGTTGAGTCTATGATACCAATAATAATTATCGCACAAGAACGATCTCTCAGTACTTAAAAAAATGTAGATGTTGAAATCTTACCATAGCATTGTTGGGATCGGTTAGGATACTTGAAATAGTATTGAATACCTGAGTCGATTTGCTATCATTCTGAACCCTGTAAGACATCAATAACTGACTCTGGCACCAAAAAAAAATTCTCAGATAGAGGAATAACAGTCTCATTTAAGTATACTATCATATCTTCGAAGAATTCAGTTTAATATTCTAGAACTTTATCATGAGTCATTTTTTAGATTACGATCTCTCCCTCCCATAGAGTGAAGGGAAAAATGTTAGATTGCATTTTAATATATAAATACTTTATTTTGATCAGATAACGGAGGCAATTAAAACATACTCTCTCTCCCTTTATCTCCCTCTCTCTCTCTCTCTATATATATATATATATATACATATGATATTTTTAATGGAAATGTTTTATTTTTTCTAAGGTCCCATTCTTACTTAGATGTTAAAAATATTATTTGATAATGGGCGTTTTAAACGACTAAAAAAAGTCTCATGCCAGAAAACCTGGACCTGGCTAAGAAAAAGAAATTTTAAGAGAGAAACAGAATCTCTCCTAATAGCATCACAAAACAACGCCATAAGAACCAATCATATCAATGCGAAAATAGATAAGACGTAACAAAATAGCAAATATAGTTTATGTAGTGATAGAGACGAAGCCATCAATCACATAAGTGAATGCAGCAAATTACCACTGAAGAAGTTTAAGACTAAACACAACTGGATGGGCAAGGTGATCCACTGGGAGATGTGCAAGAAATTTAAATTTGACCATACAAACAAATGGTATATGCACAAACCAGCACCTGTCCTAGAAAATGACACACATAAACTCCTATGGGACTTTGACATACAGATGGATAACCTAATCTCGGCCTGACGACCAGATCTGATAATAATCAACAACAACAAAAGAGAATTTGCTAAATTGTGGACATTGCTGAATAAAACTGAAAGAAAGTTAAAAGAAGGATAAGTACCTCAACCTCGCTAGGGAATTGAAAAAAACTATGGAACAGGAAGGTGACAATTGTACCAATTGTGATTGGTGCTTTT
>OY757924.1:83363416-83491602 GCA_963585895.1 Sepioteuthis lessoniana | reverse complement strand
CCAAATAGTCTGATTATAAAATATGCTAAATGAACATCAAAAAACACATTTGTTGAAAGTTGAAGAGAAGAATTTCCTTTTGTAGTGGCCGTTTCTTATTTCTGCCTTTTTAGTGCCGGTTGTACGTTTAAAGATTTCTCAGGAACTAAAAGTAATAAACAAAATCTTTGTTTTAAATAGCCATAATATGCTTCAAAAATGTTTCCGATAGAATTACGATGTAAACTGTTACCCAAATGACCGATTTGAGCGTTATAACCGCCAGGTGTTCGCTTTATGGCTATCATTGAGAATCCACTCGTTATCTTGTGTATTTTCGCCTTAATAATCTTAGGTAACTTGACAAAGACCGCAGCAACAATAATAACTCATTTGGTCAGGAAAATAAATGCATTAGTCAAGACTATTAACATGTAATTCACGACTATGAAGAAGTGATTGGAATCTGTGAAATTTGATACAAGCCAAATACTTGCGAGCCAAGCAAAATAAAGAATTTTTTTTTCTAAAATTGAAATCTTACAAATATTTAAACAGGTATACTGTGAAGGAAATACACAAGCACACCCTAAAAGACTTTTCAACAGAAAGCTTTTAAAATGCAACTGGACTGCAAATATAATTTCTAGTCAAATGAAATTATATATATATTAGCTCAGCAACTACATAAACGGTTTACCGAATAGATGTGTAAAGGTAAATTCATGTGGATCTAAAGTGATTTCAAAAAAAGAACCATCCCAAATAATCACAGGTCTATAAAGTGTTTGGAAATGACATGTAATCATCATCATCATCATCCAGTCGTACTGATAAGTGATTCCCTTGTGCCTCTCTATCTCTCTCAGCGTCTATCCCTAAGGCTTCGAAACTGCATTCAGTGTCCGCATTTGGCTGATGTATTTAAGTTTTTGACGGTCGGCCATGTTTGGAAGCTCACAATAGAACATTACTTATGAGTTTATACTTACATCTCTACCAGCGCCCAGTATTTCTTGTTTGTCATACTTGATTGTTTGTGAATAGGTAGGAAATTGACCGATCAAATGTTGTTTTGTGGTGCAATGCTTCCATAATTTGTTCAAATCAGTGTAAAACATCTTCGGAATCCTAACTGCACACATTAAGAGCTGAAATCTATATCTCACTTTAAACAAGATTGGAAAAATGTGTGGCTTCGAAGGAGATTTAAACTGTCACCGTATTTCGAGGTTCTTAATATATGGATGTGTCATTGAGAACTAAGAAGATTAAATACCACGGATTAGCAATGATATGAAACCTTTATCCGACAATAATAATGATAATAATAATAATAATGATAATATGCACTATCACCATAACTATTTGTGATAGTGATGATTTCCTTGAGTCACGTATTTAGGAGATGGACAACATGATACAAACTTCATATATCGCAAAAAAATCAACCCATTAATATAGGTGGACAACATCAAATTGTTTGCGAAAAATGAAAAAAAAAGGAAATTCTACTACAGGCGGTGAGAATATCTAGTGATGATGTAGTGATGGAATTTGATATATGTGACATGCTTATAATGAAAAGAAGAAAACGACAAATGAGAGAAGGAATCGAAGTACCAAGTCAAGGACAATTTAGATCCTTCGGAGAAATGAAATCTTACAAATGATTGGGAATACTGGAAGCGGAAACAATTAAATTTGCGGAGATGAAAGAAGAAAATAAAGCAATAACTTATGAGAACGAGAAAACTTTTCGAAACCAAACAACTTTACAGGATTCTCATCTCAGGGATAAATAGATACCTGGGCTGTCCCCATCGAAAGATACAGGGGACTATTCTTAAAGTGGACCAGAAAATAAGACAACTCTTGGTGATGCATATGGCCTTACCATCACAGAGATGACGGAGACATAGTGTATGTGTCAAGAAAAGAAGGAGGAATAAGATTTTCCAGCATTCAAGAGAACATCGATGCATCGATACTAGGACAAGAAGAGAACATAAAAAAGCGCGCTGGAAGACTGAATTATAGCGAACAGAAACAATACAGACACCGGAAACATCAACAGAAGAAAAACAACTAGACAACAAAAATGAGGAGAAAAGCAAAAATATCAAGATTTCAACAGACAAGCAAGCAAAATCACATACGAGAAAATATGGGTATAGCTAAAAAAGGAAACATAATGAGAGAAACTTAATATTTTCTGATAGCTGCAAAAAGCTACGCCGAAAAGACTAACAATGTCAAAGCAACAGTAGGCAAGATGCAACAAAAGAGCTGATGTTTGTTATGTGGTAATAGAGACGAAACGATCAGTCCTATAATAAGGGAAAGCAATTAATTAACGCGAAAAGGGTATTAAAGAAGACACTACTGAGTGGGGAAGGTGATTCACTTATTGTTACGTAAGAAGTTTAAATATGAGCAGACAAATAAATGGTATGAACAAAACCAAGAATCTCTGCCAGAAAATAAGACAGAAAATTAACTGGGATTTTGATATGCAGACGAATTATCTAACCTCAGCTAGACGACCAGACCTAGTGATAATCAAAAAGAGAACATGCTGAATAGTGGATTTTGCAATTCTTGCTGACCACAGTGTAAAATCTAAAGGAAAGGAATAGATAAGTATCTACCTAGACCTTCCTTGAGAACTGAAAAAATAAATTTGAAGATAAAAGGGATGGTGATACCAAATGTAATTGGTGTACTTGGCACAGTCACCAAATACCTGGTACAGGAACTGGACGACTTGAAATTAAGAGGACGAGTTCAGGCTATTTAGCGGACAGCATTTTTAAGATCGGTCAGAATACTGAAGGATGTCCATGAGACTTGAAGAGACTAATTATCACTCAAACTCCAGTAAGAAACTATCAGCGAATGCTGATGTAAATAACTCTCAAAAAATTAGAATAATGATAAAATAATTAGACCTTTTAGAGAACTGAAAAAGCAATGGAACATGAAGTTAACATTGAAAGAAATTGTAACTGTTACGCTAGTGACGATATCCAAAATGTTTTTAAAGGAGCTGGAAGAGTTGGAAATTAAAGCACGTGCAGAGATCATTCAAATTACAGCATTGTTTAGATCGGCCAGATTATTGAGAAGAGTCCTGGAACCTTGATAAGACTTACTGTCACGTAGATTCCTGGGGGAAGACAATCATCTAATACTGATGACAAAAACTTGCACAGAGTATTGAAATAATGAAGAAATAATCAGGAGTCTTCGATAAAAAATATAAATACAATGGAGGTGCCCGTGGTGTAATGGTTATCGTCGTAGGAAATGAACACGGCGACACGAGTTCAAATTCTGGACGAGACTGATTGCATTTCACATAGCACTAATACCCTTGGGAAAGGTATGAATCCAATTATTCTTTCTCCAGCTATGAGTAAATAGTAGGGCAGCCTGAGTTCTTTAGCCTTCTTTAGGCAACTAGTCTAGGAGAAGGACAATTCTGAATTCAAATCAACTCCACTTAAAGATTGACTTTGTGTCATATCCTGCCCGATCGGAGGGGTTGGTAAATATGGATAAAAGAAAAAAAAAGACAATATTAGAGAATCTTGGAAGTGAACTCTATCAAACGAGAACGCTTCTGGAAACTAACTTCTACGGCAAAAATCTCCTGAAAGGAATGAACAACTGGGTAGTAGGCTTTGTAAAACACTTGGGACCATTCTTAATACGGACAACGAAAGAACTCAGACAAATGAACTAGAAAATATCTTGATGAAGGTGTTCAAGTATTTACATCGGAAAAATACCATAGACAGAATTTATGAGTCAAGAAAAGAAAGAGAAAGATGAATTGCCAACAATGAAGATGGCGTCTATGCATCAATACGTGGACTTACAGATGACATAAATATAACAAAGTAGCGTTAATTAAATTGCTTAAAAACAGCAGAGAAATCATAAGGACGTTGAGAACAATACTTGGAAAAAAATAGGAAGGAAACTTTGTAGGTATTTCCGATGACAGACTGGAGAAATTTCACAGATAGGCATGGTTACAAAAAGAAAACCTGAATAGAGAAACTGAATCTCTTCTAAGAGCAGCTCCTATAAACTCGAAAAGATCAATTATATTAAACCTAAAATCGATAATAATCAACAGAATAGCAAGTGTACATTATGTGGTAATAGAGACGAAATCATTAATCTCTTGATTAGCGAAAGAATCAAACTTGCGCAGAGGTACTGTAATTCTAGACACTACGATATAGAAAAATGATCCACTGTGGTATCTGCAAGAAAAAAAAAAAAACGATATAATACCAAATGACTTATGCACATACCAAAATCCGTCATGGAGAATCAGAAGCATCACATGATATGAATCGTTAAAAACAAATTGATCACCTTATCCCATCTAGCAAACCAGACCTAATGATAATGAACGAAAAAACGAGAACTTGCTTTTTAAAGTATTTAATCGTACCGGCAAATCACAGTAAGAATGCAAGAAAATAAAAATAGATACGACTATTTAGAGCTTGTCAGAGAACAGAGAAATATTTAAACCTGAGGGTTTCAGTAATACCAATTGTAATTGGTGTGCTTGTAAAGGTCACCTAATTGTTGGAAAGGTGGTTGAAAGAGTTTTCAATGACATTGACAAAATCCAAACTACGTAATTGAGAGGGGCTACAATACTAAGAAGACGCAGACGCAAGTGAAAATCAACCAGCTAACGTTGCTGTGAAAAATTCCCAAGACATATTAAAATTTACAATTTATTTATTGGTAAATCACTAAGTTACACACACCAGGATATTTATAGCGAGGCACACAATCTTTTATTGGTAATGTTTACAATTTATACATATCATCGTTTACAACAATCATTACCTCTTCTTTTTTCTCTTCTGTTTTGACCGACAAAATCCATTTAAAACAAGGCATTCATTGTATTACGAAATTTCAAGACAAAGGACGTATTTTAAGAAAGTATGTTATTCTTGAATTGTATTTAAAATATGAATTTATCCGTGAAATGTTATTAAGAATAGTAGACACGATTAGAATATTGTTATAAAAACATAGGTTGTTTGAAGTGACAGAAAAATCATGTTCCTTTTAAACGAAATTGGTATGAAAATAGATTATGTATTCGTTTGAAATAATCTTGAAAGACAATGTTCTGTATTTTTTACTCATTAAGCTACACACACTAACACGCACGCACACATAAACACACATAAATACCGACACAGACTAACACATGCATACGCACTAACCTAGACACACACTTATATAAAGACAAACACATATATTTTCACTGTTGTGCACGTATATACCGAATCTGACACGACTTTCGAGAAGAAGGCGATCTCTTCGATGCACAAAGAAACCAACAGAAGATTATGTGTTTCGTGGTTAATATGTTAATCCTATTTACCAACCCCTCCGCTCGGACAGGATATGACACAAGATCAATTTTTAAGCGGAGTTTAACAGGTTTTAATTCAGAGCTTTCCTTCTCCTAGACTAGTTGCCTCACCAAGGCTGAAGGACACAGTATGCCCTACTATTTACCCATAGCTGGAGGTAGAATAATTGGATTCCCAAGGGTATTAGTGCTATGGGAAATGCAATCAGCCTCGTCCAGGATTTGAACTCGTGTCTACGTGTCTATTTCCTTCGACGATAACCATTACACCACGGGCACTTGTTAATAGGTTAATCAGCGTAAGGTAGTTCGAATTCAAGTTCCGGGATTACTTTCACTTTAAGACCAATATGTTGGGAAATATATTAACCTTATAGAATATTCATTTTTTTAGCCTTAAAATAATCGACTTTTTACTTGTGACGACTATGGACACATTGATTAAATAGATTTTCCCAACATGTAAACACGCTCACACGGGCGAACAAATCATTTTTATTCAACTGGCCATAGCTGTGTTTTCTACACACACACACACACACACACACACACATATATATATATATATATATATATATATATATATATATATATATACATAATGAACATTATATTTTACTTATTTTTATCATGTGAGTTATAACGATTATCAAATTGTTTGTTTCTTAATTGTTGTTGTCACATTCCATTTGTTTACGTGCTAGTAAAATTTGTGTTGTATTTGTAGAAACAAAATCTGAAAGTAACCCCCGTAAACTATGGAAAGTACTTAGTCCTCCACAACCTCTTATCCCTTAGGTATGGTTTAATGAGAACAACTGTGGATTTTATATTGTATCAGCTGTTGTTGGTCACTTAATGCCGAATCGATCCAATGTATATTTTTATTAAATATATATCATTTGTAAATAAACAGTTTGATGAAAACATATACAAACCAGGAATTTTAATGCACAGTGTTAAATGGTTTCATGTATTCATATTAAACACAAATAATTCTACTCTACATCCATTAAATCTCCGGGACTGAAGCTTTATCATCTGATTGTTTAGTATCATGTCGAGGGCACTCGTTTTAGGAGGTGTTTTACCCTTCTGTATACTTGCAGTCAGCATATTCATAGCAAATGGGCTGAAATATTATGGCAGTTCTTCTCTAGGGGTGGCTTTGGTTTTAAATGACTAACAAATCTTAATCTTCCATCAAACAAGAAAACTCAACTATTTAACAGTACCCTTAGATGCGCATGTGATAATTCAGCCCAAGTACACATATATGTACATACATACATACATACATACTTTTACATGCATAGTCACGCGTGTAAGTCCGTTATGCATAAATGTTATCATTGCGAGAAATGGAAATAATGAGCTGAATTTAAACCTCGGAGAAGGAAACCCTGCATTTCAAACAAGATTTACCCGTAAAAAATAATTCTTTCACATCCTGACTGCGGTGAGGGGTATTGGAGAGATAGAAAAGTAGACAGAAAACACACACACACACACACACACACACACACACACAGACGCACATGCACATACACCAAGAACAAATAAAAGTGCACTTTATGTATTTAGCAACAGAAGTCATTCTGTATTAGAGAGTTTGTTGCAGACGCTTATTAAAGATGCACATTTTTTAAGCGATCAATTGTAGTGAATAGAAGAGTCATTTATTTATTTATTTTTATTTTTGTTGTTATTGTTGTTTGCTTATGTGTTTGTGTTTGTTTGTTTTGGTAGAACTGGTGAAAGAATATTGATTATGATAAACACTTTTTGGTAATATCTAAGTAAAATATACCGACCATCGACTTGTTTGAACTGATTTCGGTATTTGCAAAAAAAATACATGATCAATATATCAGTAAAAAAGTTTTTCGCAGAAGTTTTATTCATTGGCTATTCATAATAACATATTTTTAAGAAGAAACTCTATATAAGCCAAAGGCATTTGAGTATGAATGTTTTTTTTCATATTATTTTATTGAAATAAATCGTAAAAAAATTAAAGTAAAATATACATTATTAGAAAAGCTATTTGATTTAACTTGGTGTGTTTTTTTTCTTTAGTGGCATATCAAACTTCTTGGGCAACTTGATGCCAAATCCATTCTTGAAGAAGGAGAGCAGTGATAATCATCATCATCATCTCGTGCCGCCAGCACGAATAGAAGTTGGCGACTATAGACAAGGGTGACCTGAAGGCTCCCTTTTCGATAGCTATTCCTTGGTTTGCTCCATTTAACCCTTGACCTGTACCTTATAATGCTGAGTCTGAAGCAAGGAGGCATGAAGTACAATTTTTTTGAGTCTTTGGTGTAACTCGACCTGGGACTGAACCCCGGTCTCCAGGAAGTTTAGCGAACAGTCTAGCCTCTATGTATTTAACCCGATATAATCGGAAATAAGTGAATTCATACATGTCCAATGGCATTCGTTCTGAAGTGAACGTAATAGCCTGACTGGAGTTCGAACTCACTAACTACAATTTGCCAGTCCTACTTGTTAGTCTCTACGCCAGCAAAATTACCACAGAACAGATATTGGTAGGAAAATGGGAATACACAAATTCAAATTTTAATTACACAGAGATTGTTGACCCCTTATATACACAGAAAATTGAAACTGGATTTAGGCTTTTTTTTTTGTAAAAATTAATTCCGTCCTGCATGAAATACAGTCTTCTCTGAGCATGTTATTGATTGAGGTTTGGTTTGGTTTCTTTGTTTAATGACATATCAACCTTTTTAGGTTATTTAATGCCAAAGCCATTCTCCAAGAAGAACAGTAGTGGCACTATTTAACCCATAGCTTGGAGGATAATGGGGTTCATACCTTTCCCAAGTGTATTTGCCCGAAAGTGAACGTAATAGCGCGACTGGAGTATGAACTCGCGTACTACGATTCCGCAGTCCATCGCTTTAACCATTACACCACGAGGTGTTCACGTGCACGCGCATGGCGGACGTGACATTCAGAGATGTCAAAATGAAAATCCCTGATAGAGGGATGTGAATGACGCCATGCACCGGAAGCGAGCGCGGAGGATTTTGGAGGATTTGAAAAAAGTCAGTTAGTTGAGTTGAGAACAAGACTCTGAACGGGAAGAGTCGACTTTCGGGGCGCGCTTAGGGCAGACGAATTTGTGCGCTACGGGCGCTGCACGGGATACGGGGGCAGATGGAAAAGCCAGAAGAGAAAGAATGTGTGTCTCTCTCTTTATGTCGAAGAACCTTTGAACTCAAAGGTAATAAAAAGTTTCGTACCTGAACTAAGAAGTTTGTAAGTGTTTTTCGTGTTTAGGGATTCCTATGTTCTATGTATATATGTTATGAACATTCTATGTACATTTCACATATCCGTATCTGGCTATGGAACAAGTAGAAAGACCAACTTCGGACGCAACACCAACAGTGAGAGACTTATAACATTTGTCCGAGACTGATTGCATTTCACATAGCACTAATACCCTTGGGAAAGGTATGAATCCAATTATTCTCCCTCCAGCTATGGGTAAATAGTAGGACAGACTAGGTTCTTCAGCCTTGGTGAGGCAACTAGTCTAGGAGAAGGAAAACTCTGAATTCAAACCTGTTAAACTCCGCTTAAAAAATTGACCTTGTGTCATAACCTGCCCGAGCGGAGGGGTTGGTAAATAGTAACATTTGTCCGACTGTACCACTTGAGTTGATAAATAATTAACTCTTTATTTCACTGTGCATCTCTTTCTTTCCACGATACAACAGTTATAACTTTCACTTTCGAATTAATACGCTTTAAAAAGGCATGTGTTATGAACATGTTATGAACATTCTAAATACGTTTCACATATCCGTATCTGGCTATGGTACATATGGATTGATCGTACATTTTCACTAAGTCTTGGCCGGCGTAGAAGTACTTCAGCTAGTATTAAAACAGAAAAGGATAAAATATTCCTTGTGTTTTTCAAAATTTAATTTAATTTTCTTTTCTTTTTTTTGCATTAAAATAGAACATTGTTTACGGATTGTTGGAAACTGCACAACGCTACAATGAACAATTTTTTCATTGATCATTGTCGCATAATGCAATTTCCACTAATCCGTTAAAATATTCTCTTTTAATATAATCAAACGCAGATAATTTGTTCCTATTTTGTGGCGACGCAAGCTAGACCGTCTACGCTAGGCAGGAAGTCAATACACATATGTCCGGGGGCAATAACAAAATGGGACAGAAAATGCATTCTATACAAATAAGTTGAGATGAGACGATGCTGTCGGGTTAACTGTCCTAAGTTGAATATGTCAATAATTGCTTCGAAGTATTCCGTGAATAGAGAACGTGGCCGTTCTTTTATGGTGAGATATACAATTTATCAGAAATATTAACAAAATATTTTTGCGACTGGTTGATAATTCAATAGATTTAGAAACTTTTATAAAAACACATTAAATGCAATTTTTTATAATGGTAATGATCTTATTTAAATCTCAAGCTGAATACATGGAAATTACACGATTTAATAAAGATACACATCATATTACACCGTTTCATATACATATATTGTTTTTTTCTAATATTCTTTGAAAAGTACAGGATAGAAATAAGACAAAACAATATTTTGTTATCTAATATTAGTTGTATTTCATCAAAAGTTAGACAGAATGGTTTAGAGCCGTTCGTTAGTCAAGACAAAAGCTTGTATGTAGGCCAAAGGTAATTTCGTAACGCAATTTACTTGCTGACAACCGCTTTAAAAGTATACGTACGGGAATAGTTAAATTTCAGTAAGCTTAATCCAGATACACTTGACAAAACATAAGCTCAAAGGTACATACGGCGTTTGGTATTATGATACATATCTTCAAATTGAGGTTTAAATCGTCGGATGATTCAAACGTTTAGCAATATTTTGAGTACGTGAATTCCTATTTTCCTTGGAAAATTATTATTATTAGATTGAGGCTCAACCCTGATCATAGTCTATTATTTATTGTGTACTTGTGAGACTGGAGATTCTGTTATTCTCTAAAATGCCGTTACAACTTTAATTTAAGAAAAAATCATATAAGCAAGCAAAATCCAATTGGTTAATGTAGATAATAATAACTAAATATGTTGATATCAAAATTAATGATGATATCATTATCTCTACTCGGAATTTGTGATCAAGATGTAGCTTCTCACTATCCAGATGATTAGGAGGTTTAATTTAGTTTACAAATTTTTCTGTTATATTACCTGATTATATATTGTGTAGTGTAAAAAAACAAGAAATTGAAATTCGTTTCTATTAGTAAAATGCATTTTCATTTTAATAGTAAAAATAATAAATATCTATAACTTTATATTTGGACTATTAGGATCCACATCATCTAAACTTAATCATAACAGATACAAAGGAATCATGGTTGACCATTGTCAAATATATTTACGGTTTGGAATAATGGTTTAAATTTTGGCGAATAACCCCACCCCCAAAAAGTCAAAAGATAAAACAATACAACAAAAAACAAACATAAGAAACAAAAGAAAAATAAAACCATGGAGCATTTAAAATATAAATAACATACACACACACACACACACACACACACACACAAATATATATATATATATATATATATATATATATATATATATATATATAGATAGATAGATAGATAGATAGATAGATAGATAGTCTGCGTCCGAAGATGTATGGCTATTGTTATATATATTTTTTTCTAGCAATTTTTTTTTTAGGAGAAAGCCCAAGAGCACATTAGCTGAGAGTATTAATTACGTAAACGGAAACTGTATGAAAATAATCGTTTAATTTACATGCTTATATTATTCAGAAGATTCCATCTGATACGAAAAATCTAGCATATGTTCAAATTAGGATGGGTTAATTTACGAGAACACCCCTTTTTCTGATTTCATAACTTTTCTAAGACTTCATTTTTTGAACCTCTTTACTCTCACCGGAGAATTTAAAATTTGCATATTTTTTCTTTCTTTTTACTATTTTTTTTTCCTATACAAATATAGGCTGTAATCCATATTTGCTATTTTTCAACCTGAATTTCATTATTTTCAGTCGTCTGAAGAGACGGAGTGTATAATGATATGGAGGTGCCCGTGGTGTAATAGTTATCGTCGTAGGAAATTGACCCGGCGACTCGAGTTCAAATCCTGGACGAGACTGATTGCATTTCACATAGCACTAATACCCTTGGGAAAGGTATGAATCGAAATATTCTCCCCTCCAGCTATGGGTAATCAGTAGGGAAGACTAGTTTCTTCAGCCTTGTTGAGGCAACTAGTCTAGGAGAAGGAAAACTCTGAATTAAAACCTGCTAAACTCCGCTTAAAAATTGACCTTGTGTCATATCCTTCCCGAGCGGAGGGGTTGATAAATATGTATAATGATATTCTCTGCCGAAATAGATTTATAATGACAATTTAACCAGGTTTGAGTTTCCTTCTAATTCTACTATATATATATATATATATATATATATATATATATATATATATATATATATATATATATATATATATATATATATATTCTGCATCTGAAAGAAAAAAAACAAAGAAAGAAAATGGTTTGGTTTGGTTTGGTTTGATGGTATGCCAACCATAACATTATGCCAAATGCCGTTTATAATAAGATAGATATATATGATTTGTAAACATTTTATTGATAACATTTTTAAATAAACCGAATCTTATTTTTTCTTTTTTTGCATGCAGTTAAATGGTTTGAAATATTGCTATCCAATACGAATCATTCAATTTAATTTTAATCATTTGTCTGCACACAGCTAAATGATTTCAACATTGCTATGTAACAGTAAAACTCTTCCCAAATTTAAATGTATATACATGATATGTAAGAGATTAGATTGCCAGTTGTTTTATTTTTAACTGAGGGAGAACGAATATGTTACCACCCTAATATCTCTATTGTTTCTACCTAATTAATATTCAATAGTAATTATTTGTTTGCACACAGTTAAAATGTTCCAAGTATTACTATGTATCACTAACAGTTCAGTCATTTGTTTACACAGTTATATGGTCAAACTGTTGTATTTCAAACAATTCAATTTAGCATAAATACACAGTTTAAATATCAAATAGTTCTATTTGACCAATAGATAGGACCCTATCAGAAGCTACCACTCAAGACTAAGTAGACCTGGGAGTGATGGTAATGAAGGAGTACTCCGCATTCCCCCAAAATCCAGCATTACTGGAACCTCGGCAGCAAATTTTTTTAGGGATATATCAAGGACACTTATTGGGTGAGTTTTACCCCTCAGCAGAAATGCATTCGGTGTATTCTACAGCCTCAGCCGACAAGACTGGTCATTGTTGGAATTTTATACCTCAGGAGAGATGCAGTCGTAGTATTGTATAGTTCCAGGCTACAGAGCGAAAAGATTGGTTTGTTCTTTTTTAATGGCATATCAATCTTCTTGGGTTATTTAATCCCAAAGCCATCCTTCTAGAAGAGCATTAGTGGTACTATTTAACCCATAGCTCGTAAGATAAAAGGGTCCATACCTTTCGCAAGGGTATTTGCTGAAAGTGACTGTGGTAACGTTACTGGAGTTCGACTTCGCTTACTATAATTCTGTTGTCCAGTGCTTTAACCATTGGGATAAAAGAGAGAAAAAGAAAAAAAAAAATGATTCTATTATTATACTACTCTGGATAACTGTATTAGAACCAATTGCAAGGTAAATATACAAAATAAAATACCGTATACTATATATAACTTATTAAGATTCGTTTATTCTATTATATAGGAATCACATTGCATCTCTTACATACTAATACTAGGATCGATGTTAGCTTGTTTGTTTGGTATATTGATCGTTGTTAAACTATTTTTGGTCGATTGAAGAAAAAATAATAGTTGATTTTTAAATAAAAATAAAATCATGGAAAATGGCACTTAAATGAATAAGGACACTGTGACATTGTAGGCGACGAAAATTGAGACATATATAATAATATCCTAATTTGTCTTTAGATAATGAAACAAAGCCAAACTAAAATCAGTTCAACAATGTCTCCCATTATCTAAAACAAAAAATTATAATTAACAAATCATCAAATCATTTTAAACCGACACATACTTAAATCTTATCAGTCATAACAATGTTTTGATATACAATACAGTAATGTCGATAACAAGAATCTTAAACTTGTAAAAATCTTAAAAGTAACTGCAACATATTTTTTTTTAAAAGAATCAATGTATTAATGTATTTAAAGATATATTTTAAACAATATCTTAAACTTATTGATTTGTTTCATATATTAGACCCCAACAGCTTCTATTTATTCGTCAAAGTAATCATGCAAGTAATAGCAACAAAGACTTGACTCAAACCTTCCGTTAAGACAAGAACTGAATACAATGCAGGACCTAGTCAGCATGTTATGATAATATATATGTCTCAATTTTCTTCGCCTCTAATGTCTCAATTCACCTTAGTTATTTACGTCCAATTTTTAAAAAAGTTCAACTATCTAAAATGTTTTAAAAATAGACTTACCGTTTGATCGCAAAGTCTACTTAACATATAAACTTGGGACAATCGACTTTAATAAAGTTCAGATTGATTTTTAATGTTTTATTTTATTTCAATAAATATGAACAAATCTCATCTATAAATCATAAAGGAAATCCAATAACAAAAGGAAATAACGGTATTTCTTTTCTTTTAATGATTAATTCAGTTAAATTCTGAAAATTTAGCATTGAATGACGGAAATGATGAAGAGAGCATTCGTGCAAGTTGTTTAATTATTAGATTATAACTCGACTGTTTCAAAAATGTTTAACGTAATAATAATTAATTATTTATATTAAAATAAATAAAATAAAATACGGATAAATTTAATGTTTTTTTATGCTTTCTTTTAACTTTTTGTTTTATTTTCTAATAATTCAATATAATATTTCATTACATTAAAACTTGAATATTTACGTGAACGGGTGGTGTATATTTTTACTCGATTTTACAAAAAAAATCATTACTCTTTTGAATACATTTTCTTTCGGTGTTAGAAGTACGAAAACTAATACAACGAATTTAAAGAAAGGGACTCTTTAATGAAAAATAAGCGAAAGTAGAAAGAATGAAAACAGGTAACAAGAAGCTATTATGAAAGAAAATAGAGCATCATGAATTTATCGGAAAAGAGTGTGAAAAATATGATAAAATGTGAAGAAACGACGATAATGTACAGAATCTAATGTAAATCCTTGCACCCATCTGAAGCAAATTATTGTTATTAAATATTTACAAATAAAATTAGAGGACGTATATGTTGGTTTAAAGTTCGACCATTAATAATGTCTGTGTTTAACTGGGTTATTTTGGCCTTACTGTTAAAAAATGCTGTTATCAGTTACTATAATTTGATTTTGTCATCTTACAATAGGAGTAATACAGAATATGAATGATTAAAATATCTGATCAAGAATTAACACTGGAAAATGAAAATCCATGCTTTTGTTAGGAATTTGTCACGAGAGACAATATATCTGGACTCAGATCTCCGCACGTCAACGCAAATTTTCATGGGAAACAATGAATTGCCCATGCAGCAAGTAACCCCTTTATTCAGCCACCGAATTTTCTCCAGGGAATTACAAATACCGACAATCTATAGCATCAAGATGAGTTCCCAGAACACAGTCAGAGATTTTGTCGGAGTGCTTTTGGGATTCAGTTCCTGATTTTAAATACAATGTGTTATGTAGAATTATTACCCACCAAAGCTAGAAATTGCACTGGGTCATTGAATTTTAAGCATAGGAGTAAGGTGTAGGGTTTGAAATGGAGTGAATTTCCCTAAAAATTAGCACGAAATGAACTGAAACTGCATCGACAGGATTTTGAAATCGGCTCGATAAATCCTTATTCTCTATTGATAAATATTATGTAACCCAAACTGATCAGAGATCACCTCCCTTCAATTTTTATCATGTCAATATTTTTTTAAGAACCAATAAATGTTGCAATTAAGTTCATTGGAAATAATAGTTTATTTTTTTGAATGTAACATTTCTATATATATTCCAAAATATATGCAGACGATATAAGATACAAAATATTAATTACCTTGGGTTTTTTACCATGAGTCCTTGCTTCGTTATTGCGTAGTGATTAAAAATTAAAGCGTACAAGATATGGGTGCCTATTTCCACATAGAATTGTTTATGAATATATCTTTCTATAACATAAATTGATTCTATATAGGGAAAGATAGAGTGAATTTCTAAAGATTTGACATTTTTCTTATATATATATATATATATATATAGAGAGAGAGAGAGAGAGATATTTCATGACAAGGTAATTTGCATAATGGTTAGAATGATTTCTAATTGTCCGTGAGATCAGGGTTTAGTACCATGTTGAGTCTTACCTAAGACTTAAAAAAGACTTGGGGGTGTCCTCGTGGTGTAATGGTTAAAGCGATGCACTGCGGAATCGTAGTACGCGAGTTCGTACTCCAGTCGCGCTATTACGTTCACTTTCGGGCAAATACCCTTGGGAAAGGTATGAACCCCCTTATTCTCCCTCCAGCTATGGGTAAATAGTAGGACGGACTAGGTTCTTCAGCCTTGGTGAGGCAACTAGTCTAGGAGAAGGAAAACTCTGAATTCAAACCTGTTAAACTCCGCTTAAAAATTGACCTTGTGTCATATCCTGCCCGAGCGGAGGGGTTGGTAAATAGTACCTAAGACTTAAAAAATGTTACTTGATGCCTTCCTGGTAAATACTCTGCATTAGAAAGTATGGATCAAAGGTAAGAGGGGCAATCAGGGAATAGAGTTGTTCTTTCCTACCCAACGGTATAGCAAGTAGCTATTGAAAAAAAATAGCCTTTGGGTCACCTTCGACTTCGGTCGGCCAACGTATTTATATAAATGTATAAGTATATATATGATTATCACAATATAAAAAACAATATTGCAATTATTTTATGCACAAATAAACCATCAAGAAAAGGTCATGAAAAGCAAGTATAAATGAATTGCAGGAGCATGCTCTCTCGTTTATGCTGTACAAAAATCATTACAAAGCTCAACTATTAAAACAATGCAATTATGTACATACGAACAAATCATACGGATACATATTTTCTTAAACGGTGTTTAGGGGGTGTCCTCGTGGTGTAATGGTTAAAGCGATGGACTGCGGAATCGTAGTACGCGAGTTCGTACTCCAGTTGCGCTATTACGTTAACTTTCGGGCAAATACCCTTGGGAAAGGTATGAACCCCCTTATCCTCCCAGCTATGGGTTAAATAGTACCACTACTGTTCTTCTACGAGAATGGCTTTGGCATTAAATAACCTAAAAAGGTTGATATGCCATTAAACATAGAAACCAAACCATTAAATGGTGTTTATAAAAATCAACGTATTTTTTAAAAATTACTTTTTCGACTTCAATACAAAAAGTAATGTCCAGGTTGAAGCAATATATCTGAAATACTGTTTAAAACCTTATCTATGAAACCCTTTTCTTTAAGTGAATTGCAATCTAATGGGAGTAGTTGTGATTCAACAACATAAGGAGATTTTCCATTACTATATTGAAGACAGGAATAGCGGGAATCAATAATCCGGCAATATTCCTGGATTGTATTGTGCGCAAATCAGGGTTTCTCTCGCTGTGCACATGCGTTTTCACACGCCACAAGACGTTAGGAGTACATTGTTCGAAATTCAGACTGAAAGGTGCCAGTTGATAAGATTTGTTACGAAAATGCTAAAAAGAAATGTAAAAAAAAATTTGTCTTCTAATTCACTAAACAGAAATAAATGCTAAAAGAAAAACCCTAAATTTTTGCTTTGAAAAAATTATTTCCCATCAGAAATGTCTCTTGCAATTGATATAAAGTAAAGTTAGCGACCATAGTCGAGGGTGACCCGAAGGCTCCCTTTTCGATAGCTACTACACCAAGGTGTAGGGGAGGGCGCTACTCCATTCCCAGGATTACTCCACTTTACCCTTGAACCGTACCTTATAATGCTGAGTGTTAAGCAAGGTGGTATCAAGTACCATTTTTAAAGTCTTTGGTATGACTCGACCTGGGATTGAACCCAGGTCTCCCGGGCCATTGGCGAACACTCTAACCGCTGGGCCAATGTCCCGGTTTTACCTTATTCTAATTGATATTGAAGTAGAAAGATTGTGTTGCGCAGGTATCTATTTCGCAGATGAAGCTATTTTAAAAATTGGCATTCAAAAACTCTTTCACTAAGAACCAATAATTACCGATGTTGGAAACGCAACAGGGTCATGTTTGAAAAAAATCAAAATAAGGCTGATATATGACAATGAATTTATAAATGCACATATCAAAAAATTAAAACCCTCGGTGCCCTGAAGTGTCTTTATAAAGAATCTACAATCAAGAAATTTATGATAGAGGTATTTGAACACAATCTGAATATGATGATATTTTTAAACGAACGTGAGCTGTTTTTATCTCTCTTTTTTTATATACAGTTAAATGGTTTCACTTAATGTCTAACAATTCAGTTTAGCATAAGTACAGTATTGTTTTTACATTGTTTTAATCATTAGTTTAAATCATTTTTGTTTACTCACAGATTAATGATCAAACAGTTCTATTTCAAACGATTCAGTTTAGTATAATTACAGTTTTTCTGTTTACAGACTGTTAGATATAAAAAACAGTTAATTCCAAACTATTCAATTTAGCGTAATTATACAGTTTCGTTCAATTTGACCCATAGATAGGACACTATAAGGTGCTATCTCGCTGGGACCTGGGAGTGGACCTGGAAACAATCGCGATGGAGGGGTGCTCCAGCATTAGTGAAACCTTGCCATTAGATTGTTTAGTGTCAAAGCCAGTGCACTTTTTGGAGGAGTTTTACCCCTCTGAAGAGATGCAGTCAGTGTATTCTGCAGCTCCAGTTGACTGGGTCAGGTATATTGTCTTTTATAATGTGGTCTTATCATTCCAAAATTTTCTTGTGGCTAAGAAGGTGAGAAATACTATATCTTTCTCAAGTTTATTAGTCCGAACCTGAATGTAATGGCACTTTTGGAGTTCGAACTCGCAAATTCGAGGTTGTAGTTCCGCATTTTAGCCATTTTTGTTTCATGGTTGGTTGGCTGGTTGATTGGGTTTAGTGGCATATCAACTTCTATAGGTTATTTAATGCCAAAGCCGGTTTACACGTATGTACTATTTTTGCTTCATTGGACGTAGGTAACATATTATGATTGGAGGGAGTGATGATAGAGACAAATATGATTAAGTTCCATGAAGTTACAAATTTGAGTGAACATTACATCATTTTTAAAAGCTCTCAAATACATTACAGTAATATAATTTGAATTTAATCTAATGTAAGCAACGGATCTGAAGACCCCACAACAGGACCTATTTAATTGCAGCTTTCAGAAGAGGATACTAGATCACTCATTTCAAGGTAAACTTGGCCTACTGGGGGAGATATCAAACTTCGGCATCTGGCCTTATTGTTGTTTTTTTTAAAAATAACTTATCTATTCCCACCTCAAAACCATTCGATTAAAAGGTAGCAGAAACTTGGTCTCGTTGTGACAATATTTCTAAAGGAATGACAATGGGAAATTAACATAAACCTTGAAAAAATATGAATATAGATAGTAATAAAAAGAAAACAAAACATATGAATAAAGATTCAACACTTTTGTGAAGTGATTGCACTCAAAAAGTAGTTTGCTGATGTGCAATAAGAATGAAAGCTATAAAATGCAAAATGCTATAAGATGCAAAAAAAAAATGACAGAATGAATGCTATAAAATGCCGAAAATTGATGAATGCTATAAAATGCAGAATATCATCATCATCATCATCATCATCATCATGTCATGCCGCTAGCACGGATATCCCTGATCCTCTCTCTCCACTTCTCCATATCGTTCATCGCCCCTGGCAGGACTTCAGGCCTGCATCCCGTATCCTCACATAGCTGCTGGATGTCTGTTCCAGATGGTCGTCGTGCTTTTGCCCGGCCATATGTGGTATGTGGGGGTCCATAGGAGTACATCACTTATGAGCTCGTCCGAGCTTTTCCAGCAGTGACCTGCATGTCTGGTTTGTCTAACTTGGATAGTTTTTGTGATGAGAGGCGGGTGGCGGTATAGTTGGTGCTTTGTTGGGTGTTGCCTCCAGGACTTGTTCAATATTGCTCGCAACATTCTTGTGTAATTGCCGTCCAGCTTTTCTCCAGCCGTTTAGACAGCGTCCCCGCCAAAAAAAAAATTAACAAAAAGAATGCCATAAAATGCAGAGAATTGATAGAATGAATGCTATAAAATGCAGAATGCTATAAAATGCAGAAAATTGATAGAATGAATGCTGTAAAATGCGCAAAATGTAAATAAATTAATTTTCATACATATGCATCAAATCACGAGTTGACTTTGGCTGAGTGGGTATATCACCAGCCTGAAGGTTAGGCGGGATTCGATCCTTGCCTGGAGCGTCTTACATGTCTAATCACACTGAAGAGTTGTGATACAACAAAATAGTATGTCTATAGATGACTATATATATATATATATATATAAACACTATATGTCACCAAGATTTGCTTAATCAATAAACATGACAGCGTTCAAGACATTTAAATCAGGATGAGATTAGGATCTCTAATGACGAGGGCTCTTCACTTGATTCAAGGAGGCTTGATCACTGATTATTGGCTGTTTGATATCTCCACGAAATTCATTTGATGCTTCTACAAATCTGCAGTTTTTAAGGTTGCTCTTGATATCAATTGAGAGGTAATTAACTTTGTATTTTAATGATTTTAAATGTTTATATTACACTTGTAAGGCGGTGATTTTAGGGTAATTTTTATTTTCATGGAAAGTACCAGGGTTACTCGAAATCAAATACTGAAGTATAATTCTTTTTCACAGGCCACGATTAACGTTTTTAAAGGTAGAGGTAAATTTAATCCCTCTCGAGCAATGAACAAATTGTAGTGTAGACTCAATAATTTACACTTAGTACGAAAAAGGATCAAGGAGAAATAAGTAGTTTTGTTAAAGTTGGCTGACCAACACGTTCCCTTTTAAATAGCTGCTGGGGAAGGCGTAACTCCTTTCCCTGGATTTCTTCATTGAACATTATCCTTAACTTATTATGATGGGTGTAAAGCAAGGACACAAAATACTAATCTTTAGAGTCTTCAGATTTCTAGGACCATTATCGAAATGAAGTGAAATGATATACTGAATTCAATGGGGTTGTTTATCAGACGAAGTATAGGCATCGCTAAACTTTTCATGAGCATATCACGCAAGGTGTATGGTTCCCCCACAGAAAAACCACGTTAAAAGACCAGGGAAATAATGAGAGATAGCACTTGTTGAAACTACAGCTGTACGGCCACTTTCCTATCACCTTAAAACCATCCAATTAAGGTCAACTAGACATACGGGACACTGTGGGAGAAACAAGGACGAACTCATGTGTGACTTTCTTCAATAGAACCCTTCACGTGGATGTGACAATCCTGGTTGAAAAGCCAGAGTTTATTTACATCAGGTCTCTGCGGACACAAAATTTGGTTTTGAAAACTTGGAGAAATATGGATGGATGATAGAGAGAGAGAGAGAGAGAGAGAGAGAGAGAGAGAAGGAGAGAGAGAGAGAGAGAGAGAGAGAGAGAGAGAGAAATCCGTGGTGTCAACGCGACTTACTGATGAATTAAAGGTAGGTTTGATATATATATATATATATATATATATATATATATGATTCCTAACCAACAAACTTTCGAACAAATGAACTAATGAGATTTTAATCTAAATGATTAAGTATGTTTGGCTTAAAATATACGATAAGCCAGTTAAAAGTTATCGTGAAAGAAAAAATTTGGGTGAGTTTCATTGCAATTGGCAAATTTCTTTTTGTTTGGGCTGCGAAAGCATTGTTTATATTAATTCTTTTAATGCATTTGTTGTTGCATATTTTTTCCAAATATTGTAAAGTTTTCGGTTTACTTGTTCTTGAAATAAACACTGCAAATCCTACAAATCTAGTGGATGAAAAGAATTGATCTTTCAAGATCCATTTCAATATTGGGGACCATCATAATATCATTTCAGGATTGTAAAGAGTACGCAGCAAGTGTAAATTTTCGATGTCTCTCCTTGACCCTACTTCAGCTTTTCTCACACTGGTCTGACTGACTGAGAAATTCTCATAGCAATATTTATATTTTTGAGTTATAGTAATCTTCCCCATGAAATGTTATCATATATCTGCGAATTATTCTTGTCGCATGAAATAATATTACCAATATTCGTAACTCAAACGGAATACACGTGCACAGTTTTGTTTTGTTTCGCTTTATTTATTTCATAGCGTATCAACCAATGGTGGGTTATTTTGTCCGGTTTGGTTTGGTTAGCTAGGTTTTATGGCATATCAACCTTTGTAGGTTATTTAACGCCAAATCAAATTTTATGTAAATAATCAGTTCTATTTAAAATAGTTCAGTATAGCTCGAGTACACAGTTTAATTGTCCAAAAAATGTCCATTTCAAACTATTCAAGCAGTTATATATGACAATTCAGTTTAGTGTAAGTACAGTTTCAATATCAAAATCATTTCTATTTATAGCTATTCAGTTTAGTCAAGCAGTTCTAATTCAGATAATTCAGTTTAAAATAAGTACAGATTTTTTTTACACACTGTTAAATGTCAAAACAGTTTTCTATTAAACAAATGAGTTTAGCGTAAATACAGTTTTAATGTAAAAAAAAAAGTTCTATTTGAAATAATTCAGTTTAGCATAAGCACGCATTTTAAATGTAAGTACGGTTTAATTGTCAAAAACATTTCTATTTCACGCTGTTCAGTTTAATCAAACAATTCAGTTTAGTATAAGTATGCAGTTAGTTCTATTTAATCCATAGAGAGGTCCCTATCAGGTGCTACCACTTCGGACCAGAGTGTACCTGGAAGCGATGGCAATAAAGGGGTACTCTGCATTCCCCGAAGCTCGAGCATCACTGGAGCATCACCATCAGGTTGTTTAGTGTCATATGAGGACACTCGTCGAGGACGGTCTTCCCCTTTTGCAGATGTGCAATCGGTGTATTCTACAGCCCCAACTGACAGGGCAAAATTTTGTCCGGAATTTAATAAATGTTTAGATGTATCGTTTTAATTATAAATATTTAGATTTTCAAAGTATCATTAAAATATTATTTGACACGCATAAACTCCTATGGGACTTTGACATACAAATTGAAAGATAACATGGAACATGAATGTGACAATTATACCAATCGTTATTGTTGCTTTTCGTACAGTCACCAAAATATTATTAAAGGGACTGGAGGACTTGAAGGTTGGAGGACGAGTGGAAACTATCCAAACTACAGCATTATTGGAACATCCAGAATACTGACTCCTGGAGAACCGAGGAGACTTGCTGTCACTCAAACTTCAGAGAAAGAACATCCCCTATCGCTGATGGGAAAAACTCCCAAGGAGTAAATAATAATAATATGTACCACGGACAAACGAGAGAGCTTTCCAAAACCAAGTCTTTCAGAAGAATCTCATCAACGGGATATATAGCCTCGCTGTACTCTTTGTAAGATAGTCCAGACCATTCTTGAAGAAGATCTTTCACAAATTGACCAGAAGCCAAGATAAGTAAAGGCAATGCATAATGATAATATTCGAGGTATGCAATCGACAGAATATTCCTGTCAAGAAAATAAAGAGAAAGAAGACTCACTAGTATTGAAGATACTGTCGATGAATCAGTACGACAAATCGAAGATTACTTTAAAAAAATAAAGAAAGACGAATTACAGCGACCAGAAAAAACACAAGGAAGACAAAGATAAACAGAATAATAACAACTTGGAGAGAGAAGTCGGAAAAAAACAGCAACGGCAAGGATATTTCAAGCGAGAAACTGACGAAATCTCATGCCAGAAGACCTGGACATGACTAAGAAAAGATACCTTAAGAGAGAATCTGATTCTCTTCTTATAGGAGCAGAAAACAACATCATAGAGACTAACTATGCAAAAGCGAAAATGGATTTTAAAAAACTGAATAGAATGTGTAAGTTATGTGATGTTAGAGACGAAACGATCAAGCACGTTATAAGTGAATGTAGCAAATTTTCAAGTCTAGATATGACTGGGCGGGGCAAGGGGATTCACTGTTAATTGTAAAATTCAAATTTGACTATACGAGCAAATGGTATATGAGCAATCTGGAATCCATCTGGTGAATGAGTAGAGAAAACTTTCAGGGATTTTGAGATACCTAAGTATCACCTCATCTTGGACTAAATAACTGACCTAGTGATAATTAACGAAAAAGAGAACCTGCCGAATAGTGGAATTTGCATTCCCGGCTAACTACAGAGTGAGAATCACAGAAAGTGACAAGCGGTATTAGTACCTTGCCTGAAAATTAAAAAAGCTAAGCAACATGAAGGTGATGGTGGTACAAAATGTAATTAGAGTACTTGTAAAAGACCCTAAAAGTCTGGTAAAAGGGCCGGGAGAGTCGAAAATAAAAGAAGGAGCTGAGACTATCCAAACAACTAGATTGTTGAGGTCGGCAAGAACATTAAAAAGTGTCATGGAAACATGAGGATACTTACTCTCATACACTCTAGTGAAAGACCAGCAGCAAACTCTGTTGAGAAAAAATCGCTAAGAGGAGTGTAAAAACAATATCCTAAAGTAAACAATTCTCCAATGCAGGAGTGAAAAACTCTCAAATGAGTAACATAATAATGAGTCTGTCTTTCTTTCTAAATACCTCCATTTCTCTCTCTCTCTCTCTCTCTCCTTCTCTTTTTCCCTCTCACTCTCTCTCTCTCTATATATGTTTGTGTGTGAGTGAAAAACTCGCAAGAAATAATAATAATAATAATAATAATAATAATAATAATAATAATAATAATAATAATAATAATAATGGTAGGATTGGGCATCGGAGGACGAGCCGAGACGATCCAAACTATAGCATTTCTGAGATCAGCCAGAACACTGAGAAAGTCTTGCATACCTGAAAAGACTTGCTGTCACTCAGGCATCAAAGAAAGATCATCATCTAACGTAGGGGTGAAAAACTAGGAAGAAGTATAATAATAATAATAATAATAATAATAATAATAATAATAATAATAATTGTAAAGATTTTTGGATGGAATTTGGTATAGAAAAATATGGTATTCAAATAATGAAAAGCGGAAACGACAAATGGCGGAAGGAATAGAACTACAAAATAAAGGGAAAATCGCAAGGCTCGTAGAAAAGGAAACTTACAAATTCTAGGGAATATTGGAAACGGATACTATTAAATAAAGAAAAAAAATGTAAAAACAATACCTTTGAAGAACGAGAAAACTTCTAGAAACCAAACTAATTGTAAAAATCCCATCAAAGTGATAAACACCTGGGCTGCACCAATTGTAATACACTCGGAAATATCCTGAGATTGGACGAGAGAAGAAAGGCAACAACTGGAAAAGAAAAAAATATAAAACTCATGACGATGAATAAGGCCTTACATTCCAGAGAGGACGTAGACAGACTCTATGTATCAAGAAAAGAAGGAGGAAAGGGCATCAGCATTCAAGGAAGTGTTGATACAACGATACAACGACTAAGAGATTACTAAAAAACATGGAGGAAGACTGATTACAGTAACCAAAAACAATGTCGATAACATAAGCATAAACAGAACAAAAAGTCATACAGCAAAAATGGGGAGAAAAACAGCTGTAAGGAGGTTTCAAGTGACAAACAAGCGAAATCTTGCACGAGAAAACTAGGGTATGGCTAAAAAGGGAAACCTAAAGTGATGAATTGAATCTCGTATGATAGCAGCTCAAAACAACACCATAAGGACAAAATCATAGCAAGAATAGATAAGACGCAACAAAACAGCTGATGTAGATTATGTGGCGACAGAGATGAAACGATCAATTATATAATAAGCGAATCAATCAAGCTAGCACAGAAAGAGTATCTGACAGGGTGGGGAAGATGATCTACTGGGATGTGTGACAAAAACTTAAATTCCAACATACGAACAAATCGTATATGCAAAAACTTTAATCCGTCCAGGAGAATGAGGCACACGAGTTTCTCTTGAACTTTAAGATATAAACGTATCACTAATCTCGGCCAGACGACCAAACCTAGTGATATTCAACAAAGAGGTGAACCTGACAAATAGCAGTCTTTGCCGTCCCTGCTGACCGCAGAGTAAATATAAAAGAAAGCTATAAGAGTCATTGCTAGAGAACTGAAAGATCATTAGAACATGTAGGTGAGAGTGATATCAGTTGCGGTTGGCACACAGGGTACACTCCCCAAATCATTAGTAAAGGGACAGGAGACGTGGAAATCAGAGGACAAGTATAGACCATTGAGACTACAGCATTATTAACATCGGCCAGAATGCTGAGAAGTATCCTTGAGACACGAGGAGAGTTACTGACACTCAAAATTTAGATGGTCACCATCAGTTAACGCTGATATGAAAAACTTTCAAAGGAGTAAATAATAATTATAGATTAAGTCTTTCTCTCTTTCTTACTCTCTCGCACATCTTCTTTCTTTCTCTCTCTCTCTATATATATATATATATGAGGTGCATACAATAAGTCTCAAGACTTTTTTTGTATGGACATTTAAAATTGTCATCGACACTTGAAAATTCAATACGCTATTGATATACATCTTATGAAATGACTGACCAATTCTTATGATCCCAGCTTCAAATGAGCAACTACATTCGGAATTGGAATACAACATACTAAAACCTAATTGTCACAGCTGGTGAATTCCAAAAATGCAATCCGGACTTGAGTACTCTTGAGAAGAACGAATGCAATAAAATTCTGTTTTAAACTTGGAAAATAATGCCACAGAAACGTATGGAATGCTTCAGACTGATTTTCGACCATCTCTCATGAATCGAGCATCAGTTTTTTAGTGGTATAAGAGATTCAAGGAAGACAGGGAGCCTCAGAGGAATGATGAGAGGTGTGGGAGGAGTAAGGAAGTCAATACACCAGAGTTGATTGGCTTAGGGGTTAGGGTCAGGGTTACTATGTTGAGGTTTTAAGGGAGTTCAGCAAGAGATTCCTAGGGTAGAGACCAGCACTCTTCAAATTGGGTCAGTGACATTTCCACCAGGACAATACACCAGGCCATAATTCCATCCTTGTCACAGATTATTTGACCAAGATGGGCATCAAGACAGTTCCTCATCCTCCCTATAGTCCAGACCATGCTCCCTGTGACTTTTGGTTATTCCTTAAGCTCAGAGGCGGTCGTTATGAGACAATTAATGAGATGAAAGAGGCTGTGACGAAGGTCATTGACACGCTCACACAAGAGGACTTCCCTGGAGCCTTCCAGAAGTTGTTGGAACGGTACAACAAGTGCATTGCAGCCGGAGGAGATTACTTCGAAGGGGACTAGAGTTTCACGTGTGTACTATCAATAAAAGTGCCCATAAGAAAAAAGTCTGGAAACTTATCGTACATACCTCGTATATGTGTGTCTGTGTGTGTTTGTCAGTATGTGTGCCCGTGTAGGTGGGAGTGTACGTATATGAGTGTGTCGTACTTAAAGAACAAATGAACAATTCTTTTAAATAAATTCCCTTATAAAATGTGGGCTAAGACCCTTATGTAATCAAGTCCCTATATAGTGACGTGATTGGATAACCATGTAAAATCTTGTCTTACAGAGAGTTATCAAACTTTTGATTGATAAAGTAATAGAAAATACGCAATGATCAGTGGTTGGTTACTTAATGAGAAAAAAAAATTCCCTCGGGAATTTTCTATAAAACTAACAGGGCAAGAAAATTTGAAAATGGAAGACTAAGATAATAATCCTATCCTAGCATTAAAGTCTCCAACGAAATCTGCACTCTCAGAAAAAAATAAAGGATTGATTGACATATCACAATTCTAATTCCTAAATCTGTCTTTCTTTCAACAGAAAAATTCAACACACTTTCTTATATATTTTATCTTTACTATTGTTACTTAAATTTGGTTCAATAAATATTTGTTATCAGTAACTGAGGGCTTTTCCTATCTTTGACTTGCTAATACCTGAGTAACTAGTTTCAACCGACCACCCAGACTATCAGACTACGCGTAGACTGTATCATCCCCTTTTTTGGGATCTTTCTTGTATAACGTGGCGATTGAAGAAGTTTATTAAAAAAAACAACTACCCGGAAGCGTATATCAAATAATTAAGGTCAGGTCAAGTATCATGACGAACAGAGGACCACACTAGTATCGTGGTAGTTGGTGCTGAAACATGCATAGATGAACGTGCAGCCTAGTCCAATTCGCGAACGTATGATTTAAGAGTTAAAGCTGGGCTATAACGCCGTGAAAACAATCACAAGTACATGTTGTGCAAACAGTGATCGCGCAGTTGATCACAGTAAAATAAGATGATGGTTAAAAATAGTTCGCTCGGGCTGCAAGAATCTCGACTTGTTGGAAAGCCAAAGAGGCAATTCCGGTGAGTAGGAATTGAAGAGGAAAGGTGAGCTTTGCATCTTTTACTCCAATAATATTCCACACTATCATGACTTGAAAAGAAAATCATCAGCCTCTACCGAATTGGTTTTTCCATTGCGAAAATTTTACTCATCCTAATATAATAATCTTTATTACCTTCATTATATACAAGTTTTAAGATGATTACTGACGTTTAAAACGTGTTTTGAAAATAAGTATTAACTCTATTTATACTTAATCATATTCACCCAACCCCTCTGCTCGGGCAGGATATGACACAAGGTCATTTTTAAGCGAAGTTTAACAGGTTTGAATTTAGAGTTTTCCTTCTCCTAGACTGGTTGCCCCACGAAGGCTGAAGAACCTAGTCTGCCCTAGTATTTACCGATAGCTGGAGGGAGAATAATTGGATTCATACCTTTCTCAATGGCATTAGTGCTATGTGAAATGCAATCAGTCTCGTCCAGGATTTGAACTCGTGTCGTCGTGTCCACTTCCTACGACGATAACCATTAAACCACGGGCACCTCTATTTATACTTAATAGGCTTCTTCCTTCATGAATGTAACGTCATACATATTTTCAATTTTGAATAAAGACTTGATTAACTTGCATTTGATGATTTGGTATCATTTATTTAATAGAAATAAATCCTAAACGCCTGCTTTCAAAGAGTAACCAAGCTTTTTAGTATTGTACATGTACAGTTGGAAAATAAACATCAAGTCGAAGACAAAAAATAGAAAATACAAATTATATATTAATTATTTTCAAGTTTGTGTAGTTCAGCAATAAATAACCCCCATATAGAAACAAGAATGAATAAACTGTATAAATGCAGAGCTAGAATTATTTTCAGAGAAATACGAATGAGACTGCGACCGTTAGATTGACAGGCACTACTCGGTATTTACCTACATATTCCAGTTAACGATATTCGTCCTGGTGATAGGATTATGATTACTCCTAGGTGAGGTTGAAAAGATTTTTAACGAGAGAGGTATATATGTCGCCCCTGCTAAGCTTTCAGCTAAAACTTATGCTTGGGAGAAGCTTACAAGAGAAGGTTTACTAAGGCAGGACCATGGTCAAATAGTTTGGTATGGAGAATATAGGTAAAACTTTCCTGCCTAATACCGTCAAAAGCCAACTTCGTAAATATACTGGATAAACAAATGCCAAAACTCCACCCGGATATGACAATAGAACAAGTCAGAAAGTTTAAATTAGATAGCAGCCTTACAGTCATACAGTCGAGCATCGACGCAATCAGAGCCAGAATACCAAGCAAACAAAAAACAAAAATGGTCCCTGTCCTATAACAACTCGGAAATATGACGACAAACTTTCTGGAATGCGAGCCTGCTGCAACATGCATAAAGGCTGTGGTAGCTATCAAATTGATACACTTGGAACGAGCTAACCGCAACGATTATGCGTCAAAAGGAGCCAAACGTGCAACGCATGTGGCTAATGGAAACATTGTGAAAAAGAATCAACGAGGCAACATACAGAGCATCGAGGACGTTTAAGCTACAATGGATGACCTCATTAATGATATAACATTTAATCTAGAAACCGACGCATGTGGGTCCAGCAATAGCAAGTGTTGAGAATAAGTGAAGCAGCATTAATTCCATCTTGCCCATGCCGAGATACAAGGCGCGACAAGAACATGCCCGACGCGTGTGGGCCCAGGATCAGTATCTTCCGTGAAAGAGGTTCCACCAAATTCTTTGGAGGACAAAATGACTACAAAACAAAGGGGCATTCAGAGAAAAATGTAATCTCATAAAAATGGGCGTACTTTAAGGGGATCTATCTAATGTTTCAATACTGGCTGCCTATCATATTGCCAGTTGGAAAACGATCAACAAAACAAGTACTATATATATGTTAAAAGTAAAAACGTTATACTTTAGAAATATGGCCGAATTTTAACATCTATGAATATTTCACCCTCCTCTGTAATACGGTAATATATGATATAAATAAAGCAAAGTTGGCTACCGTTGTCGAGGGCGAGCCAATGGCTCATTTTCAGTAGCTATTACACCGAGGTGTTGGGTAGGGTTCTACTCCTTTTTCTCACTCAGATTCGCAACATCTTATCTTAGATTCTCTAGCCCACTGCTGAAAATTAAATCAGCTGAAATGTCACAACTACCCCAAAATCTTGAATCCCACTTTGGGAGTAAAGAGTACTGTCGAAGAAAATAGATATAGCAACCGAAGTTTAAATCTGGGACTTGGCAGTTTGCTTTTCACACAGCGCTAATACCCTTGAGAATGGAATGGGTCCAATTATTCTACGATTAAAGGGCTTTAACGTTGATTTGGAAACCGGTCTAAAAGAAGGAAGATACAGAATTCAAACATGTTAAGATCTGCTTGTGTTGCGTAGTCGTCGTGCTGAGGGTATGGGTAAATTTGTAATTAACCAAAACTCCTTTCCTTTAACACTTCTTGTGAAAATATCTATAAAGGAACAAGTTGTTTGTCAGAAGAATTTTCCCGGCAATTTGTAACTGTGGTGCAGAATTCCCCGCAATGTTTCGGTGACCATCCTATATTCGACTCAAAGAAGATTCAATTCCCAAAACTAGACATAACCCAACCACAATTGTATAATAATTTAAAGAGTAAATTCGACAGACCTTTTGAAACGATGTAAAAAGAAGTAATGTTATATTTTGACCCTTGACCCGGCCTAAAAATGCTATTCCAAGGTGATACACCGGAAGGAAGTAACACATCCCAATCGCCTGAGATCGGAAAAATTGCAGAGGCGTAGAGGCGTGTCTTTATCTCTGCGTGGGAGTTTGAAGGTAATATAAGGCCGACGAATTGAACAGAAGAAGACAGAGAAAAAAGGATCCCGCTGTTCACGAAACCTCTCTCGTCGTCATGCTGTGTGCGTTGTATCGGCCATCGTCTCCTGACATCGAAAAGTTCAAGCCTCATCGACGAACGATCCTAATTCCTCTCCTGACTGCTCCTACTTCACACAAGCGTCCGTCGAGAAAATAAATATATATTGTTATATACAAATTCCGTGTTGTCGTTTGTTTGACCAGAGGGCGGAACGTAACAGTAACATCACCCCAGTAATTGCTAGTACACCTAACGATTGATATAATACCATGGATATCAGAGCAAAAATTGTTAAATATTGGAGAACTGTAAATTATCAAGATCTAAGCACCTTATGCAAATAGGAAACACACTAAATTAGTTCCCTATTTCAATTATCAATATTTCAAGTATCAAACTACAAATATCTCACAAGACACAGATGACTATTTTGGTTGCCGTAGAGGGTTACTACCCAGTTCTCCTAAATGAAGAATCATACACACTTAAGAGGGAACATTTTATTCATTTGAGTACGAAACAAGAATCCTTTGCCTCCTGCTATGCCTATGCACGTAGGAATAAGGAAACCAGGAAAACAATACCGGAAAAATGGTAATTGGAGATGGTGTTCTACTTTTTGACCACAACATAAAGGACGCATTCAAATGATTCCCTATCACGCCACGCAAAGAATGGAATCGTCCTCAACTGTGAAAAATTCCAATTATGAAAAGAAATAGTTCATTTTAGAGAATTCAAATAATATCAATTAATTTACTTTTAGGATTGAGTAACGTCTTATTTGCATAAGTTTTATTTTTGGTTGTAAAAATTATTATATAAAGTTTGAAGTAATTTTTTGTTAGTCTACTGAATCCCTTAATGATTAACAGAAAACGAGTCCTTAACAACAGATATGGTGGTTGGGACCAACATTTTGGAAACTGTAAATTGAATTTAATAAGTGAATATGAATCTTGTACTCTGATGAACGTCTTCCAATAACATGACTTCTCATTAACTCTGGCGTTCCGTTAAAGAACTTCTTTTGAGAAATGTCAATGTGAAATTCAAATCGTTTAGTCATTGAGCGAAGCCTTATAAGGTCTTTGTAATTATTAATATCTATCTATCTATCTATCTATCTATCTATCTATCTATCTATCTATCTATCTATCTATGTGCATGAATGTATGTGGATTTGTCGTCAGTGATTAATACTTGTAATATATGATTCGAACCCCTTAGTAACCTTTCCATTTTACTTAAGATGGGCAGAGAAATATACTCGAAATGTCACCGCGGATACAACAGAACAATGCCATTATCTTCTACGGATATGCCAATTTAGATTACTTTATCCTAATATTAATAAAGCACATAAATCATCACCCAGCAATTTATTATTTCTCATGGAATATTCTATTATTAAAACAGATTTATTATGCATTATTTATTACTAAACTATACAAGAGTGAAACTTTGTCATCACCATCTGCTCTATTTTGATCACGATCAGTACCTGCGAACAAGACATATTGCAATGGCAAACTCTCTCTTCCCCTTTCTCTATCTCTGTATGTCTGTCTGTTTGTCTCTCTCTGCTTTTATCAAGTCTTCTAAGTGACATCGAGTTACCGCAAATCAATATACATCTAAACCGGTTCGCCAACACTGGTGTGTCCATATACAGTAGTCCATCAGAGAACTTCAGTTATAAGTTTCACCCATTTTCTTCAGTAGTGCCCACTATATCTTAATTTGATGGTTGGTGAAGTTGAAATTAACACGAAATTAAAATTATATATATATATATATATATATATATATATATATATATATATATATATATATATATATATATATATACATTGCGAACTTTGTTTCTGAAATATTAAATATTCATATGTTAACTCCCAAGAATATTGTAGTAAATAATTCCTAATATTATTCACTTTGATTATGATTGCATAATTTTCCACGAGAAATAATGAAATCGTTGAACTTTAGTTTAAAAATTATTTATCATTTAAAAGTCTTAGGGGCACTTATTTACGTTCAATAATACACACACAAACACCCACACCCATATACACCCAAACAACTCACACACACACACACACACACACACACACACACACACATATATATATATATATATATATATATATATATATATATATATATATATATATATATATATTCAAAGCATTTTAACGTTTTTGCTTGAAATTTCCCTCATTAAATATATGAAGATAAAGAGTGGATTGACTATAGTATACATTTAATCATTAGAATAGTAAAATGAATTAAAGTTAAAAGAATTGGCAAATTTAATTAATTGATTTAAGTATATTTTCCGAGGGCGAAGGACTTACGCATTTTGAAATGTCAATAGCACAATGCTTTATAGGGAATTAGGACAGGAATCTAGGAAATATATATTTTGATTATAAAATATTATAATGGCGTTTAACCTTCTGGAAATATGTTGTGGAAATATGAATAATGTAATTTAACAGAAAAACGACGCAATGTTTATTAAGCATAACATAAATTAGACTAACAAAAACGAGAAATATTGCATCTACATCTTTATTCAAATTAAAATCCTTGAAATAAATACATTGATAAATAAATAAAAAAATCAAGTCCTTTTCAATAATGATGTTTGTTTTTTTTTTTTAAAGTTGACATTACGTATGCCTTTTTGTGAGAGGTGACATGACACAAAATATTGATAGATTTTAACGGCACTCGACCCCTCTAGGCTTATTTTATGCCACGAGGTAAGAAATTCACGTTCATTATTATATTTCTTTGTTCCTAGTTCTTAAGAGATTTTTCACGATAGAAGAAGAAGAATTTTTTAAAACTTCTATTCGACCCATAAATATGAATCTTACAATTAGTACGACTCCAAGTGCAGCCTGACCATCAGATGAAGTTTTGTATTATACCTAAGACAGTAGTCTGTTAAATCACAGATGATGTACTTTGTTCGTTTTTAATAAGTAAATAACAAGTGCTGTAAGAACTGGTAACGATTTACCGTTTCAATATCATAACCCTCAAATAATATACACTAAGGTTAAACGAAACTGTTCTATTTTTTCAGCAATTTAATTGTAAGAAATAAGGTTTTATGATTAATTTGTTACCTTTTTTCTAACTCAACATGAAGAAAATATTTCATAAATATTATTAGAAAATTTAAACAAATGTAACATGTTGACCCTAGACCGAGCCGTCAATCAAGAGATGCACCTGTGTGAATAAGCGGAATAACAGCGGAAGCTGGTTGACGTTAGACAATAATATAATCAGGTGCCCGAGGCAGTTGGGGCCAGTTGGGGACAAGATGCCGAATTGAGAGCCAGCAGCAGACAGAGGGCTTTGGTCCTTAGGTGACCCACGGTTAAGCAACCCAGCAAAGATGAGGAAGAAGTGCTGCTATGGTCAGAAGAACTTGGGGTCAAAATAACAGTCTGTCCCCGTCTCCAGCTCATCTCTCATACACAACCAACATCCTCCCTTTTGAGTATAAAGTGTGAGAGATATATTTTTATAAAGAAGCGTGTTCGTTCGTTCATTGAAGTTCGTATATTATGTTTGATAATGTTTCTGCTTATATTCGTATATATATGTATGCGGCTATACATATAAGTGATCATATATTCGAACATAACTGATATTTTTTTGTTGGAAAACTGTTAATATAAAATCATGATAATTCATTTCATTTTCATTTAATGTGGTTTCCCGCCATTTATAATAAGCAAGCTATGTGATAGATAAATAATCTCAACATGATATTTGTTTCCTCTTTTTAGAGGATTAGAAAGAGCAAATACATATCCTCGGGCACAAAAATGAATACAAGAAATATTTGATAGGCAATTGACCACTTCTCTTCTTCGGTCAATATTCGTTTTACTTCTACGCTCTTCTAGTTTCGTTTTACTTCTACTCCCTTCCAGTTTCGTTTTACTTCTACTCCCTTCCACTTTCGTTTTACTTCTACTCTCTTCAAATTTCGTTTTACTTCTACTCCCTTCTAGTTTCGTTTTACTTCTACTCTCTTCTAGTTTCGTTTTACTTCTACTCCCTTCCAATTTTGTTTTACTCCTACTCCCTTCCAGTTTCGTTTTACTTATACTCCCTTCCAGTTTCGTTTTACTTCTACTATCTTCCAGTTTCGTTTTACTTCTACTCCCTTCCACTTTCGTTTTACTTCTACTCTCTTCAAATTTCGTTTTACTTCTACTCTCTTCTAGTTTCGTTTTACTTCAAATCTCTTTTAGTTTTGTTTTACTTCTACCCCCTTCCAGTTTCGTTTTACTTCTACTCCCTTCCAGTTTCGTTTTACTTCTACCCCCTTCCAGTTTCGTTTTACTTCTACCCCCTTCCAGTTTCGTTTTACTTCTACCCCCTTCTAGTCTCGTTTTACTTCTAAGCCCTTCCAGTTTCGTTTTACTTCTACTCTCTTCTAGTTTCGTTTTACTTCTACTCCCTTCCAGTTTCGTTTTACTTCTACCCCCTTCCAGTTTCGTTTTACTTCTACCCCCTTCCAGTTTCGTTTTACTTCTACCCCCTTCTAGTCTCGTTTTACTTCTAAGCCCTTCCAGTTTAATTTTACTTCTACTCTCTTCTAGTTTTGTTTTACTTCTACTCTCTTCTAGTTTTGTTTTACTTCTACTCCCTTACAGTTTCGTTTTACTCCTACTCCCTTCCAGTTTCGTTTTACTTCTACTCTCTTCTAGTTTCGTTTTACTTCTACTCCCTTACAGTTTCGTTTTACTCCTACTCCCTTCCAGTTTCGTTTTACTTCTACGCTCTTCAAGTTTCGTTTTACTCCTACTCCCTTCCAGTTTCGTTTTACTTCTACTCTCTTCTAGTTTTGTTTTATTTCTACTCTCTTCTAGTTTCGTTTTACTTCTACTCCCTTCCAGTTTCGTTTTACTTCTACTCCCTTCCAGTTTCGTTTTACTTCTACTCTCTTCTAGTTTTGTTTTACTTCTACTCCCTTCTAGTTTTGTTTTACTTCTACTCCCTTCCAGTTTCGTTTTACTTCTACTCTCTTCTAGTTTTGTTTTACTTCTACTCCCTTCCAGTTTCGTTTTACTTCTACTCCCTTCTAGTTTTGTTTTACTTCTACTCCCTTCCAGTTTCGTTTTACTTCTACTCCCTTCCAGTTTCGTTTTACTTCTACTCTCTTCTAGTTTTGTTTTACTTCTACTCCCTTCCAGTTTCGTTTTACTTCTACTCCCTTCTAGTTTTGTTTTACTTCTACTCTCTTCTAGTTTCGTTTTACTTCTACTCCCTTCCAGTTTCGTTTTATTTCTACGCTCTTCTAGTTTCGTTTTACTTCTACTCCCTTCCAGTTTCGTTTTACTTCTACTCTCTTCTAGTTTTGTTTTACTTCTACTCCCTTCCAGTTTCGTTTTACTTCTACTCCCTTCTAGTTTTGTTTTACTTCTACTCCCTTCCAGTTTCGTTTTACTTCTACTCCCTTCCAGTTTCGTTTTACTTCTACGCTCTTCTCGTTTCGTTTTACTTCTACGCTCTTCTAGTTTCGTTTTACTTCTACTCTCTTCTAGTTTCGTTTTACTTCTACTCCCTTCCAGTTTCGTTTTACTTCTACTCCCTTCCAGTTTCGTTTTACTTCTACGCTCTTCTCGTTTCGTTTTACTTCTACGCTCTACTAGTTTCGTTTTACTTCTACTCTCTTCTAGTTTCGTTTTACTTCTACTCCCTTCCAGTTTCGTTTTACTTCTACGCTCTTCTCGTTTCGTTTTACTTCTACGCTCTTCTAGTTTCGTTTTACTTCTACTCTCTTCTAGTTTCGTTTTACTTCTACTCTCTTCTAGTTTCGTTTTACTTCTACGCTCTTCTAGTTTCGTTTTACTTCTACTCTCTCTAGTTTCGTTTTACTTCTACTCCCTTCCAGTTTCATTTTACTTCTACTCTCCTCTAGTTTCGTTTTACTTCTACTCTCTTCTAGTTTCGTTTTACTTCTACTCCCTTCCAGTTTCGTTTTACTTCTACGCTCTCCTCGTTTCGTTTTACTTCTACGCTCTTCTAGTTTCGTTTTACTTCTACTCTCTTCTAGTTTTGTTTTACTTCTACTCTCTTCTAGTTTCGTTTTACTTCTACTCCCTTCTAGTTTCGTTTTACTTCTACTCTCTTCTAGTTTCGTTTTACTTCTACTCCCTTCTAGTTTCGTTTTACTTCTACTCTCTTCTAGTTTCGTTTTACTTCTACGCTCTTCTAGTTTCGTTTTACTTCTACGCTCTTCTCGTTTCGTTTTACTTCTACTCTCTTCTAGTTTCGTTTTACTTCTACTCTCTTCTAGTTTCGTTTTACTTCTACGCTCTTCTCGTTTCGTTTTACTTCTACTCTCTTCTAGTTTCGTTTTACTTCTACTCTCTTCTAGTTTCGTTTTACTTCTACTCCCTTCTAGTTTCGTTTTACTTCTACTCTCTTCTAGTTTCGTTTTACTTCTACTCCCTTCCAGTTTCGTTTTACTTCTACGCTCTTCTAGTTTCGTTTTACTTCTACTCCCTTCCAGTTTCGTTTTACTTCTACTCTCTTCTAGTTTCGTTTTACTTCTATTCCCTTCTAGTTTCGTTTTACTTCTACTCTCTTCTAGTTTCGTTTTACTTCTACTCCCTTCCAGTTTCGTTTTACTTCTACGCTCTTCTAGTTTCGTTTTACTTCTACTCCCTTCCAGTTTCGTTTTACTTCTACTCTCTTCCAGTTTCGTTTTACTTCTACGCTCTTCTAGTTTCGTTTTACATCTACGATCTTCTCGTTTCGTTTTACTTCTACTCACTTCCAGTTTCTTTTTTCTTCTACACCCTTCCAGTTTCGTTTTACTTCTACTCTCTTCCAGTTTCGTTTTACTTCTACTCTCTTCTAGTTTCGTTTTACTTCTACACCCTTCCAGTTTCGTTTTACTTCTACGCTCTTCTAGTTTCGTTTTACATCTACGATCTTCTCGTTTCGTTTTACTTCTACTCACTTCCAGTTTCGTTTTACTTCCACACCCTTCCAGTTTCGTTTTACTTCTACTCCCTTCCAGTTTCGTTTTACTTCTACTCTCTTCTAGTTTCGTTTTACTTCTACACCCTTCCAGTTTCGTTTTACTTCTACTCACTTCCAGTTTCCTTTTACTTCTACGCTCTTCTAGTTTCGTTTTACTTCTACGCTCTTCTCGTTTCGTTTTACTTCTACTCACTTCCAGTTTCATTTTACTTCTACGCTCTTCTAGTTTCGTTTTACTTCTACTCCCTTCTAGTTTCGTTTTACTTCTACTCCCTTCCATTTTCTTTTTACTTCTACGCTCTTCTAGTTTCGTTTTACTTCTACACCCTTCCAGTTTCGTTTTACTTCTACTCCCTTCTAGTTTCGTTTTACTTCTACTCCCTTCCAGTTTCCTTTTACTTCTACGCTCTTCTCGTTTCGTTTTACTTCTACTCACTTCCAGTTTCATTTTACTTCTACGCTCTTCTAGTTTCGTTTTACTTCTACGCTCTTCTAGTTTCGTTTTACTTCTACTCCCTTCCAGTTTCGTTTTACTTCTACGCTCTTCTCGTTTCGTTTTACTTCTACTCCCTTCCAGGTTCGTTTTACTTCTACGCTCTTCTAGTTTCGTTTTACTTCTACGCTCTTCTCGTTTCGTTTTACTTCTACTCACTTCCAGTTTCATTTTACTTCTACGCTCTTCTAGTTTCGTTTTACTTCTACACCCTTCCAGTTTCGTTTTACTTCTACTCCCTTCCAGTTTCGTTTTACTTCTACGCTCTTCTAGTTTCGTTTTACTTCTACGCTCTTCTCGTTTCGTTTTACTTCTACTCACTTCCAGTTTCGTTTTACTTCTACGCTCTTCTAGTTTCGTTTTACTTCTACTCTCTTCTAGTTTTGTTTTACTTCTACTCCCTTCCAGTTTCGTTTTATTCCTACGCTCTTCTAATTTCGTTTTACTTCTACTCCCTTCCAGTTTCGTTTTACTTCTAATCTCTTATAGTTTCGTTTTACTTCTACTCCCTTCCAGTTTCGTTTTACTTCTACTCTCTTCTAGTTTCGTTTTACTTCTACTCTCTTCTAGTTTCGTTTTACTTCTACTCCCTTCCAGTTTCGTTTTACTCCTACTCCCTTCCAGTTTCGTTTTACTTCTACGCTCTCCTCGTTTCGTTTTACTTCTACGCTCTTCTAGTTTCGTTTTACTTCTACTCCCTTCCAGTTTCGTTTTACTCCTACGCTCTTCTAGTTTCGTTTTACTTCTACTCCCTTCCAGTTTCGTTTTACTTCTACTCTCTTCTAGTTTCGTTTTACTTCTACTCCCTTCCAGTTTCGTTTTACTTCTACTCTCTTCTAGTTTCGTTTTACTTCTACTCTCTTCTAGTTTCGTTTTACTTCTACTCCCTTCCAGTTTCGTTTTACTCCTACTCCCTTCCAGTTTCGTTTTACTTCTACGCTCTCCTCGTTTCGTTTTACTTCTACGCTCTTCTAGTTTCGTTTTACTTCTACTCCCTTCCAGTTTCGTTTTACTCCTACGCTCTTCTAGTTTCGTTTTACTTCTACTCCCTTCCAGTTTCGTTTTACTTCTACTCTCTTCTAGTTTCGTTTTACTTCTACTCCCTTCCAGTTTCGTTTTACTCCTACTCCCTTCCAGTTTCGTTTTACTTCTACGCTCTCCTCGTTTCGTTTTACTTCTACGCTCTTCTAGTTTCGTTTTACTTCTACTCCCTTCCAGTTTCGTTTTACTCCTACGCTCTTCTAGTTTCGTTTTACTTCTACTCCCTTCCAGTTTCGTTTTACTTCTACTCTCTTCTAGTTTCGTTTTACTTCTACTCCCTTCCAGTTTCGTTTTACTTCTACTCTCTTCTAGTTTCGTTTTACTTCTACTCCCTTCTAGTTTCGTTTTACTTCTACTCTCTTCTAGGTTCGTTTTACTTCTACTCCATTCCAGTTTCGTTTTACTCCTACTCCCTTCCAGTTTCGTTTTACTTCTACGCTCTCCTCGTTTCGTTTTACTTCTACGCTCTTCAAGTTTCGTTTTACTTCTACTCCCTTCCAGTTTCGTTTTACTCCTACGCTCTTCTAGTTTCGTTTTACGTCTACTCCCTACCAGTTTCGTTTTACTTCTACTCTCTTCTAGTTTCGTTTTACTTCTACTCCCTTCCAGTTTCGTTTTATTCCTACGCTCTTCTAATTTCGTTTTACTTCTACTCCCTTCCAGTTTCGTTTTACTTCTACTCTCTTCTAGTTTCGTTTTACTTCTACTCCCTTCCAGTTTCGTTTTACTTCTACTCTCTTCTAGTTTCGTTTTACTTCTACTCCCTTCTAGTTTCGTTTTACTTCTACTCTCTTCTAGTTTCGTTTTACTTCTACTCCCTTCCAGTTTCGTTTTACTCCTACTCCCTTCCAGTTTCGTTTTACTTCTACGCTCTCCTCGTTTCGTTTTACTTCTACGCTCTTCAAGTTTCGTTTTACTTCTACTCCCTTCCAGTTTCGTTTTACGCCTACGCTCTTCTAGTTTCGTTTTACGTCTACTCCCTACCAGTTTCGTTTTACTTCTACTCTCTTCTAGTTTCGTTTTACTTCTACTCCCTTCCAGTTTCGTTTTACTTCTACTCCCTTCCAGTTTCGTTTTATTTCTACGCTCTTCTAGTTTCGTTTTACTCCTACGCTCTTCTAGTTTCGTTTTACTTCTACTCCCTTCCAGTTTCGTTTTACTTCTACTCCCTTCTAATTTCGTTTTACTTCTACGCTCTTCCAGTTTCGTTTTACTTCTACTCTCTTCTAGTTTCTTTTTACGTCTACTCCCTACCAGTTTCGTTTTACTTCTACTCTCTTCTAGTTTCGTTTTACTTCTACTCCCTTCCAGTTTCGTTTTACTTCTACTCCCTTCCAGTTTCGTTTTACTTCTACGCTCTTCTAGTTTCGTTTTACTTCTACTCCCTTCCAGTTTCGTTTTACTCCTACGCTCTTCTAGTTTCGTTTTACTTCTACTCCCTTCCAGTTTCGTTTTACTTCTACTCTCTTCTAGTTTTGTTTTAATTCTACTCCCTTCCAGTTTCGTTTTACTTCTACGCTCTTCCAGTTTCGTTTTACTTCTACTCCCTTCTAGTTTCGTTTTACTTCTACGCCCTTCTAGTTTCGTTTTACTTCTACTCTCTTCTAGTTTTGTTTTAATTCTACTCTCTCCCAGTTTCGTTTTACTTCTACGCTCTTCCAGTTTCGTTTTACTTCTACTCCCTTCTAGTTTCGTTTTACTACTACGCCCTTCCAGTTTCGTTTTACTTCTACGCTCTTCTAGTTTCGTTTTACTTCTACGCTCTTCTAGTTTTGTTTTACTTCTACTCCCTTCCAGTTTCGTTTTACTTCTACTCCCTTCCAGTTTCGTTTTACTTCTACTCCCTTCCAGTTTCGTTTTACTTCTACTCTCTTCTAGTTTCGTTTTACTTCTACTCCCTTCCAGTTTCGTTTTACTTCTACTCCCTTCCAGTTTCGTTTTACTTCTACTCTTTTCTAGTTTCGTTTTACTTCTACGCTCTTCTAGTTTCGTTTTACTTCTACTCCCTTCCAGTTTCGTTTTACTTCTACTCCCTTCCAGTTTCGTTTTACTTCTACGCTCTTCCAGTTTCGTTTTACTTCTACGCTCTTCTAGATTCGTTTTACTTCTACTCCCTTCCAGTTTCGTTTTACTTCTACGCTCTTCCAGTTTCGTTTTACTCCTACGCTCTTCTAGATTCGTTTTACTTCTGCGCTCTTCTAGTTTCGTTTTACTTCTACTCCCTTCCAGTTTCGTTTTACTTCTACTCTCTTCTAGTTTCGTTTTACTTCTACTCCCTTCCAGTTTCGTTTTACTCCTGCGTTCTTCTAGTTTCGTTTTACTTCTACTTCCTTCCAGTTTCGTTTTACTTCTACTCCCTTCTAGTTTCGTTTTATTTCTACGCTCTTCTAGTTTCGTTTTACTTCTACTCCCTTCTAGTTTCGTTTTACTTCTACGCTCTTCTAGTTCCGTTTTACTTCTACTCATTTCCAGTTTCGTTTTACTTCTACTCTCTTCTAGTTTCGTTTTACTTCTACTCTCTTCTAGTTTCGTTTTACTTCTACTCTCTTCTAGTTTCGTTTTACTTCTACTCTCTTCTAGTTTCGTTTTACTTCGACTCCCTTCCAGTTTCGTTTTACTTCTACGCTCTTCTAGTTTCGTTTTACTTCTACTCCCTTCCAGTTTCGTTTTACTTCGACTCCCTTCCAGTTTCGTTTTACTTCTACGCTCTTCTAGTTTCGTTTTACTTCTACGCTCTTCTAGTTTCGTTTTACTTCTACTCCCTTCCAGTTTCGTTTTACTTCTACCCTCTTCTAGTTTCGTTTTACTTCTACGCTCTTCTCGTTTCGTTTTACTTCGACTCCCTTCCAGTTTCGTTTTACTTCTACGCTCTTCTAGTTTCGTTTTACTTCGACTCCCTTCCAGTTTCGTTTTACTTCTACGCTCTTCTAGTTTCGTTTTACTTCTACGCTCTTCTCGTTTCGTTTTACTTCTACTCCCTTCCAGTTTCGTTTTACTTCTACTCCCTTCCAGTTTCGTTTTATTCCTACGCTCTTCTAATTTCGTTTTACTTCGACTCCCTTCCAGTTTCGTTTTACTTCTACTCCCTTCTAGTTTCGTTTTACTTCTACTCCCTTCCAGTTTCGTTTTACTTCTACTCCCTTCCAGTTTCGTTTTACTTCTACTCCCTTCCAGTTTCGTTTTATTCCTACGCTCTTCTAATTTCGTTTTACTTCTACTCCCTTCCAGTTTCGTTTTATTCCTACGCTCTTCTAATTTCGTTTTACTTCTACTCCCTTCCAGTTTCGTTTTATTCCTACGCTCTTCTAATTTCGTTTTACTTCTACTCCCTTCCAGTTTCGTTTTACTTATACTCCCTTCCAGTTTCGTTTTACTTCTACTATCTTCCAGTTTCGTTTTACTTCTACTCCCTTCCACTTTCGTTTTACTTCTACTCTCTTCAAATTTTGTTTTACTCCTACTCCCTTCCAGTTTCGTTTTACTTCTACCCCCTTCCAGTTTCGTTTTACTTCTACTCCCTTCCAGTTTCGTTTTACTTCTACCCCCTTCCAGTTTCGTTTTACTTCTACCCCCTTCCAGTTTCGTTTTACTTCTACCCACTTCTAGTCTCGTTTTACTTCTAAGCCCTTCCAGTTTCGTTTTACTTCTACTCTCTTCTAGTTTCGTTTTACTTCTACTCCCTTCCAGTTTCGTTTTACTTCTACCCCCTTCCAGTTTCGTTTTACTTCTACCCCCTTCCAGTTTCGTTTTACTTCTACCCCCTTCTAGTCTCGTTTTACTTCTAAGCCCTTCCAGTTTAATTTTACTTCTACTCTCTTCTAGTTTTGTTTTACTTCTACTCTCTTCTAGTTTTGTTTTACTTCTACTCCCTTACAGTTTCGTTTTACTCCTACTCCCTTCCAGTTTCGTTTTACTTCTACTCTCTTCTAGTTTCGTTTTACTTCTACTCCCTTACAGTTTCGTTTTACTCCTACTCCCTTCCAGTTTCGTTTTACTTCTACGCTCTTCAAGTTTCGTTTTACTCCTACTCCCTTCCAGTTTCGTTTTACTTCTACTCTCTTCTAGTTTTGTTTTACTTCTACTCTCTTCTAGTTTCGTTTTACTTCTACTCCCTTCCAGTTTCGTTTTACTTCTACTCACTTCCAGTTTCGTTTTACTTCTACTCTCTTCTAGTTTTGTTTTACTTCTACTCCCTTCTAGTTTTGTTTTACTTCTACTCCCTTCCAGTTTCGTTTTACTTCTACTCTCTTCTAGTTTTGTTTTACTTCTACTCCCTTCCAGTTTCGTTTTACTTCTACTCCCTTCTAGTTTTGTTTTACTTCTACTCCCTTCCAGTTTCGTTTTACTTCTACTCCCTTCCAGTTTCGTTTTACTTCTACTCTCTTCTAGTTTTGTTTTACTTCTACTCCCTTCCAGTTTCGTTTTACTTCTACTCCCTTCTAGTTTTGTTTTACTTCTACTCTCTTCTAGTTTCGTTTTACTTCTACTCCCTTCCAGTTTCGTTTTATTTCTACGCTCTTCTAGTTTCGTTTTACTTCTACTCCCTTCCAGTTTCGTTTTACTTCTACTCTCTTCTAGTTTTGTTTTACTTCTACTCCCTTCCAGTTTCGTTTTACTTCTACTCCCTTCTAGTTTTGTTTTACTTCTACTCCCTTCCAGTTTCGTTTTACTTCTACTCCCTTCCAGTTTCGTTTTACTTCTACGCTCTTCTCGTTTCGTTTTACTTCTACGCTCTTCTAGTTTCGTTTTACTTCTACTCTCTTCTAGTTTCGTTTTACTTCTACTCCCTTCCAGGTTCGTTTTACTTCTACTCCCTTCCAGTTTCGTTTTACTTCTACGCTCTTCTCGTTTCGTTTTACTTCTACGCTCTACTAGTTTCGTTTTACTTCTACTCTCTCTAGTTTCGTTTTACTTCTACTCCCTTCCAGTTTCATTTTACTTCTACTCTCCTCTAGTTTCGTTTTACTTCTACTCTCTTCTAGTTTCGTTTTACTTCTACTCCCTTCCAGTTTCGTTTTACTTCTACGCTCTCCTTGTTTCGTTTTACTTCTACGCTCTTCTAGTTTCGTTTTACTTCTACTCTCTTCTAGTTTTGTTTTACTTCTACTCTCTTCTAGTTTCGTTTTACTTCTACTCCCTTCTAGTTTCGTTTTACTTCTACTCTCTTCTAGTTTCGTTTTACTTCTACTCCCTTCTAGTTTCGTTTTACTTCTACTCTCTTCTAGTTTCGTTTTACTTCTACGCTCTTCTAGTTTCGTTTTACTTCTACGCTCTTCTCGTTTCGTTTTACTTCTACTCTCTTCTAGTTTCGTTTTACTTCTACTCTCTTCTAGTTTCGTTTTACTTCTACGCTCTTCTCGTTTCGTTTTACTTCTACTCTCTTCTAGTTTCGTTTTACTTCTACTCTCTTCTAGTTTCGTTTTACTTCTACTCCCTTCTAGTTTCGTTTTACTTCTACTCTCTTCTAGTTTCGTTTTACTTCTACTCCCTTCCAGTTTCGTTTTACTTCTACTCTCTTCTAGTTTCGTTTTACTTCTACTCTCTTCTAGTTTCGTTTTACTTCTACTCCCTTCCAGTTTCGTTTTACTCCTACTCCCTTCCAGTTTCGTTTTACTTCTACGCTCTCCTCGTTTCGTTTTACTTCTACGCTCTTCTAGTTTCGTTTTACTTCTACTCCCTTCCAGTTTCGTTTTACTCCTACGCTCTTCTAGTTTCGTTTTACTTCTACTCCCTTCCAGTTTCGTTTTACTTCTACTCTCTTCTAGTTTCGTTTTACTTCTACTCCCTTCCAGTTTCGTTTTACTCCTACTCCCTTCCAGTTTCGTTTTACTTCTACGCTCTCCTCGTTTCGTTTTACTTCTACGCTCTTCTAGTTTCGTTTTACTTCTACTCCCTTCCAGTTTCGTTTTACTCCTACGCTCTTCTAGTTTCGTTTTACTTCTACTCCCTTCCAGTTTCGTTTTACTTCTACTCTCTTCTAGTTTCGTTTTACTTCTACTCCCTTCCAGTTTCGTTTTACTTCTACTCTCTTCTAGTTTCGTTTTACTTCTACTCCCTTCTAGTTTCGTTTTACTTCTACTCTCTTCTAGGTTCGTTTTACTTCTACTCCATTCCAGTTTCGTTTTACTCCTACTCCCTTCCAGTTTCGTTTTACTTCTACACCCTTCCAGTTTCGTTTTACTTCTACTCCCTTCCAGTTTCGTTTTACATCTACTCTCTTCTAGTTTCGTTTTACTTCTACACCCTTCCAGTTTCGTTTTACTTCTACTCCCTTCCAGTTTCCTTTTACTTCTACGCTCTTCTAGTTTCGTTTTACTTCTACGCTCTTCTCGTTTCGTTTTACTTCTACTCACTTCCAGTTTCATTTTACTTCTACGCTCTTCTAGTTTCGTTTTACTTCTACTCCCTTCTAGTTTCGTTTTACTTCTACTCCCTTCCATTTTCTTTTTACTTCTACGCTCTTCTAGTTTCGTTTTACTTCTACACCCTTCCAGTTTCGTTTTACTTCTACTCCCTTCTAGTTTCGTTTTACTTCTACTCCCTTCCAGTTTTACTTTTACTTCTACGCTCTTCTCGTTTCGTTTTACTTCTACTCACTTCCAGTTTCATTTTACTTCTACGCTCTTCTAGTTTCGTTTTACTTCTACGCTCTTCTAGTTTCGTTTTACTTCTACTCCCTTCCAGTTTCGTTTTACTTCTACGCTCTTCTCGTTTCGTTTTACTTCTACTCCCTTCCAGGTTCGTTTTACTTCTACGCTCTTCTAGTTTCGTTTTACTTCTACGCTCTTCTCGTTTCGTTTTACTTCTACTCACTTCCAGTTTCATTTTACTTCTACGCTCTTCTAGTTTCGTTTTACTTCTACACCCTTCCAGTTTCGTTTTACTTCTACTCCCTTCCAGTTTCGTTTTACTTCTACGCTCTTCTAGTTTCGTTTTACTTCTACGCTCTTCTCGTTTCGTTTTACTTCTACTCACTTCCAGTTTCGTTTTACTTCTACGCTCTTCTAGTTTCGTTTTACTTCTACTCTCTTCTAGTTTCGTTTTACTTCTACTCCCTTCCAGTTTCGTTTTATTCCTACTCCCTTCCAGTTTCGTTTTACTTTTACGCTCTCCTCGTTTCGTTTTACTTCTACGCTCTTCAAGTTTCGTTTTACTTCTACTCCCTTCCAGTTTCGTTTTACTCCTACGCTCTTCTAGTTTCGTTTTACGTCTACTCCCTACCAGTTTCGTTTTACTTCTACTCTCTTCTAGTTTCGTTTTACTTCTACTCCCTTCCAGTTTCGTTTTATTCCTACGCTCTTCTAATTTCGTTTTACTTCTACTCCCTTCCAGTTTCGTTTTACTTCTACTCTCTTCTAGTTTCGTTTTACTTCTACTCCCTTCCAGTTTCGTTTTACTTCTACTCTCTTCTAGTTTCGTTTTACTTCTACTCCCTTCTAGTTTCGTTTTACTTCTACTCTCTTCGAGTTTCGTTTTACTTCTACTCCCTTCCAGTTTCGTTTTACTCCTACTCCCTTCCAGTTTCGTTTTACTTCTACGCTCTCCTCGTTTCGTTTTACTTCTACGCTCTTCAAGTTTCGTTTTACTTCTACTCCCTTCCAGTTTCGTTTTACTCCTACGCTCTTCTAGTTTCGTTTTACGTCTACTCCCTACCAGTTTCGTTTTACTTCTACTCTCTTCTAGTTTCGTTTTACTTCTACTCCCTTCCAGTTTCGTTTTACTTCTACTCCCTTCCAGTTTCGTTTTATTTCTACGCTCTTCTAGTTTCGTTTTACTCCTACGCTCTTCTAGTTTCGTTTTACTTCTACTCCCTTCCAGTTTCGTTTTACTTCTACTCCCTTCTAATTTCGTTTTACTTCTACGCTCTTCCAGTTTCGTTTTACTTCTACTCTCTTCTAGTTTCTTTTTACGTCTACTCCCTACCAGTTTCGTTTTACTTCTACTCTCTTCTAGTTTCGTTTTACTTCTACTCCCTTCCAGTTTCGTTTTACTTCTACTCCCTTCCAGTTTCGTTTTACTTCTACGCTCTTCTAGTTTCGTTTTACTTCTACTCCCTTCCAGTTTCGTTTTACTCCTACGCTCTTCTAGTTTCGTTTTACTTCTACTCCCTTCCAGTTTCGTTTTACTTCTACTCTCTTCTAGTTTTGTTTTAATTCTACTCCCTTCCAGTTTCGTTTTACTTCTACGCTCTTCCAGTTTCGTTTTACTTCTACTCCCTTCTAGTTTCGTTTTACTTCTACGCCCTTCTAGTTTCGTTTTACTTCTACTCTCTTCTAGTTTTGTTTTAATTCTACTCCCTCCCAGTTTCGTTTTACTTCTACGCTCTTCCAGTTTCGTTTTACTTCTACTCCCTTCTAGTTTCGTTTTACTACTACGCCCTTCCAGTTTCGTTTTACTTCTACGCTCTTCTAGTTTCGTTTTACTTCTACGCTCTTCTAGTTTTGTTTTACTTCTACTCCCTTCCAGTTTCGTTTTACTTCTACTCTCTTCCAGTTTCGTTTTACTTCTACTCCCTTCCAGTTTCGTTTTACTTCTACTCTCTTCTAGTTTCGTTTTACTTCTACTCCCTTCCAGTTTCGTTTTACTTCTACTCCCTTCCAGTTTCGTTTTACTTCTACTCTTTTCTAGTTTCGTTTTACTTCTACGCTCTTCTAGTTTCGTTTTACTTCTACTCCCTTCCAGTTTCGTTTTACTTCTACTCCCTTCCAGTTTCGTTTTACTTCTACGCTCTTCCAGTTTCGTTTTACTTCTACGCTCTTCTAGATTCGTTTTACTTCTACTCCCTTCCAGTTTCGTTTTACTTCTACGCTCTTCCAGTTTCGTTTTACTCCTACGCTCTTCTAGATTCGTTTTACTTCTACGCTCTTCTAGTTTCGTTTTACTTCTACTCCCTTCCAGTTTCGTTTTACTTCTACTCTCTTCTAGTTTCGTTTTACTTCTACTCCCTTCCAGTTTCGTTTTACTCCTGCGTTCATCTAGTTTCGTTTTACTTCTACTTCCTTCCAGTTTCGTTTTACTTCTACTCCCTTCTAGTTTCGTTTTATTTCTACGCTCTTCTAGTTTCGTTTTACTTCTACTCCCTTCTAGTTTCGTTTTACTTCTACGCTCTTCTAGTTCCGTTTTACTTCTACTCATTTCCAGTTTCGTTTTACTTCTACTCTCTTCTAGTTTCGTTTTACTTCTACTCTCTTCTAGTTTCGTTTTACTTCTACTCTCTTCTAGTTTCGTTTTACTTCTACTCTCTTCTAGTTTCGTTTTACTTCGACTCCCTTCCAGTTTCGTTTTACTTCTACGCTCTTCTAGTTTCGTTTTACTTCTACTCCCTTCCAGTTTCGTTTTACTTCGACTCCCTTCCAGTTTCGTTTTACTTCTACGCTCTTCTAGTTTCCTTTTACTTCTACGCTCTTCTAGTTTCGTTTTACTTCTACTCCCTTCCAGTTTCGTTTTACTTCTACGCTCTTCTAGTTTCGTTTTACTTCTACGCTCTTCTCGTTTCGTTTTACTTCGACTCCCTTCCAGTTTCGTTTTACTTCTACGCTCTTCTAGTTTCGTTTTACTTCGACTCCCTTCCAGTTTCGTTTTACTTCTACGCTCTTCTAGTTTCGTTTTACTTCTACGCTCTTCTCGTTTCGTTTTACTTCTACTCCCTTCCAGTTTCGTTTTACTTCTACTCCCTTCCAGTTTCGTTTTATTCCTACGCTCTTCTAATTTCGTTTTACTTCGACTCCCTTCCAGTTTCGTTTTACTTCTACTCCCTTCTAGTTTCGTTTTACTTCTACTCCCTTCCAGTTTCGTTTTACTTCTACTCCCTTCCAGTTTCGTTTTACTTCTACTCCCTTCCAGTTTCGTTTTATTCCTACGCTCTTCTAATTTCGTTTTACTTCTACTCCCTTCCAGTTTCGTTTTATTCCTACGCTCTTCTAATTTCGTTTTACTTCTACTCCCTTCCAGTTTCGTTTTATTCCTACGCTCTTCTAATTTCGTTTTACTTCTACTCCCTTCCAGTTTCGTTTTACTTCTACTCCCTTCTAGTTTCGTTTTACTTCTACTCCCTTCCAGTTTCGTTTTACTTCTACTCCCTTCCAGTTTCGTTTTACTTCTACTCCCTTCCAGTTTCGTTTTATTCCTACGCTCTTCTAATTTCGTTTTACTTCTACTCCCTTCCAGTTTCGTTTTATTCCTACGCTCTTCTATTTTCGTTTTACTTCTAATCCCTTCCAGTTTCGTTTTACTTCTACTCCCTTCTAGTTTCGTTTTACTTCTACTCCCTTCCAGTTTCGTTTTACTTCTACTCCCTTCCAGTTTCGTTTTACTTCTACTCCCTTCCAGTTTCGTTTTATTCCTACGCTCTTCTAATTTCGTTTTACTTCTACTCCCTTCCAGTTTCGTTTTACTTCTACTCCCTTCCAGTTTCGTTTTACTTCTACTCCCTTCCAGTTTCGTTTTATTCCTACGCTCTTCTAATTTCGTTTTACTTCTACTCCCTTCCAGTTTCGTTTTATTCCTACGCTCTTCTAATTTCGTTTTACTTCTACTCCCTTCCAGTTTCGTTTTACTTCTACTCCCTTCTAGTTTCGTTTTACTTCTACTCCCTTCCAGTTTCGTTTTACTTCTACTCCCTTCCAGTTTCGTTTTACTTCTTCTCCCTTCCAGTTTCGTTTTATTCCTACGCTCTTCTAATTTCGTTTTACTTCTACTCCCTTCCAGTTTCGTTTTATTCCTACGCTCTTCTAGTTTCGTTTTACTTCTACTCCCTTCCAGTTTCGTTTTACTTCTACTCCCTTCTAGTTTCGTTTTACTTCTACTCCCTTCCAGTTTCGTTTTACTTCTACTCCCTTCCAGTTTCGTTTTACTTCTACTCCCTTCCAGTTTCGTTTTATTCCTACGCTCTTCTAATTTCGTTTTACTTCTACTCCCTTCCAGTTTCGTTTTACTCCTACGCTCTTCTAGTTTCGTTTTACTTCTACTCCCTTCCAGTTTCGTTTTACTTCTACTCTCTTCTAGTTTCGTTTTACTTCTACTCCCTTCCAGTTTCGTTTTACTTCTACTCCCTTCTAGTTTCGTTTTACTTCTACTCCCTTCTAGTTTCGTTTTACTTCTACTCCCTTCTAGTTTCGTTTTACTTCTACGCTCTTCTAGTTTCGTTTTACTTCTACTCCCTTCTAGTTTCGTTTTACTTCTACTCCCTTCTAGTTTCGTTTTACTTCTACTCCCTTCCAGTTTCGTTTTATTCCTACGCTCTTCTAGTTTCGTTTTACTTCTACTCCCTTCCAGTTTCGTTTTACTTCTACTCCCTTCTAGTTTCGTTTTACTTCTACTCCCTTCTAGTTTCGTTTTACTTCTACGCTCTTCTAGTTTCGTTTTACTTCTACTCCCTTCTAGTTTCGTTTTACTTCTACTCCCTTCCAGTTTCGTTTTACTTCTACTCCCTTCTAGTTTCGTTTTACTTCTACTCCCTTCTAGTTTCGTTTTACTTCTACGCTCTTCTAGTTTCGTTTTACTTCTACTCCCTTCTAGTTTCGTTTTCCTTCTACGCTCTTCTAGTTTCGTTTTACTTCTACTCCCTTCCAGTTTCGTTTTACTTCTACTCTCTTCTAGTTTCGTTTTACTTCTACTCCCTTCTAGTTTCGTTTTCCTTCTACGCTCTTCTAGTTTCGTTTTACTTCTACTCCCTTCTAGTTTCGTTTTACTTCTACTCCCTTCCAGTTTCGTTTTACTTCTACTCCCTTCTAGTTTCGTTTTACTTCTACTCCCTTCTAGTTTCGTTTTACTTCTACGCTCTTCTAGTTTCGTTTTACTTCTACTCCCTTCCAGTTTCGTTTTACTTCTACTCTCTTCTAGTTTCGTTTTAATTCTACTCCCTTCTAGTTTCGTTTTACTTCTACTCTCTTCTAGTTTCGTTTTACTTCTACTCCCTTCCAGTTTCGTTTTACTCCTACTCCCTTCCAGTTTCGTTTTACTTCTACGCTCTCCTCGTTTCGTTTTACTTCTACGCTCTTCAAGTTTCGTTTTACTTCTACTCCCTTCCAGTTTCGTTTTACTCCTACGCTCTTCTAGTTTCGTTTTACGTCTACTCCCTACCAGTTTCGTTTTACTTCTACTCTCTTCTAGTTTCGTTTTCCTTCTACTCCCTTCTAGTTTCGTTTTACTTCTACGCTCTTCTAGTTTCGTTTTACTTCTACTCCCTTCCAGATTCCTTTTACTCCTACGCTCTTCTAGTTTCGTTTTACTTCTACTCCCTTCCAGTTTCGTTTTACTTCTACTCCCTTCTAATTTCGTTTTACTTCTACGCTCTTCTAGTTTCGTTTTACTTCTACTCCCTTCCAGTTTCGTTTTACTTCTACTCCCTTCCAGTTTCGTTTTACTTCTACTCTCTTCTAGTTTCTTTTTACGTCTACTCCCTTCCAGTTTCGTTTTACTTCTAGTCCCTTCCAGTTTCGTTTTACTTCTACGCTCTTCTAGTTTCGTTTTACTTCTACTCCCTTCCAGTTTCGTTTTACTCCTACGCTCTTCTAGTTTCGTTTTACTTCTACTCCCTTCCATTTTCGTTTTACTTCTACTCTCTTCTAGTTTTGTTTTAATTCTACTCCCTTCCAGTTTCGTTTTACTTCTACTCCCTTCCAGTTTCGTTTTACTTCTACGCTCTTCTAGTTTCGTTTTACTTCTACTCCCTTCCAGTTTCGTTTTACTCCTACGCTCTTCTAGTTTCGTTTTACTTCTACTCCCTTCCAGTTTCGTTTTACTTCTACTCTCTTCTAGTTTTGTTTTAATTCTACTCCCTTCCAGTTTCGTTTTACTTCTACGCTCTTCCAGTTTCGTTTTATTTCTACTCCCTTCTAGTTTCGTTTTACTTCTACGCCCTTCTAGTTTCGTTTTACTTCTACTCTCTTCTAGCTTTGTTTTAATTCTACTCCCTTCCAGTTTCGTTTTACTTCTACGCTCTTCCAGTTCCGTTTTACTTCTACTCCCTTCTAGTTTCGTTTTACTTCTACGCCCTTCCAGTTTCGTTTTACTTCTACGCTCTTCTAGTTTCGTTTTACTTCTACGCTCTTCTAGTTTTGTTTTACTTCTACTCCCTTCCAGTTTCGTTTTACTTCTACTCCCTTCCAGTTTCGTTTTACTTCTACTCCCTTCCAGTTTCGTTTTACTTCTACTCTCTTCTAGTTTCGTTTTACTTCTACTCCCTTCCAGTTTCGTTTTACTTCTACTCCCTTCCAGTTTCGTTTTACTTCTACTCTTGTCTAGTTTCGTTTTACTTCTACGCTCTTCTAGTTTCGTTTTACTTCTACTCCCTTCCAGTTTCGTTTTACTTCTACTCCCTTCCAGTTTCGTTTTACTTCTACGCTCTTCCAGTTTCGTTTTACTTCTACGCTCTTCTAGATTCGTTTTACTTCTACTCCCTTCCAGTTTCGTTTTACTTCTACGCTCTTCCAGTTTCGTTTTACTCCCACGCTCTTCTAGATTCGTTTTACTTCTACGCTCTTCTAGTTTCGTTTTACTTCTACTCCCTTCCAGTTTCGTTTTACTTCTACTCTCTTCTAGTTTCGTTTTACTTCTACTCCCTTCCAGTTTCGTTTTACTCCTGCGTTCTTCTAGTTTCGTTTTACTTCTACTTCCTTCCAGTTTCGTTTTACTTCTACTCCCTTCTAGTTTCGTTTTATTTCTACGCTCTTCTAGTTTCGTTTTACTTCTACTCCCTTCTAGTTTCGTTTTACTTCTACGCTCTTCTAGTTCCGTTTTACTTCTACTCATTTCCAGTTTCGTTTTACTTCTACTCTCTTCTAGTTTCGTTTTACTTCTACTCTCTTCTAGTTTCGTTTTACTTCTACTCTCTTCTAGTTTCGTTTTACTTCTACTCTCTTCTAGTTTCGTTTTACTTCGACTCCCTTCCAGTTTCGTTTTAGTTCTACGCTCTTCTAGTTTCGTTTTACTTCTACTCCCTTTCAGTTTCGTTTTACTTCGACTCCCTTCCAGTTTCGTTTTACTTCTACGCTCTTCTAGTTTCGTTTTACTTCTACGCTCTTCTCGTTTCGTTTTATTTCGACTCCCTTCCAGTTTCGTTTTACTTCTACGCTCTTCTAGTTTCGTTTTACTTCGACTCCCTTCCAGTTTCGTTTTACTTCTACGCTCTTCTAGTTTCGTTTTACTTCTACGCTCTTCTCGTTTCGTTTTACTTCTACTCCCTTCCAGTTTCGTTTTACTTCTACTCCCTTCCAGTTTCGTTTTATTCCTACGCTCTTCTAATTTCGTTTTACTTCGACTCCTTCCAGTTTCGTTTTACTTCTACTCCCTTCCAGTTTCGTTTTATTCCTACGCTCTTCTAATTTCGTTTTACTTCTACTCCCTTCCAGTTTCGTTTTATTCCTACGCTCTTCTAATTTCGTTTTACTTCTACTCCCTTCCAGTTTCGTTTTACTTCTACTCCCTTCTAGTTTCGTTTTACTTCTACTCCCTTCCAGTTTCGTTTTACTTCTACTCCCTTCCAGTTTCGTTTTACTTCTACTCCCTTCCAGTTTCGTTTTATTCCTACGCTCTTCTAATTTCGTTTTGCTTCTACTCCCTTCCAGTTTCGTTTTATTCCTACGCTCTTCTAGTTTCGTTTTACTTCTACTCCCTTCCAGTTTCGTTTTACTTCTACTCCCTTCTAGTTTCGTTTTACTTCTACTCCCTTCCAGTTTCGTTTTACTTCTACTCCCTTCCAGTTTCGTTTTACTTCTACTCCCTTCCAGTTTCGTTTTATTCCTACGCTCTTCTAATTTCGTTTTACTTCTACTCCATTCCAGTTTCGTTTTACTCCTACGCTCTTCTAGTTTCGTTTTACTTCTACTCCCTTCCAGTTTCGTTTTACTTCTACTCTCTTCTAGTTTCGTTTTACTTCTACTCCCTTCCAGTTTCGTTTTACTTCTACTCCCTTCTAGTTTCGTTTTACTTCTACTCCCTTCTAGTTTCGTTTTACTTCTACTCCCTTCTAGTTTCGTTTTACTTCTACGCTCTTCTAGTTTCGTTTTACTTCTACTCCCTTCTAGTTTCGTTTTACTTCTACTCCCTTCTAGTTTCGTTTTACTTCTACTCCCTTCAAGTTTCGTTTTATTCCTACGCTCTTCTAGTTTTGTTTTACTTCTACTCCCTTCCAGTTTCGTTTTACTTCTACTCCCTTCTAGTTTCGTTTTACTTCTACTCCCTTCTAGTTTCGTTTTACTTCTACTCCCTTCTAGTTTCGTTTTACTTCTACGCTCTTCTAGTTTCGTTTTACTTCTACTCCCTTCTAGTTTCGTTTTACTTCTACTCCCTTCCAGTTTCGTTTTACTTCTACTCCCTTCTAGTTTCGTTTTACTTCTACTCCCTTCTAGTTTCGTTTTACTTCAACGCTCTTCTAGTTTCGTTTTACTTCTACTCCCTTCTAGTTTCGTTTTCCTTCTACGCTCTCTTAGTTTCGTTTTACTTCTACTCCCTTCCAGTTTCGTTTTACTTCTACTCTCTTCTAGTTTCGTTTTACTTCTACTCCCTTCTAGTTTCGTTTTCCTTCTACGCTCTTCTAGTTTCGTTTTACTTCTACTCCCTTCTAGTTTCGTTTTACTTCTACTCCCTTCCAGTTTCGTTTTACTTCTACTCCCTTCTAGTTTCGTTTTACTTCTACTCCCTTCTAGTTTCGTTTTACTTCTACGCTCTTCTAGTTTCGTTTTACTTCTACTCCCTTCCAGTTTCGTTTTACTTCTACTCTCTTCTAGTTTCGTTTTACTTCTACTCCCTTCTAGTTTCGTTTTACTTCTACTCTCTTCTAGTTTCGTTTTACTTCTACTCCCTTCCAGTTTCGTTTTACTCCTACTCCCTTCCAGTTTCGTTTTACTTCTACGCTCTCCTCGTTTCGTTTTACTTCTACTCCCTTCCAGTTTCGTTTTACTCCTACGCTCTTCTAGTTTCGTTTTACGTCTACTCCCTACCAGTTTCGTTTTACTTCTACTCTCTTCTAGTTTCGTTTTACTTCTACTCCCTTCTAGTTTCGTTTTACTTCTACGCTCTTCTAGTTTCGTTTTACTTCTACTCCCTTCCAGATTCCTTTTACTCCTACGCTCTTCTAGTTTCGTTTTACTTCTACTCCCTTCCAGTTTCGTTTTACTTCTACTCCCTTCTAATTTCGTTTTACTTCTACGCTCTTCTAGTTTCGTTTTACTTCTACTCCCTTCCAGTTTCGTTTTACTTCTACTCCCTTCCAGTTTCGTTTTACTTCTACTATCTTCTAGTTTCTTTTTACGTCTACTCCCTACCAGTTTCGTTTTACTTCTACTCTCTTCTAGTTTCGTTTTACTTCTACTCCCTTCCAGTTTCGTTTTACTTCTACTCCCTTCCAGTTTCGTTTTACTTCTACGCTCTTCTAGTTTCGTTTTACTTCTACTCCCTTCCAGTTTCGTTTTACTCCTACGCTCTTCTAGTTTCGTTTTACTTCTACTCCCTTCCAGTTTCGTTTTACTTCTACTCTCTTCTAGTTTTGTTTTAATTCTACTCCCTTCCAGTTTCGTTTTACTTCTACGCTCTTCCAGTTTCGTTTTACTTCTACTCCCTTCTAGTTTCGTTTTACTTCTACGCCCTTCTAGTTTCGTTTTACTTCTACTCTCTTCTAGTTTTGTTTTAATTCTACTCCCTTCCAGTTTCGTTTTACTTCTACGCTCTTCCAGTTTCGTTTTACTTCTACTCCCTTCTAGTTTCGTTTTACTTCTACGCCCTTCCAGTTTCGTTTTACTTCTACGCTCTTCTAGTTTCGTTTTACTTCTACGCTCTTCTAGTTTTGTTTTACTTCTACTCCCTTCCAGTTTCGTTTTACTTCTACTCCCTTCCAGTTTCGTTTTACTTCTACTCCCTTCCAGTTTCGTTTTACTTCTACTCTCTTCTAGTTTCGTTTTACTTCTACTCCCTTCCAGTTTCGTTTTACTTCTACTCCCTTCCAGTTTCGTTTTACTTCTACTCTTTTCTAGTTTCGTTTTACTTCTACGCTCTTCTAGTTTCGTTTTACTTCTACTCCCTTCCAGTTTCGTTTTACTTCTACTCCCTTCCAGTTTCGTTTTACTTCTACGCTCTTCCAGTTTCGTTTTACTTCTACGCTCTTCTAGATTCGTTTTACTTCTACTCCCTTCCAGTTTCGTTTTACTTCTACGCTCTTCCAGTTTCGTTTTACTCCTACGCTCTTCTAGATTCGTTTTACTTCTACGCTCTTCTAGTTTCGTTTTACTTCTACTCCCTTCCAGTTTCGTTTTACTTCTACTCCCTTCTAGTTTCGTTTTACTTCTACGCTCTTCCAGTTTCGTTTTACTTCTACTCTCTTCTAGTTTCGTTTTACTTCTACTCCCTTCCAGTTTCGTTTTACTTCTACTCCCTTCCAGTTTCGTTTTACTTCTACTCTCTTCTAGTTTCGTTTTACTTCTACTCCCTTCCAGTTTCGTTTTACTCCTGCGTTCTTCTAGTTTCGGTTTACTTCTACTTCCTTCCAGTTTCGTTTTACTTCTACTCCCTTCTAGTTTCGTTTTATTTCTACGCTCTTCTAGTTTCGTTTTACTTCTACTCCCTTCTAGTTTCGTTTTACTTCTACGCTCTTCTAGTTCCGTTTTACTTCTACGCTCTTCTAGTTCCGTTTTACTTCTACTCATTTCCAGTTTCGTTTTACTTCTACTCTCTTCTAGTTTCGTTTTACTTCTACTCTCTTCTAGTTTCGTTTTACTTCTACTCTCTTCTAGTTTCGTTTTACTTCGACTCCCTTCCAGTTTCGTTTTACTTCTACGCTCTTCTAGTTTCGTTTTACTTCTACTCCCTTCCAGTTTCGTTTTACTTCGACTCCCTTCCAGTTTCGTTTTACTTCTACGCTCTTCTAGTTTCGTTTTACTTCTACGCTCTTCTAGTTTCGTTTTACTTCTACTCCCTTCCAGTTTCGTTTTACTTCTACGCTCTTCTAGTTTCGTTTTACTTCTACGCTCTTCTCGTTTCGTTTTACTTCTACTTCCTTCCAGTTTCGTTTTACTTCTACTCCCTTCTAGTTTCGTTTTATTTCTACGCTCTTCTAGTTTCGTTTTACTTCTACTCCCTTCCAGTTTCGTTTTACTTCTACTCCCTTCTAGTTTCGTTTTACTTCTACTCCCTTCCAGTTTCGTTTTACTCCTGCGTTCTTCTAGTTTCGTTTTACTTCTACTTCCTTCCAGTTTCGTTTTACTTCTACTCCCTTCTAGTTTCGTTTTATTTCTACGCTCTTCTAGTTTCGTTTTACTTCTACTCCCTTCTAGTTTCGTTTTACTTCTACGCTCTTCTAGTTCCGTTTTACTTCTACGCTCTTCTAGTTCCGTTTTACTTCTACTCATTTCCAGTTTCGTTTTACTTCTACTCTCTTCTAGTTTCGTTTTACTTCTACTCTCTTCTAGTTTCGTTTTACTTCTACTCTCTTCTAGTTTCGTTTTACTTCTACTCTCTTCTAGTTTCGTTTTACTTCTACTCTCTTCTAGTTTCGTTTTACTTCGACTCCCTTCCAGTTTCGTTTTACTTCTACGCTCTTCTAGTTTCGTTTTACTTCTACTCCCTTCCAGTTTCGTTTTACTTCGACTCCCTTCCAGTTTCGTTTTACTTCTACGCTCTTCTAGTTTCGTTTTACTTCTACGCTCTTCTCGTTTCGTTTTACTTCTACTCCCTTCCAGTTTCGTTTTACTTCTACGCTCTTCTAGTTTCATTTTACTTCTACGCTCTTCTCGTTTCGTTTTACTTCGACTCCCTTCCAGTTTCGTTTTACTTCTACGCTCTTCTAGTTTCGTTTTACTTCGACTCCCTTCCAGTTTCGTTTTACTTCTATGCTCTTCTAGTTTCGTTTTACTTCTACGCTCTTCTCGTTTCGTTTTACTTCTACTCCCTTCCAGTTTCGTTTTACTTCTACTCCCTTCCAGTTTCGTTTTATTCCTACGCTCTTCTAATTTCGTTTTACTTCGACTCCCTTCCAGTTTCGTTTTACTTCTACGCTCTTCTAGTTTCGTTTTACTTCGACTCCCTTCCAGTTTCGTTTTACTTCTACTCCCTTCCAGTTTCGTTTTATTCCTACGCTCTTCTAATTTCGTTTTACTTCTACGCTCTTCTAGTTTCGTTTTATTCCTACGCTCTTCTAATTTCGTTTTACTTCGACTCCCTTCCAGTTTCGTTTTACTCCTACGCTCTTCTAGTTTCGTTTTACTTCTACTCCCTTCCAGTTTCGTTTTACTTCTACTCCCTTCTAGTTTCGTTTTACTTCTACTCCCTTCCAGTTTCGTTTTACTTCTACTCCCTTCCAGTTTCGTTTTACTTCTACTCCCTTCCAGTTTCGTTTTATTCCTACGCTCTTCTAATTTCGTTTTACTTCTACTCCCTTCCAGTTTCGTTTTACTCCTACGCTCTTCTAGTTTCGTTTTACTTCTACTCCCTTCCAGTTTCGTTTTACTTCTACTCTCTTCTAGTTTCGTTTTACTTCTACTCCCTTCCAGTTTCGTTTTACTTATACTCCCTTCCAGTTTCGTTTTACTTGTACGCTCTTCTCGTTTCGTTTTACTTCTACGCTCTTCTAGTTTCGTTTTACTTCTACTCCCTTCTAGTTTCGTTTTACTTCTACGCTCTTCTAGTTTCGTTTTACTTCTACTCCCTTCTAGTTTCGTTTTACTTCTACTCCCTTCTAGTTTCGTTTTACTTCTACTCCCTTCCAGTTTCGTTTTACTTCTACTCCCTTCTAGTTTCGTTTTACTTCTACTCCCTTCTAGTTTCGTTTTACTTCTACGCTCTTCTTGTTTCGTTTTACTTCTACGCTCTTCTAGTTTCGTTTTACTTCTACTCCCTTCCAGTTTTGTTTTACTTCTACTCCCTTCTAGTTTCGTTTTACTTCTACGCTCTTCTAGTTTCGTTTTACTTCTACTCCCTTCCAGTTTCGTTTTACTTCTACTCCCTTCTAGTTTCGTTTTACTTCTACGCTCTTCTAGTTTCGTTTTACTTCTACTCCCTTCTAGTTTCGTTTTACTTCTACTCCCTTCTAGTTTCGTTTTACTTCTACTCCCTTCCAGTTTCGTTTTACTTCTACTCCCTTCTAGTTTCGTTTTACTTCTACTCCCTTCTAGTTTCGTTTTACTTCTACGCTCTTCTTGTTTCGTTTTACTTCTACGCTCTTCTAGTTTTGTTTCACTTCTACTCTCTTCTAGTTTCGTTTTACTTCTACGCTTTTCTCGTTTCGTTTTACTTCTACGCTCTTCTAGTTTCGTTTTACTTCTACTCCCTTCTAGTTTCGTTTTACTTCTACTCCCTTCTAGTTTCGTTTTACTTCTACGCTCTTCTAGTTTCGTTTTACTTCTACTCTCTTCTAGTTTCGTTTTACTTCTACGCTCTTCCAGTTTCGTTTTACTTCTACTCCCTTCTAGTTTCGTTTTACTTCTACTCCCTTCTAGTTTCGTTTTACTTCTACTCTCTTCTAGTTTCGTTTTACTTCTACTCCCTTCCAGTTTCGTTTTACTTCTACTCTCTTCCAGTTTCGTTTTACTTCTACTCTCTTCTAGTTTCGTTTTACTTCTACTCCCTTCCAGTTTCGTTTTACTTCTACTCTCTTCTAGTTTCGTTTTACTTCTACTCCCTTCCAGTTTCGTTTTACTTCTACTCCCTTCTAGTTTCGTTTTACTTCTACTCTCTTCTAGTTTCGTTTTACTTCTACTCCCTTCCAGTTTCGTTTTACTTCTACTCTCTTCTAGTTTCGTTTTACTTCTACTCCCTTCCAGTTTCGTTTTACTTCTACTCTCTTCTAGTTTCGTTTTACTTCTACTCCCTTCCAGTTTCGTTTTACTTCTACTCTCTTCTATCTTCTTTTCTGCAACGATGTCATAAAATGAGAACATTTACTGATGTACACATTCCTTATTCATTTTGATTGCCCTTCTCAAATACATAATTGACTCTATTGATGCGTAACTGCTGGAACATAAGATAGAAAGGATGTTTAAAATCTTCAACTGCTCTTGATAAACAAAATTTAAGCTTTAAATTAAGATCAAATTGCTAACATCAATAATTGTTGTCATGTGACTTAAACACTTCCAGTTAAAGCCAACCTTTCAAATTCCCTTTAAAAGTCAACTACCTGTCAATGATATTTTATGATTATCAGGTTTCTAAGTGCAGCAGCTTACATTAAGAAAATAGGTTAACTAACTCTTCATGAATCTATTGTTTTTATTCCTTCCGCAGAAAATGCGATGATCCCATATACAGAAAGTGCAGGATGAAAGAATAATAATAATAATAATAATAATAATAATAATAATAATAATAATAATAATAATAATTCTCTCATTAGAGCTTTTCACATGAACGTTAGCCGATGGTTTTTCACTGGAGTCTGAGTAACAGCAAGTCTCCTCAAGTCTCCAGGACTTTTCTCAGAATTCTGGCCGTCCTCAATAACGCTGTCGTTTGGATGGTCTCCACCCGTCCGCCAATTTCCAAGTTCTCCAGTCCCATTAGTAATCCTTTAGTTACTGTCCCAAAACACTAATTACAATTGGTATAATTGTCACCTGCATGTTCTACAGTTTTTTCAATTCCCTAACAACGTCGAGGTACTTATCCATCTTTTCACATTCTTTCAGTTTTACTCTGTGGACAGCAAAGTCGACTATTTTGCAAATTCTCTTTTTTTTTTTGGTGATTATTATTAAGTTTGGTCTTCTGGCCGGGATCAGATGATCTGTTTGTATGTTAAAGTCCCATAGGAGTTTATACGTGTCATTTTCTATGACAGGTGCTGGGTTGTACATATACTATTTGTTAGTATGGTCATATTTAAACTTCATACACATTTCCCAGTGAATCACCTAACCGACCTAGTCGTGTCTCGCCTCATACTCTCACTGTGCTAATTTGCTGCATTCGCTTATTATATGATTGATGGTTTCATCTCTGTCACCGCATAGCCTGAATTTGCTATTTTGTTGAGTCTTATCTATCCTCGCCTTGATATGATTGGTTTTTACGCCATTGTCTTGTGCTGCTATTATGATAGATTCTATTTCTCTCTTAATGTTTCCTTTTCTTAGGCATGTCCATGTTTTGTCGTATGAGATGTTGTGTATTAGTTGTTTAAAACGCCCATAGAGTTTTTTTTCTTCCCATTTTTGTTTCTTAGTTATTGTCATTCTGTTGTTCATCGTGTTCTCAGTACCGTTTCTGGTGGCTGTAATGAGTTCTCCTTCGTGTTTTTGTATATAGTCTTCGAGTAGTTGTATCGATGCGTCAACGCTGTCTTCAATGCTGGCAAGTCCTCTTCCTCCCTCTTTTCTTGAAACATATAATCTGTCAACTTCGTAACAAGGTATGCATTGTCATTAGTTTTCTTGTTCTTTGGTCCATTTGTTTAAATCCGTCTCTGGTCCACTTGAGAAAGGGTCCGGAAAATCTAACGAGTGGTACAGCCCAGGTTTTTATTCCTTTGATAAGATTTCTGCTAGAGAGTTTTGTCTCGAGTAATTTTCTAGTTCTCCTGAAATATTCTTTCTGAATTTTTTCTTTCATTTCCACTTGTTTGATGGTGTCAGCCTCCAAGGTGCCCAGGTATTTGTAGGTTTCTTTTTCTGCGAACATTCTTATATTTTACTTGTTTGGTAGTTACATTCCATCAGTTAGCTGCCATTTGCCGCTTTTCATTACAAGCAATGCACACTTTTCTATGCCAAATCCCATTCCTATCTCCCAGCTGTATATTCTAACTGTGTGTATTAGGGTTTCCAGTTCTTTTTCATTATTATTATTATTATTCTATTTTTCTTAAATTATTATTAGAGTTTTTCATATCAGTTTTAGCTGATGGTTTTTTACTGGAAATTATGTGACAGCAAGTTTCCTCAAGTCTTCAGGACTCTTCTCAGTATTCTGGTCGTTTTCAATCATGTAGTAGTTTGGATGGTCTCCACTCGTCGGCCAAATTCCAACTTCTCCAGTCCCTTTAGTAATCCTTTACTTACCGTTCTAAACGCACCAATTACAATTGGTATAATTGTCACCTGCATGTTCCATAGTTTTTTTCAATTCCCTAGCAAGGTGGAGGTACTTATCCTTCTAATGACATTATTTCAGTATTATTCTGTGGTTAGCCGAAACAGCAAAGTCGACAATTTTGCAAGTTCTCTTTTCTTTTTTATTATTATTAGGTCTGGTCTTCTGGCCGAGATTAGGTGACCCATGTGTTGTTGTTATTATTATTATTATTATTATTATTATTATTATTATTATTATTATTATTATTATTTACTCCTTTAGAGTTCTTCACGTAAGTATTCGTTGATGATTTTTCACAGGAGTTTCATTGACAGAAAAGTCTCCTCAAGTCTCCAGGAATCTCCTTTGTATTCTGGCCATTCTCAATAATGCTGTCATTGGATTATCTCTACCCGTCCGCCAACTTCCAAGTCCTCCAGGCCTTATTGTTTAGTCCAACAAGACACCAGGCGTCACTCTTTCTTTCTTCTGAACTGCATGAACAAGGCAAAAGAAAATATATATTAAGCAAATCAAACAACAGTGGCGGTGAGAAAACTAAAAAATCAACGATGAAAATACAACAGAATTTCAGAGACACTAACAGAAAGATTTTGAACAAGCTCCGTTTTGTTTTATTAATTCTCTGTATCATAATTTTAATATCTAAATCGCTGCCGTAAGTTCTAAGAGAAGTTCAGAAGTGGTTGTTAACTCTATCGACTCTACAGTTGCAGAGTTAAAGTTTAAACCTGAATGTAGTCGCAAATATCAGGTGCGATTCAAATGCTCACAATAATATGTTCTCAATGAAATCGCTCGTAAAGACGATGTGTGGATGAACACCTTTGATTTGTCAGAAAACATAGAACAGCTGAGCACGAATATTTCACAATTTTATCTTATTGAAACAAACTAAGGATTTACACTTCAGACGGACACTGAATCAACTATGTGAAATATTTTAAGAACAGTTGTCGCTGTTCAACATTCTTACAACTGTTCAAAATAAACAATCACGAAGCAGACGTTTATGCGACTTTTGCTGGATTTGTCACCTCAAAAACATCTCAGCAGTAGTCGCTGACTATAGATCAGTTCAGATGCCTTATTTTTAGCGCTGGATTTCTATCTCTACACGATACGGATATTCGTACACGTCAATCAAAACTTGAGCAAAAGAAGGCATTAACAGTGAAAAATATCACAAACGAGTACTCAGTCAGATATGAAAAAATCATACTTGAGAACAAGTATCGAATTTACCAACTACTAAAACAATAAATCTAGAGAAAATACTACAATTTTTTCCTAAAAGATACTGCCAACAGAATGTTGGTTTTGTCGTGGGTGACATTCTAATTTTCCCGATTTGAAAATAGGAGGTACTTACGATAAGTTTCCAGACTTTTTTCGTATGGGCACTTTTATTGATAATACACACATGAAACTCTAGTCCCCTTTGAAGTAATCTCCTCCGGCTGCAATCCACTTGTTGTACTGTTCCAAAAACTTCTGGAAGGCCTCATGGAAGTCCTCCTATGTGAGCGTGTCAATGACCTTCCTCACAACCTCTTTCAGTTCCTCAATTGTCTCATAAGGATAGCCTCTGAGCTTTGGGAATAAGCAAATGTCACAAGGAGCAAGGTCTGGAGTATATGGAGGCTGAGGAACTGTGTTGATGCTCATCTTAGTCAAATAGTCTGTGACAAGGATGGAGTTGTAGACTGGTGTATTATCCTGGTGGAAATGACACTGATCTGATTTGAAGAGTGCTGGCCTCCTCCGACGGAATCTCTTCTTGGACTTCCTTAAATCCTCAACATAGTAACCCTAACCTAACCCTTTGGCCAAACAACTCTGGTGTATTGACTTCCTTACTCCTACCACACCTCTCATCATCCCTTACAGACTCCCTGCCTTCCTTGCATCTTTTATGCCAAACAAAAACTGATGCTCGATTTCTGCAAGATGGTTGAAAAACAGTCAGAATCATTCCGTACGTTTCTGTGGCATTTTTTCTAAGTTTAAAACAGAATTTTATTGCATATCGTTCTTCTGAAGGGTACTCACGTCCAGATTTCATTTTTGAAATTCACCAGCTGTGACAATCAGGCTTTAGTTGGGTGTATTCCAATTGCTGCTGTAGCTGTTCATTTGAACCTGATATCATAATTTGGTCAGTCATGTCATAAGCAATAACATCGTGAATTTTCAAGAGTTTACGCCAATTTTAAATGTCCATACGAGAAAAGTCTGGAAACCTATCCTATGCTCCTCAAACCTGTGTCAGAAATGCAACCGGTGTGCTTAATTTAAATTCTTTAGTTACTTTAAACAAGCAAAATAATATGTCATTTCAAAACACTATCCGCAAAAGACCTTATGTTATACACTCATATACAAATTCTTTTTTCCACCTTTTAAAGTTCATTTTGAGTCCAGCAGAAAATATATAACGATATTAATTAAAACATTCCACTTCATTTTCAATAAAGTTCAGACATAAATATGATGTTACGTATCACTTGGATTTTAATCTGTAAACTTAGCGTAGCGAAAACTACCCATGTAGCTCGAAGATCTTCGGGCTATATTCTGCAACAAACAGGCAAGTTGAGTTGTAATGTTTCTTGTCACTACAAAAAACGTTGTTCATGTTATATTCCTGATTTTTTAGATTTGATTTGTCTTGACAACCCTGAAGAACATGATCATCTTAATGCCTGCAGCATTGTTTAATAAATTACACGTTACATCTGCTAGAGGAATTTTAAAATAAACAATAAAAATACACTTAAGAGTAGTTCAATTGTGTTTCCCTGGGTTGTCTCAAGTTTTCAACCAATATCAAAGCTAGTTTGAAATTGAAAGAAATGGCAAAACAGTAGATAGAGAATTTGATCAGTCGACTGATAAAATCAGCCAAGCAGATGCACTGATAAGACACATGGATTCTCTAAAAACATCGTTACCATGGAATCTGTGGAGCTAGAAATTTGTACAGTGTTGGTATCTATAGTAAGTTCACGGCTAGTTATTGCAGGAATGGTACATGAAACCATTGACTGGGATCCATTGCTGCAAAAAACAATACATTTCCACGGCACGCTAAACAATATCAAACTATCTTCCAACGTTGATCTTCTTTGTCTGAGGTCGACGGTCGTAATCATTTAGACGTGGTGGTGCCACTGAACCTTTGACCGAAATGCTAGGACAATTTTATTTTGGGAACATGGGAGCAAACAATAACAGACCATGGCTCACAATTATGTCTACTGGCTGAATATGGACAAGCAGTTGGAGTAACTTGAACACACTTGTTTCAAATGTCAAGTAACTGCAAAATTCCTCCGGAAAAATAAATTGTTCATGACCAGTTTCTAGATGTCCTTGGTCACGACTTAACGTTGGTTCTGCGGGACCTATTAATCACCAAGATAGCCTGACCCTGATTGAAGCTTATTGTAAGTGGCCAGAAGTATTCGCCACAAATCGAACCACATCTGGAGAAACTATTATAAAATTACCGCAAGTCTTTGGAATATTTAGTCTAAGAGATATTTTTCACTCGCAAAACAGTAGTAGTTTTGACTCGGCAGAATTTTCTGCCTACAGCCAATAATACTGCATTCTGCACGTCTTGTCACCGCCATTCCAACCACAATTTTGGGACATATTTCAGAGAGTAATCTTAAAAGTCCAAAGGTAGGAGACAACACCAGAAATCACCCAGTGAAAACTGAGCGAAAAACTCTAAACAAAAATAAGCAGTAGATCACCTTCTGAAGCACTTATGAAGCAGAAGACACGCCTACCAGTTCGCGTCAAATGCCCATTTCCCCGCCATTTTCCCAGGAGAAATAAGGGTATGGAAAACCAGTTCATTAGGAAACATGACGGCGTAGCAACATATGTTTTTTCCTAGAAAAAACCGTGCTGGACAAAGTCTCTAGTGGAGGTGCTAAAATGTCCGACAACATCATATTGCACGTCGTACTAGACATGTCACCTTGATGTGGACGTACAATATTTTATCTGGTTCGGACACGATGACGGCTTCCACTAACTACATTATAGGTTCCAATCATTCCGCTCAACATTTTCTTGGATTTGTTTGAACTTTTCCTAATTCCTTACCCAAACCATTGTTTAAAAACTTCTCACAAAGAGGAACAAAATTAAAGATGTCAGGCTGCGTTCGAAGGTACGTCTACTAATTTCAGGTCGTCCTGCGTAAACAATCGTACAATTAGATGTTTCAAATGTAAAGTGTTTAGATTACCATCCAACGGATATATCATTTGTGCTCCTTTCTCAGGTAAAAGAGTTATGATTGCATTTGGCATTAATGTTGGGTGACACGACCAGGAAGAAGGGAAAGAACAACAAAATTTACACATGTGTGTCAGAGACTAAACGTTTTACTCAACTGGATGGGGAAAGTAAAATAACACCGACAGACAGAAAATAAAACCAATAGATTTGTTTGGCAAACAAATGACTCACCCAATATAATATTTTACAGTAATGCTTATTATTTGTTGAAAACCCAAATTATCTTCAGCCTTCATTGTCTGAAAATATTTCGAAAAACTAAAAGCATATTACGTTAAAATCTCCAAATTGATTCAAATATGTGTGTTTATGAAATTATTGGGCAATTCTAATTAACTATTTCCTTATAATTCTTATAGTAATATACTTTACATTTTCCCACGACGAATTTATCGTTTTTATTGAAATTAAAATGCAAACAGGGAGTGATTAAGTTTCAACTGAATTATACGAGGAGCATACAATAAGTTTCAGGACTTTTTTCGTATGGGCATTTAAAATTGACATAGACTCTTGAAAATTCCGTACGTTATTGCTATACATCTTATGAGATGACTGACCCACTTTTATGATTTCAGGTTCAAATGAACAACAGGAATTCGAATACGCCTTACTAAAGCCTGATTGTCACAGCTGGTGAATTTTCAAAAATGCTATCTGACAATTTAGAAGAACGATATGCAATAAAATTATGTTTTATCGTTGGAAAAAATGCCACAGAAACGTACGGAATGCTTCAGGGTGTTTTGGAGCATCTTCCATAAATCGAGCATCAGTTTTTGAAGGAAGGCAGGAAGTTTGTGAGGGATGATGGGGGATGTAGTAGGAGTAGAGCTCAATAGACCTGAGTTGATGGCCAAAGGGTTCGGGTTAGGATTACTATGTTGGGGATTTAAGGGAGTTCAGGAAGAGATTCCGTCAAAGGAGGCAAGCACTCTTCAAATTGGAACAGTGGCAATTCCACGATGACAATGGACCAGTCTACAACTCCATCCTTGTCACAGACTATTTGACCAAGTTGGGCGTCAAGACAGTTCCTCACTGTCCATATAGTTCAGACCTTGCTCCCTGTGACTTTTGCTTATTCCCTAAGCCCAGAGGCTACGACGAAGGTCATTTACACGCTCACACAAGAGGACTTCCTTATGGCCTTCCAGAAGGTGTTGGAACGGTACAACAAGTGCATTGCAGCCGGAGAAGATTACTTCGAAGTAGACTCAGATGTGTGTACTATGAAAAAGTCTGGAAACTTATCGTATGCACCTTGTACATCAATTTATGAACTTAGACAGATGGAAGAAGGAATAAAATTTGATATAACGTCAAATCTTAAGTGAAATTCAATTTGCTTGATTTCAGACTTATAATTTTTCTAGACTAGTCGCCGAACCAAGATTAAAAAATAGCTCTACTATTTATTCAATGGTGGCCGGTGGAACAGTTTGATCCAACCTTTTAACAAGAGCATTAATTCAAAGAGAAACACTGACAACTTCGTCCAGGATTTGACTTTTGGTCACTAATTTCATTTCTTACTACCAATACAGTTACACTAAGCGTTTAAAATGTTAATCAAGCATTTTACACAAATAGAATGTTGTAATTTATCAAAAATTGCTTCGGTATATCCAAAAATGAATATATGTTTAGTAAATAAAGTAAAGTTGGCGACCGTAGTCGAGGGCGACGAGAAGTTTCCTTTTTCAATAGCTACTACACCGAGGAGTGTGTGTGTGGGGGGTATTACTCATTTCCCTGGGTTGCTCCACTTTACCCTTGATACGTACCTTATATTGCTGAGTGTTAAGCAAGGAAATATCAAATACCATTTTTAAAGTCTTCGGTATCACTCGATCTGGGATTGAACCCAGGTCTCCCGGACCATTGGCGAACACTCTACCCACAAGGCAAATGAACCGGTTTAAATATATTAAGTAAAATGGCGCAATTATTGGAATTAGTGTGAGAAAGCTATAAACATACAGAAAATATCGTGTAGGACATGACAATTAACATATTCTCATAAACGCACACATTCACAAACGTTTAATTCAATATACTATCAATAACTGATCTGTAAGATTAATTTGAATCATCACAAATTATCGGGGTATTTACGAGTTTTTAAAGTAAATAAACAAGTATATAATGAATAAAAGTGAACTTTGCTTTTGCATAATTAACTTTAGCCATACATAACGCTTGACCCCATCTTTAATAGACAAATATGTTTGTTTTCTCGCTGGTTCGTTATCGCACTAATAGGAACAATATTATCTAATCCTTCCATGTTGGAATCTAATTGATAAGAGTTTGATTTGCCGGCAATTTATGCATAGTTATAATTGTGGCAAAAAAAATATGTTCGTCTTCATATTACATTAGAAGATTCTACTTCTCCAGGTTATCAGATGATTACAGCGCTAAAATAGAGTTACTCATATTCATTTTACTTGTTGATAATATCATTGAACATTAAGGTTAGCATGCAATCAAGGAGGTTAAAATCACGGAGAAAATATGTGACATCAACAGAAAACTTCTGACTATGAGAATTTGTTCAAAATCAAAGGTCTAAAACTCAAGGACTAAAGAGGATTATTACGTCATGGGAGAGAAGCACAAAGAGGAAAAAGGGAAACAAGTGGGTAATATCCACGAGTTATAATACTAAACTGCTATAGAGCCGATATGCTGCTTTTTATCCTCCATGAAAATGAATAAACATTTGAAAGTAAGGGAGAAATGGGGAATCCTACTAATTGTAAGGGAGCACATTTTCCGTTTTTACTTTTCATAGGTTGCTTTCTTTCCATATTATTCTATTATATAACCTAGCCATTGGCCTATTTCTAGCTATTCAATTTAGTCAGGCAGTTATAATTCAGCTGATTCAGTTTAGTATAAATACAGATTTTGTTTACTCACAGTTAAATGTCAAAACAGTTCTATATTAAACAAATGAGTTTAGTGTAAATACACTTTCAGCGTCAAAAAAATGTTATATTTCAAATAATTTAGTTTAACATAAGCACGCTGTGTAAATGTAAGTACGGTTTAATTGTCAAAAGCATTTCTATTTCAAGCAATTCAGTTTAGCATAAGTATGCCGTTTGTTCTATTTAACTCATAAATAGGGCCCTATCAGGTTCAACCGCGCCAGGCCAGAGTGGACCTTGGGATCAATGGCAATGAAGGGGTGCTCCATATTCGCCAAAGCCCCAGCATTACATGGACCTCACCCTCAGATTGTTTAGTGTCATATCAGGACACTCATTGGGGGGTCTTACCCCTCTGCAGAGGTGCAATCAGTGTATTTTACAGCCCCCAGCCAACTGATCAACCTTGACTAAGGTCACTAATTTTACTTTATTTACTATATTTTATGGGTAAATAGCAATAGTTTGTTATATGCATAGTATTAAATAGAGATAAGAAAAGTAAAATAAACAGTTTCATCACAGTTATAGAAAGAGTAAATATAATTTCTGTTTGATTAAAGATCTTCTCTGTAAAATTTTCTATGATTTTTTTTATTTGTGAGTTGTCTGTCGTCTTAGATTCAATTTTTCCATGCCAATATCATTTGATAAGTCTATTTCATCATAAGTGAAGAAACAAAATTTATTTTAATTATGTTCTGTCGTGTGTAATAGTTGTCTGTCATCTGAAGTACACATTCTTCGCTAATATGAGTTGCTACATTCCTCACTTCTCATTTTATGCATAAACAATTCTCATGTTTTTTTGTATGAATTAATTTTCTATAATATTAGTCACCCACAACCAAAATATGTTTTTGAAACAAGATTTGGTAGATTTCCTTGACGTTCTAACGGTTTAGAATAATGTATATAACATTGGAGTTTATTTACCTTTCAGGTTTTGGCCTTAAAGTAAATGCGACAGAAATTTTAAAGTATATTCTACATTCACTACGGAAGAACATTGTCATGAGCAAAGGACAAATAATTAATCCTTTGAAAAATAGTAATGACGAAAAAAGTTCTGTCACGTACCACAGAAAATAGATTGTGGGCATGTGTGGCCTGTGTGTAACATGTTTAAGACCTCTGGTATAAAGTGAGATAATTTATAGAGGTGCCCATGGTGTGATGGTTATTGTCGTAGGAAATGGACACGGCAACACGAGTTCAAATCCTGGACGATACTGATTGCATTTCACATAGCACTAATACCCTTGGGAAAGGTATGAATCCAATTATTCTCCCTCCAGCTATGGATAAATAGTAGGGCAGACTAGGTTTGTCGACCTTGGTGAGGAAACTAGTCTAGGAGAAGGAAAACTCTGGATTCAAACCTATTAAACTCCGCTTAAAAATTGACCTTGCGTCGTATCCTGCCCGAGTGGAGAAGTTGGTAAATAGGCTAAGATGATTTATGAATTGTTATGAGAATATATAGTAATACTTAAAATGCCGCTACCAATATGCTGTGTAACATAGACCCATAAACACGAATTTACGAATACTATTTTACAATGTTTGGTTTGTGCAATGACATATCAACCTATGTGGGGTATTTTATACCAAATCCATCCTAGGAGAAGAACCATTACTTACACCCATTATATATATATATATATATATATATATATATATATATATATATAATTGTATTCATTTATTTATTTTTATCATCTGACGTTTTGATTTTTTCTAACTTCCCCAAAAATGTATGAAACTAAGAGGTATGGGGCCATGAAATTGGCATGAAGTAACTATGCTTTGTCTTAGTTTTTATCCAGCTCCATCGGGGTATGTTGAATATTTCTAAATGAAAAGTAAACTTGTTCATTCTTATCCACACACGCACTCACAGTTATATATATATATATATATATATGTGTGTGTGTGTGTTTGTGTGTGTGTGTGTGTGTAAATATTTCAGCATGATTGCTTGGTTTGAGAGTTATAAACTGGAACAAGCTGGAACATTTTATTGTTTTTACTACATCAGGCGTGTTAATGGTTCAGCCCGCGGACTTTCCGCATATCTGTTTATAGAATCGAATATCTTAAATGTTTTTTTCTATACCTATAAAATCTTGTTTAAAATCAATCATCATTGCAGGGATCAACTCACAGTGCCATTTGGAAAAATTTCCAAAGTAATGATTTAATTTTGCCCGGCCATGTTTAAACTGAGTCATGGTCCTTCTAAGAGTACACAATAAAACACATTTAGAGATTATTCTGATAATCAATAGTTGTTTTTTATATGACTCTGTAATGTACAGTTTTATTTTTATAAACATACGTCTATCAGCTTTTAATGTATGTCAATGAACATTAGATACTGATGATTGACAACACCGACACTTATATCACTAAATAACATCGAGAAAATATAACCAAGGATGATGTGTACTGCGTTTAATGGCAACCCCAGGGCAACAAACATTTCCAGCAACAGCCCTATCAATGTTAGTGAAGAAACTGACCTCATCGCCTTCTATAACGAGCTATCCTCCCTTGTTCGTAGCATCCAGAAACACAATGGTCTCAGCATCGGTGGAGACATTAATGCACAAATGGTTAATAACATGAGCCAAAAATTCAACCAACAGAACTCGTCAAACAGAAATGGGGAACACCTAACAGATTTCACACAAGAAAATAGATTGACATACCTTAATGCAGAATTTCAGAAAAGAAAGGGAAAACTATGGACATACACCTTTACAAATTACCCTACAGCACAGATAGACTATGTCCTTATAAATAAGATCTGGAATAATAGCGCATTGAAATGCGAGGCATATTCCTCGTTTGAGGGTGTGTCCTCCGATCACCGAACGGTTACGTTAAAGATACGACTGAGGCTATAAAGGGATGCGGTCCAATCAACCACTGCCGGTCCCTGCTTTTACACCAGGCATATTAATAATATACGTTAAGACTAAGAAACAAATTCGACGCACTACGGGAGATATCAGAAACAGCTACTCTGAATGACGAGTATGGGAACTTTGTCAGTGCCTACTTAGAAGTAGCAGCAGAATGAATACCAACTAAAAAAAGAGCTAAACGTAGACTCCCATAGGGAAAATTAACTGTTAGAAAAAAGCGAGTAGACACAAAAATTTATTCCCTGCAAAATAGAAAGAACCCAACCCATATCAATGTTCAGAAACTTAAGAGGGCACAAAATGAAATAACTAACGTATACGTAAAAGAACAAATGGAACACATACAAAATAAGATAAGTCAGATAAGAGAATCGGTTATAAGTCAGATAAGAGAATAGATAGACAATCTAGGAAGGCATAGCAGACGATAAATGAAGTGAGCAGAAGGAAGAGTACTGCGAAAGCTAAACTGAAAGCTGCTAAGAAGAACGAATACATCTATGGAAACAACATTTCAAGAACTTACTTGGAAAACCGCAGTGTTACGGACGAACCAATCACAAAAAAAAAATATTAATAATCACCAATACATCAAAGTACGCAAGAAGAACTCGACGCAGTACTAAGAAAAATGAAAAAGAGAAAAGCAGCAGGGCTCGATGAAATTTATCAAGAAGTATGGAAAACAAGGGTATTCGAAGACATACTGCGCCGATTAACAAATGGTGTACATAACCAAAACACAATAGACAGGTCGACAAAGGGATGCATCCTCCTTTTCCCCTAGAAGAGTGACCTTATAATTGCCAAGAACTACCGTGAAATAACCCTTATATCCATAGCCGTCCAGATCTACAATTCTCTTATACACAACCGCATATAATCCAAAATTGAAAAAATTCTTTGGATGAACCATAAAGGCTTACGGAGAAATCGACCCACGACATCAGAAAATTTCACTTACCATCGAAATCTAGAAGGTGTATGGGCAAAAGACCTCGAAGCAACGCTTATTCGTCGACTTCTCTGAGGCATTTGACTCCATACGGAGAGGGAAGATGGAGCAAATACTTCTCGCTTAGGGCCTTCCCAAAGAAACCGTCGCAGCCATAATTATGCTATAAAAACACGAATGTAAAAGTCCACTCATCGGAGGGACACACAGATTACTTCGCCATTGTAACAGATGTGATGCAAGAAGATACATTCGCCCATATCTGTTTATTATCTGTCTATACTACGTGCTAACAACGTCTATAGATTTAATGAAAGAAAATGTTTTTAAGCTGGCAAAGCAAAGAAGCAGAAGATACACCGCACAAACTATTACGAACGTGGACTACACTGATGACACAGCGATAGCAGCAAATTCATCCCCCTAAGCCAAACCCCTGCTACATATCCTGAAACGAGCAGCTGGTGGTATTGGCAGACAAAGCAGAATATATTGTTTTAATCAAAGAGGTGACATCTCCACACTAAATGGTGGTTCTCTGAAACTTGTGGACAAGTTCATCGATCTCAGAAAGAGCGTCTCATCAACCGAGAATGACATCAACACGAAACTATGAAAGGCATGGGCACCTATCGGTCATATGGAAGTCAGACCTGACCGATAAAATAAAACGGAGTTTTCTTTTCATGGCAAAGGTTGTGTCAATAAAGCTATATGGATGCACCCCTTGGACACTACTAAACGTAAAGTGAAAAAGCTTGACGGTAATTACAAAAGAATGCTATGAGCCATATTTAAAAAGACCGGGAGGAAACACACCACTAAACTGCTGCGGTACGGCCACCTACCACTCATCCCGAAAACTATCCAAATTAGACGAATCAGACTTGCGGGGCACTGTTGGAGAAGTAAGGACGAACTCATAAGCGATTTACTCCTGTGGCCACCTGCACATGGACAATCAAAGTTTGGACAACCAGCAAGATCATATATACAACAGCTCTGTGCCGATGAAAGATGTTGACTGGAAGATCTCTCCGGAGCAATGGACAATAGAGACGGTTGGCGAGAGAGGGTCAGGGAAATCCTTGCAAGCAGCGTGACATGATGATGATGATGATGACTCGAAAGATTTGATATTGATGAGAATTGCAGAATATATTCTTTATAGATAAAAGTTTTAGTACCGAAACTGTTAGGAAGAAAAAAGTGTGACATCTAAATTTAGAGAATTTTTTAAAAATGTATACGTAAATTAATTAAAAATACTTTATAATTTATAGAATAATAATGCAGCGTTGTGGGTTGGATTTGGAGACAATGAGAAAATTATGGCAACTTCAAACCAGCAAAAACTTGATTATCAGACACGTGGAAGCAAAACGTACTTCTCAATGTATTATTGAGATTCATTCTCACTCTAGACCGTTCTCAAAAACAGGAAGAAAGGAAGAGCATATTTTTAATTGAGGAAATAATTCTTGAATCATGAACCACGAGGCGGGGGATGGGTTTTGCTGTCTCCGAAATTTAAGTCGTTCTTTGTTTTGAGCCCGATACTGAGTGACTAATCATTTTCATAAATTCATTACTAGCGTGTGACCCCTTCTCGTACTTGCCACGAAAATTCCCGTGATTGATCACTTGCTGTCGATCATACAGCCGGGCGCCAGGTTCCCGGGTTTTGGGAGACGTTTACTATACATCCGAGCAGCAGGTTCAATAGTGGGTTTGAAACGGCTCTTACATTATAATGGGAAGTGCTCAGGCCACTACTCTTACATATTTCCGCTCATCTGTGGCAACAAACCCCCATAAATTGTATAATTAATCAGGTATTATTTTATTCACTCTTTTTTCGTGTTTCCTTGCAGGAAAAATCAACAATGATCTCCCTTACATACACAACTCTGTTTTTTTTGGTTTCTTTGTTTAATGGCATATGAACTTCCATGGGTTATTAAATGCCGAAGGCATCTTTGAAGAATAGTAATAATGGTACTATTTATCCAAAAGCTCGAGGGTAAGGGATTTATACTTTTCCCTCGCATATTTGTCAGAGAGTGAAAAAACTATCGCGACTGGAGTTTGAACTCGGTGATTTTCTCAATTTAGATTCTTAGTCACAGCGCCCAGCCACGTTCTCAGATAACAGGTTGCTTTATAATATTCCATATATTGCCGAATTTGTTTTATCAGTGAGGGCATCAAATCAGGATATGAGAACAGCTTCGTCTTAACTTACTGTCTTTAAACTGATTTTCCCACATTATAAAAATACTATCTCACATAGTCGAAATTAAATTGTTTTGACTACTGGGGAAAATTTTTACACAGTTTTCTATGGTTTCGATTTTTGAGATGAAGTTTGAACATTTTTATCATTTAGAGTGTCCATATAGTCTACATTTCTTTTAGAAACTTTTCGACTAGTCCTTTGACATAGGGCAGACAGACTGTAGTGAGTATTCGGGTACTGTTCTTTATCTTTCGATTCAGATTTCTTGGAGATGTTATGCTCTCTCGGTAGTTTTTTTCTTCTTGGTAGGAATCGCTGTCTAAACAAATGGCTTTTTCTCGATGTTTTAGGAAACGAACGATTCCTATCTTTACATTATATGGGTGATAGAAGTTGAAATTGGAATCATGACAGCTGAAAGTTGGTTTTCAATATACAGATGACCTCTATCCATGTTCTTTGCAACTTATTCTTAAAAATAGGAAGGATAAATGATTGTGTTTTTTCTCCATAATGGACTGTATAGATGATTGTAAAATGTTCCCACGATCCACTAGTGTTAGAACGACTTCCTGCTGAGACCAGAGAATGAATATATTATCCATATATCTAAGGCACTATTATGGCTTTAGTGATGTACATCCTAATGCCATTTCTTCAAAGTATTCCATGCATAGTTTAGCCAATTCTGGGGACAACGGTCATCCATTGCCTGTCGTTCTTTACTTTATATGTTAGACTCCATACCAAAGTAGGTAGTTCTACGATAGAAAGTCAACATTCTCATCAGACTATCTGTGGGTTCTTCTAGCAAAGGATCTGCTGCCAACTAATCCCGTACGACCGTTGGTTTCTTATCAGTAGGCACTCTCGTGAACTGGCTAACTAGACTCACCATCTGATTGTTATGACTGGGAGCCCTACTGATTTTTTTTCTGAACAAGAACTGAGTTCTTCACATATGATTAGGACTTACCCGTTAGTGGGGTGACATGGACGAGTCTCAATGGATGACAATCTGAATCTCTTTTGCTGAAAATAGATCTTAATGGAATACAATCCTCATGAATCTTACGAAAATTCGTTGAACTGATATACGATACTGGTTAATGAATTTCTAAGTGAAATCATCTGGATGTTGCTGCTTCGATCCTGACTATAGGTAAAAATATCAAGGAATACTTACTCTTGCTTAACACTCATTTTCGGATATAATTAACGGAATTTAATCAATAACCCTCACTGGATTAAGTTCTGATCAAAATTCCGTGGCAGCAGCGGAGATTAAAAAGATATTTAGAAGGCTGAAGGACGCATCGGCCGAAACGTTTTAAATATAACGATGAAAAGAGTAATCCGAATTTCCTGAAAGATAAAGATTTTCATTGATTTATATACAATGTGTTCATTTGCAAAGACTTTTCTAACTTTGTTACAGGAGAAAGTCGTCTTTCAGATAAACAACGAAAACTACCTACTGAGACAATTTCATGTTAAATTATTCGGTTACCTGACGTGTAGAGTCCATTGAGGTGTTCACACTTTCCAGCAAGGACAATACTTAAATCAACTCAATCTGACAAAGAGTCAATATAATCTGGTGTTTTAGGCGACGGAAAGGCACCAATATTATTTTGGAAGCTTTAATATTGTAGAAATTCCATTCTTAGATATATTGACATTTTCTTAAGATAAAATTGTTATTCCTTGAATTTCCAATTTGACACCCCGGTGCCTGAATGGCTCTTTAACTTTGCACGAACGTGTCATCGTGATCACTTGGCAAATAATGCTTCAGCCGAATAAGGAATATTTCTTTACATTGTGATTTTGCCGTATTTTGTTGGGAAGTCTTTAATATTTTTCATGTGAAATAACCGATAAATATAAATGGCCATGTTTCTCTGATATTTTCTTTTTTCATTTTAGGTAACAGTTTTCGTAATAAACATTATTTATTCTGTAACTTGCTTTGATTCTTTATAATCTAAGATGTAGTCTTTGGGGATTTATTTTGTAATTTTATTATTATCGAATCCGTAGAACCCGTCTTACACGGTTAGCTTAGCATATAGGTTTTTCTTTTCTGGTATTGCGTTTAACCGGCCGTTAATTTTACTTCTTTATTTTCTGGGGTCATGTTTGATCGACCGTTAATTTCTATTTCTTTCTTTCTTTCTTTCTTTCTTTCTTTCTTTCTTTCTTTCTTTCTTTCTTTCTTTCTTTCTGGGTACATCTTCAAATCGTTTCTCGTTCTATGGCTCTTCTCGTCGTCAGTCAACGAACAAAATAGTCACGTGGTTTTTATCCTTTTTCTGGCGGCATTTTATATCTTCCTGTATGAGCTGGCCTGGAAGAAGACAGCTTCCTCTTCGCACCACAGACATGTTTGCCTGTTAAGGGATCTCTTAGCCAACTGATTTGCCTAATTTTTCCTCCTTGAAGAATCTACTTTCCTGCTGCCTCGTATCACAGGGGTTTCTTGGCCAATCGACATTCAGTCTTCATATAGGTCGCTTGTTGCTAGGGGCTGCTTGCCAGTTCATACACCCATATTAGGGAAACCTGAACGTTATTCGGTCAGCACGTACCCTTGACCCGAATCCAACTTTTTTCACTTCTCGTCTTCTTCTGCTGCTTTGTGAGAGAAACAAAAAAGGGCAAAGGGAGAAAAAGATAGAGAAAAAGAGATAGAGAGACAGAGACAGAGAGAGTCTTTATTTATGAGTAAAATATGAATTTGACTACCCCCAGGGTCCAAAATCATTACAATATATATATATATATATATATATAATCATTCATTCTGATTGTTCGGTGTCCCATGACTGGCTTTTCTCACCAGTCCATATAGTTCCTCACTCCTTTTAGGCACCCTAGATATTATTCAATTGCTGTAAAGAGTCAGACACAATTTTTAAAAAGATGAATATTTTATAGCCTTCAGATGGCAATTAAGGTGTCAATATTGTTTGAGGTGTTGATAACTATTTTGAACAGAAGTAATTATTTTGTGAAGACTGCGATATCCTCCCTATTTTTTTTTTTTTTTTTAATCTTTCATTAGTCAAAATATGAGGAAGCTTGTCAGTTTTCATCAGTTGTTGTCTCTTTTCAATACAGAGAAATTACTTCAAATTAGATATAACATTTTATGTTTTCTTCCTGAACATGGAAATGAAAATGGCCCCGACAAAAGTCAAATTTAGGGCAATGTTTATACGATCAAAAAGATAGAGACTTTGGAATAATTTAATGGGGGGAGGGAATCAATGTGATTTAAATTAGATTTCATTTTTTGTCATTTTATCTGTCATAAGAAAAAAATCAAAAAATATAAATGATTTTCAAAACGATATGAAGAGAGCATTTAGTCATGTCATGGTTTCCTTTCAATGCATATTTTTTTCATCTTTTTTTCTGGTCTTTAAATAACAAAAATGGGTCTGTATGAATATATACAGTGAGCGGTTAATAGATCTTTAGCGTTAAGAAATTTCTCTATATTTTCGAAAAGAATGACTGATTTTTTAAAATCATATCTAAAGCTGTCAGTTTTCAAATTTTGCTAAAGACTCACACTTTAATTTTTGTTAAAAATATATTTCTTATTCACATTGTCCGTTGAGACGTTATTTCATTCAAAAGAAAATATTCGTCCATTTACAAATGTCTTTGTTATGTTCGCAAACATTTCCACTGGCATAGAATAAACTAATTAACCACAATTCTCCTGTATAAAGCATGGTGCGATATTTTCCCTATTTCAATTATACAGATACACTTACGAATATTATATATATATATATATATATATATATATATATATATATATATATATATATATATATATATATCCCCGATGATAATCCCCGGGTTCAACTGATACTAATTATACCTACAATAAATGCATCGAGTAAGAGAAAGATAATGTTATTTAATGGAGGGTTAATTTGCCCTCAGAGGAAAACATTAAATTAGATTTATTTTCTGCGTGACGATGCTGGTGTCGTTAAATAATTTTATTTTCTCTTTAATTGATTCCAGTTAAAATACATGAACTGACTGAAAAACAAATACAAAAATGTTGAGTAAATTGTTGAGCTAATTAAATCCCTTGTCCGTTGTATATTGCGCTTGCTCAGATAAAATCCATCCGGACGACGAAGGCATTAATAAAATACTAATTCAATCTGAAACGTCTTTCATTTTACAAAAAAAATACTATAAATGAATTGGATCTAATAGTAATGCGAAATGTAATATATTGCGTTGTAAAATAAATTAGCACTTATTTTCGAAGTTTGGATACCGTCGTCTTTTATTATACTGAGGTTCCCCTTAGTTAAGCAACAATGGATTCCCAAGTTGGTCATACTTTAGTATCACTAGATAAGAGCCTGCAGCGTCTGAGATACTAATAAAAGCTTGGTAAATGATTAAAATGGTTTGCGTCATCGAATTCATTCATTCATTTCTATAGCGAACACTCAAGTTCAAATTACGATATACGAGGTGAAATCAATTTATTTGTAATATCCATTAATAGACAGATAAAATGAAAGTATCTCAGGTAGTTATCCAATACAAAATAAATTCCTTGAAATTTAAATGTGTACTCATATCAGGAGGACAAAGGCTACTTTCATTGTCACACCATTAAGAATATTGTCCTCAAACCATGGCTCAGAGATCAACACGGGAAAATTACAGCGTAATATTGAGATTAAACAACATAAAAGAAGCAGTGACCCAATTGATGAAGTGAGTACTCAATTAGTTACTGGGAAAATGGAGTAATTAATATTGACAGTTTAATAATACTGAAGAATGAGAGATGATATAATTGAAACTATAAAATAATTAATGGAATTTTGAAGGATGGTAGACATTTTAAAATCATTTCCTCTCACATGAAAAATTTGAAAATCTATGCATTGGATTTTGGGTGTTGTTGCTAGTAGAGTAACATATTTTTTAGATAAACATGCCTAATCAGATCAAAAACACAAGTAAAAAGAATTAAATGGATTCAGGTGATTTAATAAATAATTTTAAGAAAAACCAATTAAAATGGCTTTTTTTAAAACTATCGGCTGGATTACAGGACACGGTTTTATCCGTATAAAGATAATGTATTAATATTATATATATATATATATATATATATATATATATATATATATATATATATATATATATATATAAGGTTGAAGAGAGTAAATAATAAAAAGGGGATATGCCAAAGGAAGCATGATAAGAAAATAAATAAATGATATCAATACGAAGGAGATAGTCTGTTATCTGTTTTTCTGTACCTCACACTTCAATATTGTAAGCAGCCAAATATTTGTGGTAGTGAAAATAAAGTTCCACCAGTAACGTTGAAATTCAATAAATTAAATGAATACAAGCACACTGTGACAGGGGAAAGATCAGTGTCTAAATAGAAAACATAATAAACTTGATTAACATTGAAATATATATTGAAAAAATCTTTTCTTGCAATAGATACATTACATGAAGTTCTGAAACAAGGTTTGTTTCACATCTTTAATATGTTTACCACCCAAGTGGACACATTGATGCAAATTTGGTTAAACATAATTTATAAGCCAGTATACTGTAGTTAGATGCAAATACAGCTTTTATAAAATTCACATTAAAATAAGCTTTATCATACACTAACACGATAGAGCAGCTGAAAACTGAAGCGAATTGGAGTCTTATATCTAGGGAAGGAGAGAGAGAGAGAGAGAGACTGAGAGAGTGAGAGGAAAAATAATTTTTAAAAAGCAGACAGAGAGCCTACGGAACAGCCAGCTGACCCCTGAGGATTCTGGTCAAAGAAATCGTTTTAGGTCAGCCAGTCACGTTGAATAACTACGGTAACTAAAAATGACTAGAAAAAACTGGAGGTCCCAAAATTAATGTGCAGGTGTGGAACAATGAGAAACAGGTATGTCCTTCTTTCCGGCACTTGACGGAAATAAGGAGACGACTCGAGTTCGAAAATTATTTGGCGGCCGAAGGTGGAGGTAAATGCATTGAGTCGAAACCTAGATAAGGCAATTTGAGGATAGCCGAAGGTTTGGGCCCCATTTTGGAATAAACTCGAAAAAAAGGGCTCACACCCGATACAAAGCTGTAGAGACGTGACTAGGGAACAAGTGCGGTAGAATCACAAGAGAGAACCATAAAAGAAAATTTCATGTCTAACTCAGCTCTTTTTTCATCATGGTATGTTGTTTCTCTTTGTTCAGCTAACACAGTCGACTCAATTTTCTTACTCTCTATTTTTCTCCACTACGACTACTTAAAAAGTTTAGTAGCGAATAAACATTTGTACTAGTGAACCAGGACAGAGATTTGTGTTTTCGTCTTTTTCTTCACAGTGGGGTTCCAACCGTATATTTGGTATGTAACAGTACAAGATACTATTTGATGCAGTATCATATCAACCTTCTATTTGAGATCCGTAGTGGCACAATATAATATTACTTTGAAGTTAATCTATAACTATGTAATAATCACAATTGTTTGAAAATATATGACTTATACGAGTGACTCCAGCTTCAGCAACTGCTTGATGAATGACTGACTGGAAGTCGAACGTAAATTTTGGGATCTGAAAATCTGAGAATTAAACGAAAGACAAACAAACAAACAATGTGGTAGAATTATTAGAGGGCACCGAGGCCCTATTTTTTAAAATTCTAAACGTGTTTTGAAACGTGTTTTGAAAAACTTACAGCTTTGCTTCCACTTATGCATATTTGCCTGTCTACAAGGACAATATGGCTTTTCTCAGGTGGTTTGGGCTACCAGAATAAAGATGGCTAGTGTACTTTAATTGTCTCCCAAATGACGGCTGGAAAATTACAAAAATGTTGACCTTTCATGATGAAACCCAAATGATGTAAATATAGGTATTTTGACGAGACGTGTTTTCTGTCTTCTTTTTTGACGCTGACAGAAATGACGATTGATGTTTACTGAGTTCTGTAGGAGAGGATGCGCCAGAAATATCCGCTAATTATACCACATTAGGGTTTATATAATCCGTATGTGATCAAGTTAGTTCTCATTTTTCCAATCGTTTATCAAATTAAAAATATTCTGTTAGACATACGCAAAAAGGTAAAATAATTAAATCAAACACTGATATTAATCCATGATAATCAATTTTTATTATACGACGGCCATTCAACAAAAAGAGTTAAATGTTGATTAAAGATTTGAATATAGGTGACATTATTTACAGTTGTTTCTTTTTTTTTTTTTTTTTTGGGAAATCCGTTGTGATGGATCCATTCCAATCCATGAAAACTGTCAGTATCATCATCTCTATGTACTGTCTCATCAATTCTGGTGCGTGATAGCATACTTATGTTTAGCTGAGATTTTAAAAAAGGTATTGGCAAAAACTTACTTCTATGTAGATGTACACATCACAAATTCTTCTGTAAATTTCTGTTTCCTTTGCCACCATTTTGAATAATGTAAAAACAAATATTTCAGACAGATCAAAATAATTCATTCTCTGAAATCATTCCAAAACTCTACAGTTTACACTACTGGATAAAATAAAGAAAAAAAATTAAATCAAAGTGAAATAAATATTGTGGTATTTGATCGATATCCTGGATTGACTTCTACTTTCATTTATTGAGGAATTATTGTTTATTCAGTATATAAATCATGGTGTAGCGGTTATGACTGTCGAGAGTGGACTAGAATAACCCAATTCCAATCCTAAAACTTTATATATTTCACATAACGATAATATTCTTGGGAAAGTAATGAATTAAATTATGATCCCTTCAGTTATGCGTAAATAGAAGGACAGACTTAACTCTCTAACCAGACATAGTATGACAACCAGTCTATAAGAAAAAAAATGTATTCAAAATAGTTGTAGACCTAGAAAGATTGACTCCCCCTTCATATAACAACCCAACACCACTACATGAGTACCGCCCCCTCCCAACAATAAAGAAGGTTACACAACCCATAAGAAACTGTTTAACCCGGATAAAAGCTGATGATAGAATAAACGTTTTTTGTATAATATTTTCTAATTAGATTTAATTAGATTCTTCATCTAAAATGAAAATAAAGATACTACTAATGATACTAACATAGGATTATAACAAGTGATACGTAATGTAATTAATATGGGGAATCACTGAATGACTCTTATCCAATGAAGTTACTTAATATCTGATTTCAAATATATCAGAAAAAAATTATACGTCTATCTTGCAATATCGGACTCACCGTGAGAAAACGCACTCTGAAAATGCAATATTATTCCAATGAATATCTGTAGAGATAACACTTGGCGATAACTATTTAGTCACCTTTACGATCAATCGCATATAAATCATTAGAGGTTACTGCATATTAATAGTGACACGGAAACGAAAACAACTTTATATTACGCAACGCACGTAAAAGATTGTTTTCTAAAATAACTCTCACGCATTTAGTTTGATTTTTCTCTCAGAATTGTCCCAGTCGCTCTGATAAGTATATATATATATATATGCATTTTTGTATAAACAATCTTAATGTTCTTACTAAATAAATGATGAATAGAATGTAAATACTGCAGAGGAATGTCTTGTGTAGTGACACATATTGTAAAAAATGGACTCGGCACATCATGCAGTGAACGTTTCAGGTTTGTGTTCTTTCTTTAATGGCACATCAACCTTTTTAGGCTATCTAATGCCAAAGCCATTCTCCTAGAAGAACAGTAGTGGAGCTATTTAACCCATAGCTGTGAGGATAAGGGGGTTCATAACTTTCCCAAGGGTATTTGCCTGAAAGTGGACGCTTTCTACGATTCCGCAGTCCATCTCTTTAACATTACCCTACCACGACGCCCCCTGTGAACGTTTCAATTCATATCTATTCCAGTCAATGTGTTTTTTTTTCGATTCAGGCTGGCTGTGCTCACTTCATATTTATCCCATTTGTAACATTTATCCGTACACATGTTCCTCTGAAAATTTAAAATTATTTATACTTCTCAGCCTGTAAAGATTTAATGCCATACTAATGTTCAAGTCTGGAGCACACTGTTTGTAATGGTGACATATCAAATAGCCTCCAAGCAAATATTTTTGAAAGATTAGGTTTTGCTATAAACTAATTCCAAATAATTCAGTGTTTACATTTATAAAAGAAACTCAGAATCAATTTATTTTGTTAAAAATATCCCTTATTTATTGAATCATCCTCATCTAAAAATAGTCATTCCTTTCCTGTAATGTCACCATCGGCTTGCGCTGAAGAATACACTGACTGCATCTCAGCAGAGGGGTAACCCCACCTCCACCACCACCAATAACTTTCTTGATATGATACTAAACTGTCTGATGTTGAGGGTCCAGGATTGCTGGAAACTTGGGAAATGAGGAGTATCTCTTCATTACCACCGCTCCTAGGTCGACTCTAGCCCGGAGTAGTGGCACCTTTGCATCAAAAAGAACTCTTTGGCATTTTTAACTCTTTGTAAACAAATGACTCATGTTTGATTGAATTGCATTACTTAGAACCTTTCAATTTTATTGACATGCTAAACTATAATGTTTGAAATAGAATTGATCAGTTAATTGTGTGCAAACAAATGGCCGATGTTTAATTAAATTGTTAGATATACATAGTAATACTTAAACACGTTAAACTATGAGCAAATAAATTAATCATAGTGAATAAAATTATTCGTATTAGATTGAAATAAGTGAAACCATTTATCTGTGTGAAAGAAATAAACGCCGGCTCATTTAAAAACGTTATCTACAAAATGTGTTTAGAAATCGAACATTTAATATATATATATATATATATATATATACATATATATATATATGTGTGTGTGTGTGTGTGTGTGTGTGTGTGTGTGTGTGTGTGTGTGTTGTATGTGTGTGTGCGCGCGCGTGTGAAAACGATTTGGAATTAAATAATCTACAGTGGTTTATATGCCATAAAACCAACTATACTAAATCAAACCTCTTTCCTGAAATTATATTGTTCTTCATCTTTGAATCTAATTGACAATGAATCTGTTGTCACCAGACAAAAATGTTACTAAATGAGAAATAACCAAAACGCAGATTTAAACGTGTAATGGAAATCTTTATAACATTAACAAAATACAATACTTGCCAACTGCATCAAGAAGGTAAACGCTGCTTGTCGTGAGCACTCAGTATATATTTCATTATATTTTACGCCTCCACCAAACTTGTGAGTACGGTACAAGCACTTTCTAAGGTGGGTCAAGGCGCAGAGTCGTCGCCCAGATACATCTGGCACCTCCAAAAATGCCTTGGTCCCCGTTGGCACCTCAGGCGCCAGGCGATAAACCTTGCCCGTCTGTGGAGGGTTTGAGCCTGGGAGAAGGCCCCCTGAAGCTCAAGAAGGCTCATTTGTGCGACGTAAATGCATAGCTTCCCATGCACCCTTGTCAGGCAACCTTGACTGAGTGAAACTCTACCCTTAAGGGAGTTGGGTTATTTACACACCCTTACAATAGTGTCCAACGTATTTATTAGGAATGGAATATACCCATCAATATTCTTCGCTAGGGAGGTAGGGTATATAACATAATCTTAGTTTCTACTTCTTATTGACTCATCTCAAAGATTTGACCTTACTCATCACTTCCAACTTCCAGTTTCCTTATGAAAATACTCTTTATTTCTCATCGCTTTAGGATATCACATGTAATCAAGATACCTTATCATACTATCTCTTGTATGTGAATGTTACATTAGTCGATGGGAACGAGAAGTTATCAATGCTATTTATAGGATGTACCTGGTTCAGCACTTGTTTTCCTTTCAGAATCTGCTAATAGAACAATTTATCATGCTTACTGAATACACATAGTTATCTTTTGGGAAAACTGAGATGTGAATCCAAGAGAGATGAAGCTAATGAACCAATAGTATTCCAACCACTTCTATTCTCTTTTCATGTGCTTTTATTCACTCATTTTAGTTTGCCGTTACATGATATCCTTGAAAGTTTCATACAAATAACATAACTTAATACCGGCCACGAATGAATCTAACTCCGAAATTGTCAGATTAGTCGACTGGTGCTATAGAAAACGCTGAGTGCATCTCCGCAGACGTAAAAGACGCCACCAACCTGTGTGTCCGTATATGACACCAAACCATCTGATGTTGAAGCTCCAGCTGTAGAGCTTTGTGTAATGTAGAGTGCCTCTTAATTGTCATTACAAATTGGTCCACTCTGAACCATAGTGGTTATATCTGGTCGTGTCCCATTTATCGGACAAATGTAACAATTTACCCGTCATGAATCTATTAAACTGTGCGCAAAAAAGGATGAATTATAAACTGAATTATTATTATTATATAGCAATACCTGAACCAATTTAATTATAAGCAAAGGAATGGATAATATTGAAGAAAATTACCAATGTTAAACAGTAATATTTGAAACCATTAGTTGATCCACCAGAAAGACCCGCTAATTATATAACTGGAGGGTTTTAACAAATGTGTTTTATATCATCCGTACGTGAACAAGTCCGTTCTCTTTTTTCCAATCCGTTATTAAATTAAACATTTTCTGTGAGATAAATTTTAAAATGCAATAAAGGTTAAAACATATTAATGAGACGCTGATATTAATCCATGATATTCCATGTTTATTATACGACGGTCATTCAAAAAATAGTTAAACATTGTTTTAAGATTTGAATAAGAGTGATTGTTTACACTTCTTTCTTTTTCTAGGAAATCCATGGGGTTGTCCGCGTGGTGTAATGGTTAAAGCGATGGACTGGGGAACTGTGGTAAGCGATTTCGTACTCCAGTCCTGCTAATACGTTCACTTTCGGGCAAATACTCTTGGGAAAGGTATGAACCGCCTTACCCTTCCAGCTATGGCTTAGATAGTACCACTACTGTTCTTCTAGGAGAATAGCATTGGCATTGAATAAACTACAAATGTTGATATGCCATTAAACAAAGAAATCAAACCAAACCTAGGAAATCCATTGTGAAGGATCTTTTCCAATCCATGACAACTGTCAGTATGATCTTCTTTTGCAGGCTGCTACATCAGGAACTTTTTTGTACCAAAAAGTAAGTGTATACACTCTATGTACAGTCTCTTCAACTCAGGCTCGTCATAGCATACTTATGTTTAGCCGAGATTTTTAAAAAAGTTATTGGCAAAATCATACTTCTCTATAAACGTACACATCTCACATTCTTCTATAATATCTTAAATCATTTAGAGTCCTTAGTATAACATTAACCTGCATTTGATGGTGAGGCTTTAGTCTTCAAATTTAGTTTCATGTCCTCTCTGATCCGGAGTCGTAGTAACATTTAAGTTCACATGTCTGGATCATATAGAACTGTTCAATCCTTTATTAGGAAATATTACTGATATTATATAGAGATATTAGAGTTAAGTAGCAACATTTGAAAGTATTTAACTGTGTGCAAATATGGGTAGGTTAAAATCAAATGGGAATATTTTATAAATAGAATGGATATTGTTAAATAGCCAAACAAACAATTTACTGCATGCAAATAGAACTATTTGTGTTAACAGTAACTGACACTATTTAACTAACTGAAAACTAATGATTACAATTAGTAGTGTTAAAAAAACAATTCTTTAAAAATGCTTGAAATCATTTAACTAGGTGCAATCAATAAATAACAATACGTGAATTGATTTAACTGTACAAATAAAAAAAGTTCATACTCGTTCAAAAATGCCTACGAACTGTTTACTTGATACACTTATATATATATATATATATATATATATATATATATATATATATATATATATATATATATATATATATAACGAGAGAGAGACAGGGGGGAGAGAGATTTGAAAAGGATTTGGTATTAAATAACGAAAGATTGATTTGATATGTAACTTAACCAAATAACATAAACTATCAAAAATTGCTATCAGGTATGGAATTGAAGATCATCGGCGCGATATAAAGACCGGCTTTCCGTTTAACGCAAATTTTCATCGTGCACATTTATCACTCGAATATATAAACATCATGTGCGATGTCATTTGCAAAGTTCGTCATTAGACCGAATCGGATGTGAAGTTTTCCGAATATGATATTTCTTCAGATTTACTCATGGCCTATTCAGTGTGATATATAAAATCATGATTGCAAGAATAATTCTCTGTATGGGGTCTTACTCAGCCTAATAGATTGCCTTGTCTGTGGGACATAGAATACACTATGTATCTCCTGCGTATAATAAATACCCTCCGAAAAAAAAGCTGTTCTTGTTTATAACACTAAACTGTCTCAAGCGATATGGCGTCTTTAGAGGAGTTATTGGATGTGTAGAGTACCAATCCATTATCAATACTCCCATGTTCACAATGAGTAAGAATGATGATAGCTGTTTCACGCACATCTATGTGTCCAAATAAACTGCTTGTATATCTTTTTAGATAAAAATAGTAGCTATACAGGGTGGAACGATAAAATTGTCGCCCGAGAAAAGACGTCATGAATCCAATTCCGTTAAATGAAAACCGATTTTTTTTTGTTTTTTTTGTTGTTGTTTTTTTTTTTTTGGCAGACCATCTACTAGTTGGCCAGTTGTGTACAAATCACAAGAGCGATAAGAGCCTTCTATCATGTCTGAAAGTGACACAATGTTCAACGAAAAAGATCGGAGATGTGCCGCTGTACAACTCATGCACTCTACCGATCCAAGTAATGACAACAGGACCATCGCTGGATTGCCACGAATAACAGGGACGTGCCTAGGGTGAAGAAAACAAAGTTTTCGGTTACGGTTATGGTCTTTGGTGTGGTTTTAAGTGAGGGCCAAATCATGTCACCTTACATCTTCGAAGTCGGCTTAAAAGTTTATACCAAAGGCAGCCTGATCGCCGCCATTCGCCGAGTATTCACCGAGCTCTCACCGGCGCTTGCGTAAAAGACATGCTCCCAGTTCTGTATCCATATCAAGGCGGTGGCTGAGGCTGAAGGCGGCGGCTACATTGAATAGATATCATCTCTTCTACATAATCAAGTTACCTAAATTGATTTTTTCAATAAAAGTTTTAAAATAAAGCTGTAGGGTTGTTTTCTTTAGGACGACAATTTTATTGTTCCACCCTGTACTACAATCGTGTGGAAAAACCTCTTATGAAACAACATTGATGAGTTAACATAAACGCATACACTATGTAATTCTGTAAGTCCAGAAGTGTTGACATGCCATATAAAAGAATAAATCAAACAGTAGTCAAAAAACCACAAATTTATCAAAGAAATTAACTATTTCTAGTATAATCTTATTATTTAAGGAGATAACGTGTTATAATGTTGATGTTTCATTGAATTAAAACGAAAAGTAACGGAAGATTTTGAACCCACTGTAAGATACATCCACTGGAGTAGGAAAAAATCCGGGATCCATAACGTAGATATGGTCTCATACTTTCTTGAAAAAATATGTCATATATGTTCCCTCCCCACCTCTCTCTCTCTCTCTCTCTCTCTCTCTCTCTCTCTCTCTCTCTCTCTCTTGTTACGGATATTACGAATTTGCATTTACACACACACACACACACACACACACACACACACACACATATCTATCTATCTATCTATCTATCTATCTATCTATCTATCTATATATATATATATATATATATATATATATATATATATAGAATATCATGTACATTTAATAGCATGGAAGCTTGTCTGCGACCTCAGGTTTCATGACATTTTAAAAATGACAATCATCAAGCAGTTAACGAAAGATACTGAAGAAATCGCAAAAAATCGAAAAATTCAGTCAAACGAAAGTTAGAATCGTGTACAACTCTTTATGTGTGAGTGTGAGTGTGTGAGTGTGTGTGGGTGTGCTTGTGTTGGTTATATTTGCGTATTATTGTATATGGACGTATAAGTGATGTTTAGATTTGCAATAAATGTCACGGTGGAGAGATATATTATATTGCGATTACTATACAGTTCAAGGCAGTATTAGCATTGGTATTCCTTAGTTGCATACAATCACGAATTACCATGATGTATGCGCAATATATCATTAACACATTATGATTAATGCAACTTATTATTGCAATCTAAAATAAATAATACTCTAGCATGAAATACCAATATTGCATAATACTCCGTAGCATATTACAATATAACTTATCTCCCCACCAGGATATTTGTTGCGATTCTGGTCCACCATACTAAACTCGCCCATTATGCTAACAAATCTAAAGTTTATCTTCTCTGGAAATGCAATAATGATATCTTGTTCCTTCGTTAAAATAACCACCACAAAAACACACAAATATATAAAAAAACATTTTTTAAAAAATTATCGGTCATTCTGTTGCAAATTCTGCTACACATCGCGTCGAATACATCCAGGAGACAACCTAAAATTTATCACGCGGCGTGTGTATCATCATATATACATATGCTAAACATCACTTATACGTCCATACACAATTATACGCAAATATAACCTACACAAACACACGCACAGACACACACAAACACACGCACAGACACACACAAACACATTTAGACACACACGCACATATATAGAGATGTACACAATTCTAACGTTCTTTTAGCTGTACTCTTTGATTTTTCGATCTTTTTACTGCCTTTCGTTATCTGCCTGATGATTGTCGTTTATAAAACATTACTTAAACCTGCAGTCGCAGACAAGCTACCATGGTATTATAATATATATATATATATATATATATATATATATATATATATATATATATATATATATATATATATATATATATATATATTATCTAATATATATTCACTTATTATTATTATATAATATAGCTATCACAGGTATTGAGCACTCTCCCAAAAGTTTTTTGCATTTGGTTCACGACAAACCCAAAAAGTTAAAACCAACACTGTTAATATATATATATATATATATATATATATATATATATATATATATATATATATATATATATTGTATGCATGTATCTAACCTCTTTGCTCTATAAGACAGGCCCTGCTTTCTTAAAAAGCTGAGAGTAAGACTGAAACATTATATAAGAAACAGGTACGTGAAGATGTTGTAAAACGCATCATTTTGTTCTATTGATTATTATCTGCCTCTTGTTAGCATGGCTTAGAATAACCTTTGTTCTCATTTAAAAGGATAAGACTACTCCCGAAAATGATGTCCTAGCTATGATAATAAATTGCATTTACTCGTGAGCCACCAGTACTGGATATCTGAGGATTATGCAGTACACTTTATTAACATTTTTACTTGAATTAGACGTTCCTATTTGGATCACATTTAAAAGTTAAAGAGATCCGTTTAAAAATTATTAGTATTTGATATTAAAAACTGATACTTTATAACTCTTCCGAGAAATGGTTATTATTTTTAAAAAATCAATATTTGACACGATCTTATTGTGTATAAATTATTCGTATTAGTTAATATTTGAAACCCTACATTTTGTGCAAATTATTCTTATGTTATATTGCTGATATCATATAACTACATTCAAATTGTATTTGATGGGAACAGTTGATATATAATTGTAAGCAAACTATAAGTATTAGCGAGACTTCTTCAAACCTTACAATTGTTTGAATACTTTAAGAATTATATTGGAATATTTGAAACACTAAAACCGAGGGAAAAATCGTATTATGTAAGAATACTTGAACCCCGACATGCGTGTGCAATTTATAAGTGTTTGAGCAGAATATTTGAAACCATTAATAATCCTTGTGAATTGTTAGTATAAAGTTGGAATACTTGATAGCATATAACTGTGTACACCGCCACTAAAACCCTTTTGAAATAACGTAAAATGAGAGAATATGTATATAATCAACACGATAAAATAATCAACTCGTGAAGGTTTGGCATGCTACATCTGGTCAACGAAATATATATATATATATATATATATAAAAGTAAAGTTGGCGACCATAGTCGAGGGTGACCCGAAGGCTCCCTTTTCGATAGCTACTTCACCAAGGTGTAGGGAAGGGCGCTACTCCTTTCCCAGGATTGCTCCACTTTACCCTTGATCCGTACCTTATAATGCTGAGTGTTAAGCAAGGAGGCATCAAGTACCATCTTTTGAGTCTTTGGTATGACTCGACCTGAGATTGAACCCAGGTCTCCCGGGCCATTGGCGAACACTCTAACCGCCACGCCAATAAACTCTTTCCATTCGAAATATAGTAGTCAGTTAAGGGGTATTCATATTTTACAGGCGATGTGCAAACGAAATAGAAATAGATCTCTTCAAAAGTCCATTTGAAAATCTATCAAGTATATCAAGTATATTGGCATTCACGTTAGAGAGTTTTGTAGTGAAAGACTTGACGTTTATTGTCAAAGCATTTGGCAGTACAATATGTTTAATTGTCAGTCAAAGTGCGAAATATATTGAAAACGTAGAATGTGCGCTTTAACAATTGCAAACAGAATGCCGGTACATTTATGCAAGTACATTTGAGAAAATACTTTGACAAACCATCATCTAGGTTCAGTACAAAGAATCTGAAATAATAAAATGTTTGCATCAGGGTTAAATCCTTGCTTCTATAATATATATATATATATATATATATAAAGAGAGAGAGAGAGAGAGAGAGAGAGAGACAGAGGGAGAGTTTCTAAAAATAAATAAATAACTATACATATATATATATATATATATATATATAGTTTATATTATAAAAATAAATAACTAACTATATATATATATATATATATATATAAAGAGAGAGAGAGAGAGAGAGAGAGAGAGAGAGAGAGAGAGAGAGAGAGAGTTACTAAAAATAAATAACTAACTCCGAACCATTTTTAATAATAGATTAATTTTCTTATAAAGTAAAGATTCTAGGATTTTTCCTATTTCTGTATCGGAAGACGTATCATAATGAATGGTTGATTTTCAGTCTTTACACAATTCGAAGTCAGTTATATAAAATATATTGCAGTCGTAAAAAGTACACACACACACATATATATATATATTGTTATCGAAAAGTAATATCTAGGATGACTAAAGCTGGAATAATTAACCGACATATTAGTAGTTAAGGTAAAATGTGTATGGGATAGCCATTAGTTATACGATCTTAGTCTGTTTGGTAAATCACACCTTTTACTGAACCTTCCAACAAGGGTGCAAATCAAGATGGGTTGACCTACAGATAAACTCCACTCCTATTTTTTAATGCTTCAAGAACCTAATATTTTGACCTCCTCTGCCCTCGCCTGTGAATTTAAATAATTTGTATTTTTATTTTCATTTTTAGTCTTATTTTTATTTTTACTTTTTATCTTTATCTTTATCCTTTATTTTATTTTCTGAATACGAACTGTAATTCCACATTTGCTGTCCTGCAACTTCGAGAAAAACAGTTAAAAAGTCATCTGACGAGACGGAGAGTATAGTAATATTCTCTGCTGAAATAAATTAATAATGACGACTTACTAAGTTTGAGTCTCCATGAAATTGCACTATATATATATATATATATATATATATATATATATATATATATATATATATATATGCATTTTTGTTTTTGTTATGTCTTCTTACCGAAGCTTATCGACAATCTAATGCGTAGTACTCGCAATAATTACAATAATTCCTCCCTGGGTGTAACAAACTCAGACGTAACACTCACTTGAATTTATATATATATATATATATATAGTCCTAACTCAGATTCGACTATTTGTTTTGCTATGTGTACTTGTTAATGTTCTCAGATAATTTTGAACTTAATAAGCCGGTGGAAAGTGTTTTTGATGAACTTGTTTTTTTAACTTCGTGAAAATCCTTTTTAAGTAGATGAATTTCAAGAGAAATGACAAAAATGAAGTAGTTACTGAGCGATTCCATTCATTGAATGAAACATGCACCCCGTAGCCAAGGGCATGGGGTATCTTTATACCCTTCACAAAAAAACAACCATCGTATCAATAATCAAGAGTGGACATAATAAAAGAATCTGGTACGTTAAGTAAATCTTATTTCGTTTGTTGCAGAAGATACCCTACACAAACAATTACGGACGTGGACTACGCCGATACCATGGCTACATACTCTGGAACAAGCAGTTGCTGGCATATGCCTCCATGTCAAAGCAGACAAGTTAGAATACATATACTTTAATCAAAGAGGTGGCATCTCCACACTAAATGGTAGTTCTCTGAAACTAGTCAACAAATTCATCTGCCTAGGAAGATGTGTCTCATCAACCGGGACTGACATCAACACGCGACTAGCAAAGGCATGGACAGCTAACAGTAGGCTATCAGTCATATGGAAGTCAGACCTGACTTATAAAATGAAACGCATTTTTTTTACCAAGCAGCAGTCGTATCGATACTTATGTATGGATACACTAGATGGAGGCTAAGTAAACGTATGGAGAAAATGTTTGACGTCAACTAAGCAAGAATGCTGAGAAAAATATTGAAGAAGTCCTGAAGGCAGCAATCCACAAAGCAGCAGCTGTACGGTCACTTACCACCCATCACGAAAATTATCCAAGTTAGACGAAACAGACATGCAGGACAATGCTGAAGAAGTAGGAACGAGCTTATAAGTGAAATACTCGTATGGACCCCTTCACATGGATGAGCAAAGACAGGACGACCAGCTAAAACCTATATACAACAGTTCTGTGCCGATACAGGATGTAACCTTGAAGACCAACCGGAAGCGATGGACGAGAGAGAAGAGTGGTGGGAGGGGGTCAGGGAGATCCGCGCTGGTGGTGCGAAAGGATTATGATTATAAAGATTTCGTTTATCTTTCTTGCGTTTGCTTTCTTCAAACAAAAATTTCTGCAATAATATAAAATGATATCACATGTTTAATCTAATGAGGACGGCCAATCCTTATTTCAATATATCGCATTTCGATGAAGGTATTTGCAGAGGTCCAAAGCTTCCAAATATATTAAGGTAAATTTCTCTATAAGGAATATAGAAAAATTAGATTCGTTTAACGGACCACACAGTAGACAACACATACTTATTAAATTTTGTATCAAAGTAAACCGCTCATTTGAAGTATGATTTTATAATGAACAAATTCAATCGTTCATTCAACTCATTTTTTCGTATAAAAATAAAGTGTGACCTTCGTGAAGGAGTTGGAGTCATCGAAATCAATATGATTATGTCAATTAGTATCTTCATCAACTCAACTAGATTAAATAATAAATAATACAATGTTAGTGTTGTGAAACATTCTACGTAATAACCATTCAGTTTCTAAGACTATTTAACATTTTTAAAAATCAATTCCACAAAGTGGGTATCAGTAATTTATCATATACAAGTCTTATTACCAAAGGCTTAAAAATGAAAGGCGCGAGGCACGAGCATCCTTACATTTTAGCACTTAATAATTTTGCTGGTTGTTGCAATATGATTCACTGGTAGATAATAGCTAAAATATTAGATTAATTTATAAAAAGATTTATTACAGTGCTTTATACTCAAGTACTTCTGAGCTATCATATATATATATATATATATATATATATATAGTAGTTGGCGATCGTACTCGAGGGTGAGCCGAAGTCTCCCTTTTCAATAGCAACTACATTGGGGTGTAGGGGAGGGCGGTACTCCTTTCCCTGAATTGCTCAACTCTACCCTTGATGCGTCCCTTATATTGCTGAGTGTTAAATAAGGAGGCATCAAGTACCATGTTTAAAGTCTTTGGTATGACGTGACCTTGGATTGAACCCCCGTCTCCCCGACCATTGGCAAACACTCTACCCACTAGACCAATGAGCCGTTTTTAATATATATATATATATATATATATATATAGAGAGAGAGAGAGAGAGAGAGAGAGTGAGAGAGAGAGCTTTATTAACTGTCAATTGTATTTCAATTATTTTCTCTTGTTCCTTTTTCTGTGATCGCATTGTGAATAGATATTGGTTATGTATTATATTAAACACTCTTGATTTCTCTGTGACCTTTGCTGGTGTTGCATTGTTGCATATAAGTATGTGACGTGATAACTTCATGCTGTGTCCCAGTGAAGTATAACTCTGTCGTTAGTTTCTGTTCTTTCTGAGAACAAAATCACATAAAAATAAATATCTTAGAAAGACGAATAAGACACAGATAGCATGAAAAAATGACCTACCCTACTCTGCTGGTTAGAGTTGACCAATCTTCATGTCGCAAGAAAAGGTGATAAGACAGGATAGTTTTTCAGGATATCGCTATTTTTTTTACTAGTTTCGATGTTGGGTGACAGTGTTTTTATATTAAAGGAAATTAATAGGAATGTAAAGAAATATTGTGTTTTTTACTAGAATGCTCACATATAAGTAATCTGAGGTTCATATTATCTCACGAGAAACCACAAAACTCTACTGCTTATTCGAATACATAATCTGTGCATCTACAATGATATCCACAAAAGTATGTACTTACTGCATATATAATATTAAGTTAGTATATGTTACTGAATCATGATAATAAAGAGATTTTAAAGGTTAAATTACAGCTTAAAAACATGCACATGAAATGGATACATTCAATTATACCAAAGAGAAAGCGATTATTTAGAATTATTCTTCATGAATCTACCTTGTGTATTAAAATACATACAAAAAAGCTTAAATGGCAATTTACGCGAGGTAAAAGTTAAATATTTTGATCGTAGTCAAGCCAAGAAAATGAAACCAATCTCAAAAACGTTTTAACTTATTTTCTAAATAGCATCAATTTTTATCACTTAGTTGTAAAATAGAATATGTTTACAAATGATGACTATTTCAGTAATTGATATATCCACATAACTGAATGCATATCTGAAAATTATAGTTTTTATAGCATCTTTTGAATCTTTTTTTTTTTACAAAGATATATATACATTAATTGATCGATTGATTTTAACGGCATTTAAACCCGTCAAGAGATATCTTATACCAAGACTATAAGGTATTGCGACCATTCGAAATTCATATTTACCTTCTTTGTATTGTTGTTTCCTAAGAATTTCTTTGAACACAGTTATTTGATATCAAGTATTCCTATGCAATACAAATAATTTGTAGTCAATCATTTGGGTTGAAGTACCAAATAGCAGTAATTCTGAGTGAATCATTGAGCCGTTCTTTTTGACACCGAAATTGGACCTTTCTGGTACAACCACTCTGAGTTTGAATGGGCCTGGAAGTACTGCTATTCTCAATATTCCCCAGAGCTCCAGAGCTTTATCATCTGATGCAATTTGGTGCCATACTGAAGACATATTTTGGAGGGGTATTACCATTCTTTTGAGTAATTTTGTCTGGTTTTCTGTTTGAGTTCTGTTCCTTATTTTTAAACATTGGGACCAGAGCTCCAACCTCATGTCATCTACTGAAAATTTTAATTTCGCGTACCTCGGAAGCAGCGTCTTATCTACTGAAAATTACATCAATATGCGACTTGTCAAAGCATGGACTGCAATCGATAGGTAATCGATCATATTAAGGACTGACCTATCCGATAAAATAAAACGCAATTTTTTTCCAAACTGGGATTGTTTCAATTCTACTCGATGGATGCACAGCATGAACGTTGACGCAGTGTATCGAGAAAAAGGCTAGACAGGAACTGCGGAAGAATGCTACGAGCTATATTGAACAAAAGCTGAAAGTAACATCCAACAAAACAGCAGCTGTACGGCCAACTACCTCCCATCTCTAAAACTATCCAAATAAGACGAACACAATATGCTATTCATTGCTGGAGAAGTAATAACGGACTCATAAGTCACGTTTTTCTATGGATCCCTTCACACGAACGAGCAATTGTTGGATGACCAACAAGTACTTTCTACAATAGCTCTGTAAGGACACAGGATGTAGTCTAGAGGATTAGTCGAAAGCAATAAATGATACAGAAGAATGGCTAGAGAGAGTCATGGAAATCCATGCGAGCAGCGTGAAATGATGATGATAATGTCTGCCTTTGAATAGGAGATACAATCAATATATTCTAAACCACGCAAACAGAGCTTCATATGTTTTCTTTTGAAAAGATGGTACCTAATGTATGTGCATTTTTTTTCCTTTCTTTGGAATAACGCAATGTTATCGATCTAAAGGTTAACAACTATCTATCAACAAAAATAAAATCATTTAATAAAATACGACTAAATATCTTAATGTTAGAAATATTTTGTTATTATTCTAAATTATGTACAATTGCTTAAGCACATATATGGTTTGACATCCATTATTCCTTTTCTTTGAGAGACCTTCTCAACGAGACCTCCATATCTGTTTCGAGGAACAAAAAATACTTCATTTTAAAACTTCAACTGCATAGTGCAGTAAGGATTATTGAATTAAGACCTTGTGTATTAGATTATTTGACCGTTTATGGAGAGCAGAAATGTAATAGCCAAGACTGTTAGTATTTTAGACGACACAAAGTGAATTTCTGCAGAGGGATAAAGCATCCCCAACCAGTGTCCTGGGTGTAACAATCATCTGTTTGATGGTGAGGCTACAATTCTGCTGCTCTAGAAATGTCGAGTACCCCTTTTTGCCACTCCTCCCTGGTCCAACCTGACCTAGAGTGAAAGTATTTGAATGCCTCAAATACAACTGATCGACTATCTGTGCGCAAAAAAAATGACTAGTATTAAATTGAATTGTAAGAGTAACATACAAATATTCGAGACGCATTTAACTGTGCTCAAACGAATATATAACGTTGAATAGGGTTTTTGTTAAATAGCAAAACAGGAAACCCATTAACTGTGTACAAAAATAGAATTATTTATATTTCATAGCAATGCATCGAACTGTTTCATTGTGTACAAAGGAATGAATCGTGTTGAATAGAATAATTAGAATAAAATAGCAATACTTGAAACCATTTAACTGTATGCAAATACAATAATTACAGTGAGTCATACTCAAAAATAAATTGGGCAAGTCAATGATCAACATTAAATAGAATAATTATTGTTTGAAAACAATACTTGAAACAATTTAATTATATGCAAATACAACAATTTCAGTGAGTAATAATAAAAAATACTTTGGGCAAGTCAATGATTAACATTGAATAGAATAATTATTATTTGACAGCTATATTGGAAAGGAGTTAACTGCGTACAAACAACATAAATACTTCATTGAATGCAAACAAATTAACTTTAAATTTTCGAAAAACAAAATGACCAATAAACTATTCCATTTTAAATCATGGGTTTATCCATTTACCTAAGTGAAAGCAAGTTACAAATAAATTATTTAAAATTTTGTAAATACTAATATTTAATAGTAAATAGAAATATTCTTTTTCGATAGAAATCCTGGAATTATTTTTTTCATTATTTTCTGTGACACCATGAGCACAAAGAAAACAGGAGAAAAAGCTGATACTATTTACAGAAACAAATTTAAAAGTAAATGCTACACACTGCAACGGTACAGACTCTCTTCTTACAAAGTAGTAGTGTACATACAAAAGTCATATCACTTTTGTAATAGATTCTTCCATGATGAAAGGTCAAAGTCGGGCAGAACGTACTTGGGAAATAAATAATTACGGAAGATACATCAACCAATTCCCGCCGAATATTATAAAATAATACGGCAATATGAAAGGATCAACAAAAAAATATGTAAACAAAAATGTCTATTGTGTTCAACGATATATATATATAGAGAGAGAGGTAGGTGTGTGTGTGTGTGTGTGTGTGTGTGTGTGTGTGTGTGTGTGTGTGTGTGTGTGTGTGTGTGTGTGTGTGTGTGTGTGTGTGTTTACCCAACACCTGTGCCTCAGAAACTATGTGATACAAGCTCATTTTATGTAGAGTATATCCAGTTTAAATTCAGATTCTTCCCTCTCCTTGAATCGTCATCTAAACGAGGCAGATAACCATTGTATGACGTCATATTTACTCGTTGATATTGGAAGAAATAGTGAGTTTATGCCTCTATAATTGCGTGAAGAGGAACGAAAATACCTTCATCCTTGATTTAAATTCATGCATTTGATTAATGGATATGTTATAGCGTAAATTATCTTATTATATTCATCCAAATCGACAAAAGCCAGTTATCTAATGTTTACTTAACATGAATAAGAAGCACACTTTTTTATATGGAAGTGGACAAATTTGATTAGCTATTACAGGTTTGTGGTTGTCGAATAATAAAATAAAGTAAAACACCTAATGAAATCTTCTCAAAACAAAGTTTTCTAATGTATTTTTAAAAAAAAAAGGATCTTGTTCTGTAAACGTTGTTAATTCTTTGCATCTATTTTTATTTCTATTTTCATATTCCAAGGGAAGATAAGAATGATCATTGATATTTTTTGTGGGAATGTATTGGCGGAAATAGAATTCACTTACATCAGCGTTTTCACCTATTTTCAATGTGCTCATGGTGTCACAGAAAATAAAGAAAACATTTTGGTATATCCGATATTGGATTGTTAAGCTTCGGTAAAGAAAAAAGAAAACACGGACAATACTTCTCAGAGATATTTTCACTTTCATACGAAGTTGTTCTTATGCGCTGGAAAACCTACTTGCTTTTGGTTAGTTCAGAGAGGTAGGTTTTGTTTTATTCAGGGACTGTTTCTATTTAATTTATTCCATACAAATCATTTCCATCATACGTTTAAAAAGATTTGTAAATTAATGAACGGGGAAGTGTCCTCGTGGTGTAATGGTTAAAGCGATCGACTGCGGAATCGAAGTAAGCGAGATCGTACTCCACTCGTACTATTATGTACACTTTCGGGCAAATACCCTTGGGAAATGTATGAACCCCTTTATCCTCCCAGCTATGAGTTAAATAGTACCACTACTGTTCTTCTAAGAGAATTACTTTGGCATTAAATAACCTACAAATGTTGATATGCCATTAAACAAAGAAACCAAACCAAACCGTAAATCAACAAAACCGGTTTCTGGAGACTGATGTTTTCTCTTATTCTAAAAAAAAAGAAGCAGATTGTCTAGGACATACGTCAACATATATATTCAATGCTAAATGAACCCATGGGAATTTTACAGTTTGATTAGTCAATGATACAATCATTTTTATATTTTCAAAGCACAACAACATTATGCATTATGAATTATATTTCCGTAACACGAGTGTCTGATATGATATTTTTATTTGACATTCAATATCCAATACATCATTGAATACATAGAATAATTCTTAGAATTGAAAGATAAAAATCCTGAAGATTAGTTTAAAAATTATATAGTTCTATGAATTCAACTGTGAAGAGAGAGAGAGAGAGAGAGAGAGAGAGAGAGAGAGAGAGAGAGAGAGAGAGAGAGATGCGATGCCTTTTCGAATTTACTATATCCAGAGGTCGAAGGACCCCTATTAAAATTTGAACTGATCATAGATAGAATTCATGCAAATATGAATTATCTCTCCAACTAAATCGGTAATGTCTAAAAGAAATGTTCAGGGGGTTCAGAAGAATTTATATTATTTCATAATCTAATGACTTGATCTCTCGTTAAAATGATCTCAGAATTTAGCAGTATGTGTAGAAACAATACAAAACTCAATCTGAAAAGTTCACCGACTTTTTCGTTTGCAGTTAATGTCTTAAACCCTTAAACATAAAACTATGACTTGTTTCTCCAAATGCTGTAAATATGTGAGATTATCTGTACGAGAATTGGTCAATTTATTAGATTACAATATTATACTAACTTTTTGAAAAAAAAATAAAAGAGTGAGTCAAATAAAGGTATACAGTTGTTTAATTTCTAATGTGTTTTTATCTTTATTCTTACAGTGAACAATAGGAAATGGTTTATCCAAGAATGAAAAAAAAAAACGGTTTCTAAGACATGACATCACACTGAAAATGCCACTATAGTTTGAATTGCATGACAAAAAACAATTTGCACACGTCCTCTATCACAGAAAACAAATAAAAATGACTGTAGAAGTAAGTGTTCACCAATTTTGGTTCAGACAGAAACACACACACACACACACACACACACACACATATATATATATATATACATGTGTGTGTGTAAGTGTAAGTGTGTGTGTGTGTGTGTGTGTGTGTGTGTGTAAGTGTTTGTGTTTGTGTATATATATATATATATACTCATATTAGCCTGTCCTTTTGTCTGACTCTGAAGAATACCTTGAATGTACTTTCGAGAAGAGTAACCCACCCAACAAGGAAACATATAAAGCTTGGGTGGCGACAGGTAATGTTTGGATGTGTTTCAGGTAGTTTATAAGTTCGTGAACCTCTTGCAAAAGTGAACATACAACTTGGAACAATACATTTTCGCATGTACTGGGCTAGATAAATGGTCGGTGAGGCCCGATCTGATTATTCAGCTTGCCCTGTAAAACCCGCGCTCCTATACGAGTATCCCAATCGTATTGCTTAAATGTCTATTAAATATTCTAAAAAGTCAATGGCTGAGGATCATTTACACCGAGTTGGCAATATTTGGAACTAATTTAACCGTACAAACAGATTATTAATATTTAATTGATTCATTAGTATTTAATAGCAATATCTGAAATGATTCATTAGTATTTAATAGCAATATCTGAAATGATTCAAGCAAATATGAATGTCCTGCGTATGATATTAAACTACATCTGATAGTGAAACTACAGTCCCTTGAATAATGTGGAATACCCTTTCTTTAGCATTAATTTTTGGTCTAGTCTGACCGCAGAGGTAGAAACTTTAAGCTTCACATTTAAGGTTCAAATCTAACAATTTACAAAGGATTATAATCATAAGTGATAGGAAACTAAACAGATGGATGCTAGTTGTTCGTATTAGAAAGCAATACTGTATAAATAGATTTATTAACGTAAAACAGCAATACTTTAACTCAATTGTGTACAAAGAAGTGATAAATATTAAACAGAACATTTGTTTTTGATGTCGACCCAAAGAAGAAAACACGGAACAAGGTTTAGAGGAAAGAAAGATATATTAACAAAAGTTACTAAGGATAGTGTCCAATATTGGTAGTCGTACTTCTTGTACCCTTGTACTACTGCTGCTCCTACTCCCGTAGTGGGTTATTACTACACAAGTAATATAGTGCTGGAAGAGTCCATGATGCAGGTAATTTTCGGTCTCACAACAGTTATCGATATCAATACTGAAACTTTTTGACAGCATGCTAACAAATGATCAATATTTTATAGAATTATTAGCGTAACAGAGCAATACTTGAAAAATATTAAATATAACCATTGAGGTTAGAGAGCACTGTTTGATGCAATTTAACTGTTTTGAAACAAAAGATAAATATCGAATATCATTATTTGTGTGATAGAAATACTTTAAACCATTATGCGTGGAAATAAATAAGCCCCAACTCTTTGAAAAAACAATTACTGCATACAATTAGCTTATATATATATATATATATATATATATATATATATATATAGAGAGAGAGAGAGAGAGAGAAGCATATTATGTTCACATTGTAGGCGTATATGAATGTGACTGCATCAATGTATTTGAGTGGTCGTTGGGCGCGGGAGTGTGGTTAAGGAATTAATAAGTCTATCTTTTTCCTTCATTAAAATGTAACTTTTGTTTTTTTTTTTATATCAAACTTGTTTTAAATTTTTGAATTAACAAATAAAAAATGTAACAGCGTTTTGAAATCATACATTTGGGGAAACCCTCCAAACATGCTTTCAGGTGTCATTCCCATTTTGCCCTCGATGTCAAACTCTAATTGCTCAAATATCCAATAGGAAAGACGGTGAGTTAAAAAATAAATAAATTACATTTTTTTAAATTCTCTACTCGAGAGAAACATCAAATTAAAGGTGGCATGTTATGCAAATATACATGTGTGAGTAAAGTTTTCCAATATCCTTTTAGAGTGGATTTTATATTAAAACTTTTTCTGGTTCTGAAACTGAACTGTGATTATTTTATAGGGCATCATGATATAAATCAGTGATCAAATGTTATTCCTCACTCTGTATATCGCCTACTAGAGACATATGCTAAATGTTACTAATGTATTTTGTAATCGTTTCAATTTCCATATACAAGGGTGAACGTAAAAAGATCGTTGCCTTAAAATTTCCCATGAACGTGTCATATCTGAGGTTTAAGATTTTTTTAAATAATGGTATCCAAGCACTGCAAAGCCAATGGAAGAAGTTTGGTAACTGAAGGAAGGGCTATGTTGAAAAAGAAACCTTATTTAGACAAATTCTATGAGGGTATGTTTGTCAGCCAATTAGACTTCCAGTTGACCATGTAACTTTTGTCCCAATGTACGATGCTAATAAATGTCTAACATAATTGCTGAATGTTTCCCTCTATGTAAATGAGGATTTTCCAAGCTTAAATGGTATCACTATTACTGTAGTATTGCACAACCAGTACTTTAACTAAACGCCTGTAAGAAAGCTAAATGGGAAATACACGAGATTTCAGTATGTTGTTTTGAACCAATCCTGGAAGCATCCCCTTACAAGACTGGAACTGTCAGACCAATTACCTCCAATCTTACAAAAAACTCTAAGTAAAACAACCAATGTATAATTGACAGTACTGGAAACATAAGGATGAACTCGTAAACATCGTTCGTATTTGCACTACTCCACATAGACATGACAGGGCCAGCCAACCAGTAAAATTTTAGATTCATCAGCACCTTGAATAATAACAAGGATGATGACAAATTGTGTCGGATCATGAGAGAGAGAGAGAGAGAGAGAGAGAGAGAGAGAGAGAGAGAGAGAGATTAACAGAGGAAGAGAGAGAAAGAAAGATATTTGTGCTGTAGACATGCCTTGATGATGATGATTATGATGATCTAATCTGATATACAGGTGGCTACTTCATTATTTGCCAATTCTCTTTTCTATGCTACTCCCCAATATCATATATTCAATCTAAAACATGTTTGTTCAATCTCCATGCGTTTCATTTGCATGTTAGGGAGAAAAAAATACTGTCACGTGACCACTGTCTTCTTCAAGTGAGTGTGAAGTTTTCCTTTGCCCTAACATTGACCCTTTGCCAAAATTCCGTTTCGACTTCTTTTCCGATCTCAACTCGAAGTTCAATGCTATTTAGAATCTCGAACACGGAAATGGCAGCAGGCCGAGTCAGTAAAACCAGCCGACTATGAACCAATCGAGGCCGAGTCGATCGATTAACAGCCTTTGGATTAGAGATCTTCCCTTATTTTGGCTGCCAGCCTATCACTTTGATTCTGACCATTGGACGCTCCCATCTAGGAACATCTTATTGCCACACCCCACTCACAGTCTGCGTAGCCATACTAGTCGGCGTGTGTGATGTCGAGTGTAAAGACGCTGTCTGCCAGCTCGAGGGCATGACCTCTGTGCGGTATATACACCTCAATTGCCCGACCCACGCGCTGAACAGCAAAAATAAACCACTGATTACTGGTTTTCTATTTCTGCCAAAGGCGTTCATTGTGGAGTCCTTTCTGGCTCAAGAGGAAAATGTTAGCGGGGCCGGGTGTGATGGGAAATACAAACGGAAACAAACATAATAGGAAGGACTACTTCGTATCTGAAATTCGCTTCACCTGTTACTGGAATATTTATGAAGATGAGACTTGACACTGTATTGAAATTTCATATTTCTACTCAGCAAACCAAATGAATGTTTAAAATATGTATTTAGAAAAAAATGCCCATTTGTTTAGTGGGGACAGATAAAGATCCGAAAACAGAGAATTCAACTTGGATCAAAGTACATCTGGATCGATTGATTGTTTTTTTTTTTTCAATGGCACGCTAACCAGTCAACGTTATTTTCTGACTAGAGTTTAGCAAATCATTTATCCTATTTTCAATTTACAGACCAAACGGACTGAAAAAGCCAAGAAAACAGCAAAACAATGCCTTCTTATTTAGCAAGTGCTGAGTAAGATCTGAAAATATACATATAAAATTATTTTATTCCTTGAAGTTAAAGCATCGTGTTCTGTGTACTTTCAAATTTATATTTATATTTATGTTGTTGTTTCTCGATTGTTTTAGTAGAGTTGTATCAAGTAGTTATCATTTTTGTCTTCACGAGGAAAAATGTGACACAAGGTCTGTTTAGTGAGAGTGATACTCGGCAGGAATTAAAACTCCCACAATGTGAAGACAGAAATTTCTTTGTTCCATCTGCACAAACGTTAAGGGATATCTCATTCACTGGAAATAAAACCCAACGTTTACCATGTTTAGATGCGGAGGCAGCTGTTGCCTGCGGTTAGGCTCCGAGGAACTAAGCTGGTAATTTTACCTTACCATCCTAGTTCTTAAAACAAGTTAGTATTTCTCTTTAATACAACTGGCTTGCAACACAGTGGTAAGTGTTCTATCATTCTTATCAAATACTAATGTTTATACAGATTCAGGTATATCTATTAATTAATACTCGTTTCTTGGCACACAATTATATGCACTGAAGTAAGAAATACTAATTGTTAGTAAACAATTAAAGTTTCATTTAACTATATATATAAAATAAAATATAACCTTATAGGGCATCGAGTAATCTTAATCAGTACGAATTATTTTTAAATACAACTAATGGCCCTTAGGTCAGACCCAAACAGGAACTATTTCTCCAGATCAGGGTGGATAAAAAGTAAATATGGATGGGTTGTTATTACAGAAACTAAATTATTTTTAGCCTGACGTAGACATTAGTAAAAGAAAAAAAAAACAACAGAAATTGATAAATATTGTTTTAAACAAAGGGATAACAGCAAAAACTAAGTAAAAGTTACCTATCTTAAACTCAGTGACCATAGGACACAATTTCATCCCACCGGCTACACTAGCAAGTCCAAGTCAATCCCTAATTCCTATAGAGACGCATATATATCGATGGCACTAATAATTCTGTGTCGAATCAGCTCTTACAGAAAAGCGGATATTATTTATTTCAAAGATTACTACTATTCTAAATATGTTCGACGGAATAAGTATTTGGTACTTACAACATGGGATCGCCTAAATGTAAGGGGAACACGTACAATGGCCTTGGATATCAAATGCTCAGATACGCCTGAAATATGTCTTAGACAGTAAAACTTTTAGAAATACAATATATCTATTTAGCGAAAATTCATGATATCCATGACATTTATAGCCTCCAGATATTTTTATCAAATAATCTTTGGCAATTTTGTTAGTATCAATATCATTAGATATATTACCCTTTCTCACTTTTCTTCTCTCTCTCTCTCATTATATATATATATATATATATATATATATAATTATATTCATGTATATATATGTGCGTGTGTGTGTGTGTGTGTGTGTGTACAGCTTCACTATTGTTTAGTTTACCTTTAATAAGAAGAATACATATTTGGTTATGCATAGCGTTTTGGACTAGTATTACTTCTGTTAATTGAATGCTCTTTGTCCTAACCATCATAAAGTGTCGTGTTGAGCATGGGAGACAGGTGCATGTAGAGGTAATTTGCGTCCACATGGAATAAGCCTTCTCACCGAAGGCGAGGGTTTATCAGGGGGGTAGCGAGCGTTTCCACGCCTCAGGCAGTAAGTGCTGCGGCTTTTATATTGGTGGAATGTCTGCATGCTTACAGGTTTGAGAGAAAGTTGTATCCCCAATATATCAGTTCACACACTCATACGTTTGTGTCAGCGAATGTTTATATATGCGGCTTCTCACATTACATACTAAAATCTTCTTGACTAGGAAATTACAATAAAACCCTTTCGATCGTGAGGCCCTAGTTACTTGAAATACTACATTTCTTTGCAAATTATAAGTATTAGAGATAAAAAATACTTGAAACCATGTAATTCATATCAAATCAACCAAACAAACAACCAGCCAACAACATATGACCCATTTGGCATGCTAACGCGTTAATAAGTGTACCATAACGAAACTAAATATACGTATCTACAATCACGTGGAGAACTGATTGATGGGTGTATCGCTACTGCTTAAATGGGAGTTGTAGTTGTAGTTGTAATCTTGTCGTGGGAAAAAGTGACGAACACACTAAGACTCCGTCTTGGTTCACAAACACCAAAAGTTTATTTCCTGCAAGTCGTTTAAAGTAGTTGTCGGGAGAAAGAAACAGAGTGTGAAATTTGATGCGCCCACGTTAACTGGACTAGAGAAACAGCATGTCATAAAGATAGATAGAGAGATATAAAGATAGATAGATAGATAGATAAAGAGAGAGAGAGAGAGAGAGAGAGAGAGAGAGAGAGAGAGAGCAGACACATACCTTAAATTTTATTTCTGGTTTCATGTTGAAGTTCTAACGTATTTGTTCGCTGGTTTAGTCTCTACATTTAGGCGTCTTGTGTGAGACCCCTTTTGGGGGCTCAACCCTAAATGAACAAAAATTTGGGGACCACCGTTTCTCTTGTCAGATTTAATCACCGTAGTCATTCACCCGTGACTGGCTGAGCTACAACGAGATCTTTGGCCTGATTCATCCGAAGTCAGATGGCTGTTCCCAAGACCTTGGCTGCTTTTTTTCCTAATTTTCTCTCTCTCTCTCTCTCTCTCTCTCTCTCTCTCTCTCTCTCTCTCTCTCTCTCTTTCTCTTTTCCCAGAAATTTACCCTTGACCCTCAATCCAGGTAAATAAGCACTAAGCTTGAAATCAACATGATAATCACCGAGGTATGGGCTGTTAAAATGTTTTGGTGAATAATTTGTTTCTCTTATGATCATATTGTAAGAAGTCATTTGTTGATACTACCCCATTTAAAAAGCTGTATCTGTAAGAAATACATAGAAATGTCATTGAAATCAGATTCATCTCACAAGAATAATAATGCATTTCATTTAGTAAGCAACTTCATAATAGTGTAAAAGTATCAAGGGTGAATCATTATTTTGTATACTTTAAAATTTTACTGAAGATGTGTACACAGCAGTTGACCACATACAAATGACGATATATACACTACACTCAGGATGTTATATTGTCATCTACAGCATCATAACGACACAATAAATAAACAGACGCAGGAAGACTTCTTTAGAAAAATATTTGTACCTCTCACTTTATTGTAAGGTTTGAAAAGAGTTATTCAAGGTTTGCGAGTGAGAGGGAGCTGGAGGCCGAACATAACAGCAATATTTTGACCCCCACTTTTATTGCCGTCATCGTTGTGTCTTTCTCGTTCTCCTGATGCTCAACCAGAGGCCCAGAGGCCCAGTCTGCTGGGTGATGGCTTTCTTTACTGCATCTTCTCCGGACCTCAACCCATAAGGGCCCCTGGGCCCCAAGGCCTGACGTGGCTTTCCCTACCACAACTCGTCTATAACTCCGACTCCAACTGGAACTGCAACTGTCTTACTTCTGTCTTGACTGAGTTATATAATAGTTCAACGCTCACTCAGTAGCCTACTCGATCTTTGAAATCGCATGTTTGATCGTCATCAAGCGGAAATAACTGTCATGCAGTTTACAGGTCACTCTATTCCGGTGCATCAGTCTATGAGTGTACCGTGGGATTTTTTTTTCCTCGTCACATTTCATTAGCCAATTTCCGCCCACGAGATTTCCTCTCATAACTGCTATTAGAATGTGTCACTTCCTTCCGGTGCATCACCTTAGAATGGCATTTTTGGCCGGGTCGAAGGTCAAAATACAACAAAGACGTGTCAGTATCAATCCCGAAAAAATATTAAGCCACTCTCGATAGATGGTTAACAGTAATTTTGGGCAAAACGCTTGCTTGAATAAATGTAGTACCCTCCATAAACCGTAGTTCAAGCTACTTGGTAAATCTTTTTTGAGAATGGGTTATTCATGTGCGGATTAATATGTGAAGACATAAAGGTCATTCAAACAAATAAGACGACACAGTTTTATTTCATTTTAAAACAATTTTAAGAGATGCTTTTAAAAATTTTCTGGATAATGTTAATTCAGTGCGAGAGGATGTTTAATTCATTGTTCATTTCCGTCCAGGTTGACCTGGTTTCATTCTCGTTAGTTTTCGAACAGACTTTGTATGTGGTTATTTGTAGTAACAGATTAAAAATAAATATGTGAGTTTCATTTAACTAATTAAGTTTCACTTGGTTTGAGCACCCGTTAAAATATAAAAATATTCAAAATATGCAAAGAGGAACATACCTTTTCATTGGAGAACCGGAATATATTAAGATAAGTTAACCGTATTAATAAAACGTATAATTGATGACCACAGACACAAAGGATGACGTAAACATAGTCGTCTACCGCAAATATGCCTGACAAATGCTATTAACAGAGTACGGTTTGTATATTTTCATCTTCGTATCCACTTTACCACAGGAGACTTCCTTCGTGTTACACCGTAATGGCGGTGTTCAGTATGAACTTTCAACCCATAACAGTAACATTTTTTTTATATGGAACAGCATCATTCTGAAGTAACACAGAATGAGCACGAAACCCATTATCAATTAGAATTACTAATAAAGCAGACTTTTAGAATGTTTCAACTGCAACAGTGTGGTATTAATCAATCCAACTCATTCTCGTAAACGAAAAAAAAAAAAAAAAGGAAAAGAAATCAGTAGATATTAACTTAATAGAGCTAGCATTACCAATTGCTTAAAGTGACTAGCACCACCCAGACAACAGTTTAAAATGTGGAAAGTATTTCGGTTTCATCCGATATAATTACATGCGATCTATTGTTTTATAAATGACGTACAATACCCAACTATTTCCATTTGGTGATTACCATATTTACCAACCCCTTCGTTCGGACAGGATATGACACGAGAGTATTTTTAAACGGAGTTTAACAGGTTTGAATTCAGAGTATTCCTTCTCCTAGACTAGTTGCCTCACCAAGGCCGAAGAAATCAGTCTGTCCTACTATTTACCCATAGCTGGAGGGAGAATAATTGCATTCATACCTTTCCCAAAAGTATTAGTGCTATGTGAAATGCAACTAGTCTCGTCCAGGATTTGAACTCATGTCACCGTGTCCATTTCCTAGGATGATGACCATTACACCACGGGCATCTCCACAACAGACTTAGGTGATTACGTTTCCGGATGAAATCGAATGTTATCAAATAGAATGCAAAATTAGAACAAACCCAGATTTAAAATCCAAAATGGAATAATGATGGAATACTCATTATCTTCAATTCTATTAGGTATATGAATAATGTCATTTGATTTTATAACACTGTGCAAAGTCACAAGGAAAAAAAAACTCCCATACATATAGATGATTGTAAGATACTTGTTGAGTAAGAAAACGAAGAAGAATCATTTGAGTATTTATTTCATGGCGGAATTTTGTCCTCATCTTGTTAGTTTTTCTTTGTGGGTTTTCTCACAACGTTTCGGCCAATTTTCACCTCTGGTCGTCTTCAGGTAATTAACCGTGACCTCGGATAGGAATCCTGTAACCATATCCCCAGTAATTACTGCCTCCCATAGTTGTTGTCTATCGCACCACGTTTTGACTAAGCAACCCTCTGGACGGCTTGGGTATGAATTGAAACCGCTATCTTCTGACAATGCTCACCTGGAACCGTAGAGACACACCGCCTCTATCCGCTTCGCCAAGGGCCCCAACGGCGACCAAGGTTGGATTTTTTTAATCCAATTATTTGTTCTCCTTATCTGTTCTTCCATAGTCGAGTCCGTCCCGAATTTGTAATTGTCTTTATTGGGAATCCTTTTTGAGATGAGGCTTCTTAATCTGAGTATTAATTCTATTGCGGACTTTTGTCCTCATCTTGGTATTTTTTTCTTTGTTTTTTTTTTAGGGGGGTTCTCAATACGTTTCGGCCAAATTAAGACAACATCCGTGGATGTCCTAATCCTTCAACATCTTAGATGCTTTCGCAGTCACTTATATCGGCTATTAATAGTCATCAGCGAGATACCAATTTATATCGGTCTGGCTGCTAATACTATTGTTTTTGTATGATCGTAAACTGCAAACAATTTTCATCATTAATAAGTTTATCAACTTCCCATTTTCAAATCTTTGTTATCTGAATAAAATGTTCATTGTTAAGAAATATTTCATAAAGATATTGCTTACTTTATCAAATAATTTAAAGCTTATTTTCGATGACTAAGCAATAAACGAGGGTGACTATAACCAGATTCAAGTATTTACTGCTTTTGGGAAGGGAGGAAATAAAAAAAAAAATCATACCTTAAAATTATTTTGAAAACCGTCAAATACAGGTTTTCTGGTGCAAAACACTCATTTTACAGATTTTCAAGTGAATGAGTGGGGGGGTCTCACTTCTTAACAACTGAATTAACTTGCAACTGATGCTACCAAAGAAAAAAATGTCAGATTTATCCTGGTTTTCCATTTAGAACCAATTAAAAATGTATTCACACTTGTTAATTAGAATTACCACCATTTGTACTTTTGATTCTTCTATCACTTTAAACATTTCTAATATTGTGATTTTTTTTCATAGGGTTATCTTAAACAATATAAGTAGGATTTAAAGATTTATAAGCAAATAAGAAAACTTACTAATGTTGCACTTTATCTTGACATAGCCACAAACTATGTGCATAAACATCCAAACGCTAAGACCCGAGTTGTGTTTCCCATGTTTCTCTCTACACCAATAAAATTGCCATCCTGGACAAAGCTGTCTATTTTGGACCACACTACACACATATTTATTTAGACGGTGACGACTCTATAGATATTAATTTCATCATAATGCCACAAAATCATTAACTAAATTAAAGAAACTAATTCATGATAAGGAATTACTTCAATACAGTAACACATATTTCATGTGAATATGTTGTATCAATTTATTCTGATAAAGTTCAAGTATTTACCATATAATTATTTCATTCATCACCGATAAAATTGCACGGAGTTCTATACTCACACTTACGGAGAGAATAAGACTCACATTTACTAACAGAATAAAGTAATATGTTCATGAAGACAGTATTTTAGTTACTGGCATTATTCAAATTAAAGGAAAAAATCCCGGTTTAGTAAATGTGAAATCAATAACATCGAATAATATAATAGCTTTTCGGTTTTTGTGTTATTGTAAAACTAACAATGTTGGTTTATGAAGACGACCTTGACAGAGCACTTATCTTCAGAACGAATGGAATTTGATGTTGTACTTTTTGTCAGATCAACTCAAAGAGCCAACTGACAAAGCACAATTAGTTGGTCACGTCGAATAGATTGTTTTCTTTATTGACTCTGCAATAAAAACACACTTACAACGACCGACGTATTTTGAAAAGCTTAATTTTTTGCTTAGGTTGTTTTTTTTTTTTATAATACGTTCCTTTCTTTCTTTTCGACAAGTTTTTCTGTTCGTTATTCATTTCAGGTTTTTTTTATTACTACTCAGACATTTTGGTTTCTTTCTTTTCGACATATATAAGGCGATTAAAAAATTAACCTGACATGTATAATTCTTCTTCTTCTTCTTCTTCTTCTTCTTCTTCTTCTTCTTCGTTGTTGTCGTCGTCATTGTGGTGTATTTTTGTTATATGATTAAGGCGATTAAAAACTTTTTTTAGATAGCTAACCCCTTTTTCTTTATGTTTTTACTATTGTTATCTTATTTTTCTATTTTCCTTTTAATGTCCCCTGCCCGTACTTAATCTTTTACAGCATATTCGATTTCATCTTCATCATTCATTTTTTTTTTACTTCTGTCTCTCATTCATTCGTTTTCCTCTTTCATCCTGTCATCCTTTCCTTTTGTAATCGACTTTCTCTCTTTTTATTCTCTCCTTATGTTTCCGTTCGTTTTCTACTTCTTTTCTTCTCTTTCCCTCTTTCCTCTTCATGTCTTGCCTACTTTAGATTGCTTGCTTCATCTGGCATCTCCTTTTTGTTTTATCGTCTTTTGATTTCCTTGTTTTCTTCTACAGTCTCATTTTGCTTGCTTTACTTTTTCTTTGGCTTCCTTTTTCAATTTTTTTTTCTTTTCCGTTCTTCATCATGTCATTTTTCTTATTGTTTATGCTCCACTTCCCCTATTTTTAATATGATTAAGGCTATTTAGTTAAAATCATGCAAATATTAGAAATAAAAATACTTTTTATAAAATGAAACGCAGTTTCTTCCAGGCAGAGGTTGTGTCGATACTGCTATATGGATGGACTACATGGACGCTAACAAAACGGCTGGAGAAGAAACTAGACGGAAACTACACAAGAATGTTGCGAGCAGTATTGAAGAAGTCCTGGCGACAACACCCCACGAGACACCAACTATACGGACACTTGCCCCCATCACGAAAACTATACAAGTTAGACGAACCAGACACGCGGGACACTGCTGGAGAAGCAAGGACGAGCTTATAAGTGATGTACTCCTATAGACACCCTCATATGGCCATGCAAAAGCAAGACGACCAGCTCGAACTTACATACAGCAACTATGTGAGGACACAGGATGTAACCCTGAAGACCTGCCGGAGCCGATGAGTGATAGGGAGAAGTGGCGAAAGAAGGTCAGGGATATCAGTGCTGACGGCACAACATGATGATGATGATGATATTGTATTAATTTTAATGAATATTAGGGAAGATGGAGCAAATCCTACTAGCTTACGGCCTACCAAAAGAAACCGTAGCAGCGATAATGATTCTCTACAGAAACACCAAAGTAAAAGTACGTTCACCAGATGGAGACACGGAATACTTCGACATTGTTGCAGGAGTACTACAAGGAGACACACTAGCCCCGTACCTCTTTATCATCTGTCTAGACTATGTGCTTAGGACTTCGATCGACAAAATCAGAGAAAATGGCTTTGAGCTGACTAAGAGAAGAAGCAAAAGGTACCCCGCAAAAACAATCACGGACGCCGACTACGCTGATGACTTGGCGTTACTAGCGAATACGCCTAATCAAGCAGAGACACTACTACATAGTCTGGAACGAGCTGCAGCTGGCATTGGCCTACATGTCAATGCAAACAAAACCGAATATATGTGTTACAACCAAACAGGCAACATTGCCACACTAGACGGAGCCTCTCTGAAACTAGTCGACAAATTCACCTACCTAGGAAGCAGCGTCTCATCAACCGAGAAGGACATCGACACACGACTGACGAAGGCATGGACAGCTATCGATAGGCTCTCGATCATATGGAAGTCGGACCTAACAGATAAAATGAAACGCAGTTTCTTCCAGGCAGCGGTTGTGTCGATACTGCTATATGGATGCACCACATGGACGCTTACGAAGCGGCTGGAGAGGAGGCTGGACGGAAATTACACAAGAATGTTGAGAGCAGTATTAAACAAGTCCTGGCGACAACACCCCACGAGACTCCAACTATACGGACACTTGCCCCCCATCACAAAAACTATACAAGTTCGACGAACCAGACACGCGGGACACTGCTGGAGAAGCAAGGACGAGCTCATAAGCGATGTACTCCTGTGGACCCCCACTCATGGATGTGCAAGTGTGGGACGACCAGCACGAACTTACATACAGCAGCTATGTGAGGACACGGGTTGTAATCCTGAAGACCTGCCGGAGGCGATGAGTGATAGGGAGAAATGGCGAGAGACGGTCAGGGATATCCGCGCAGACGGCGCGACATGATGATGATGATGATGATTTAATGAATATTATCTCTCTCGAAAATTTATTTCTCTTCGTCTTTATTTCTTTCTCTTTAAATATTTCTTCTGATTCTATTATTTTTTTTTTTTTACTTTCTTTCTCCAATTCTTTTTATAATATTTTATTTTTACTTTTTCGTTTTCTCGTTTTTGTTATATTATTTTGTTTCACTTTCTTTTCCTCTGTCCATATAGTTTGTTTAATTTTCTCATTCGACTCCTTCTATATCGTCTCTGTCCATTTCCAGCTTCTTCTTCTTCTTCTTCTTCTTCTTCTTCTTCTTCTTCTTCTTCTTCTTCTTCTTCTTCTTCTTCTTCTTCCGAAGTGTATAAAAAATTATACTAAAAAACCCCATGCTATTCACCACACCAATTTTTCATTCACTATTTCTTTTTCAGTTACAAATCAGAATTCGACTATTTAATTAGTGCCTAATGGCTTTAGCGTTTTGCATATCCCATTGTTGGTTTTGCAGTTTTATCAGAAAATTGTCCTGCATTCAACACGGTACAACAGAAATATCCTCCCACATTTTACAGTCACATGTGTTTCAAGTAAACGGACACAAGTGGCAACGGATGTTTTATATACTAGATGTATTACCACTCTATGTTTGATACGATTATTTGCCATCATGTTTGAACTGGTGCAGACTATGTGTTTGCTGTTAAAAAAATTTGCTTTTTATAAAACTAATATCATGGTTATATTGTGGTCTTTGTGCTTATTTAATATTACGTAAGAATGAGACTCTTACGGATAGAACATCGATACTGCTTGGCGTATGAATTTTATCTCCAAAACTTCGTATTACAAAGAGTATACACCAATCGAAGCCCTGATCATAAGGAATCATATCTGAAAAATAAATTGTAATACTTTAACTCGATGGGGCTACCATTGCTGCACGGGTAACACTTTAAATACTGGAGGATTTCTGATCGTTCCCAGCATGTGTGAAATATAATGTTAAACCAAGTTATATATTCTTCATCACAAACATGCCTGATCACCTTTGTATATATCGTATTGAGTTTATGAGTCTTTTCTTCTTAAATTCAAAAATATATCTTATGTCATTTTGATTTAGCTCATCCAATTTAAATTCACCATCATTATAACCATTTTCTAAACATTTATATTAAAAAAAAGTTTCTTCAAAGTTTTTGATTAAAGTTAAATTAAAATAAAGTAATTAATAATGATATGTAACCTTTGTATAGGTTCTACAAAATCGATAATGTCTTCAACAGTATTCCATCCTAGTTGGATGCTCCTCTCTTGGATTTGAGCTCTCTAGTGAGGTAATCAAGGGTTGTCACTTGTGTAAAACAAGGCTTTTCGAATGAATTTAACACTCGGTAGCCGTTGAGCATATCTATGTAAACAAAACAAAAGTAATGCATATGCGTTTTAAATACCTTCACTCACGTTTGTTTTCTAGTGGCTCTACGGTAGAATCTACGATTGGCGTATAAGTCGGGCGGGTTTCTATCCCAGCTTCGAGAATCTCACGTGGCAAGCCACACTGAAGAGTTATGATACAACAAAACAATGAGTCCATGGATTACTATATATATATATATATATATATATATATATACCATTAGACCAACGTTTTCTGCTGTAAAGAAAGAAGTCCACAGAAAAAGAAATGCTCAAACTCGAAGGTAAGGGAAAAAATATAGCAGTCATTTATTATTCAGCTATGATCGCTGCAACTCGAAAAAGTCATTTTAATTGCTTCCTTCCTCTTGGTGGTGACGAGGTGTGGGTGAGACCTGGCAGTTTGACACACGCCTGTCATAGCAGACTGGGTAGGACGGATAGGGGCCTCGGAACCTTTGACTCGCTTGTTTTGAAAGCTGCCTTAGACTCTCCCAAAATCTCGTTACTTATTTTCTTATATAGAGATTTTGGAGAATAAATCGAAGATCCTCGAATGTTCGATGTCACTAGTGAAATACGTGATAATACATCTGTGATTATTTCAAAATCACGTCTATCTTTGCAGGTCATTCTGCCCGCACGCGCTAGTCTCGTGACACCTTCACTGATTGACGACAGCGCCAGTCCGTAACATTATATATATATATATATATGTTTGTGTGTGTGTGTGTGTGTTGAGAGAAGAGAGAAAGAGAGTTATTGACCAAAAAGTCTTAATTCCGAAATTACATTACTCATTGCACAAACTATTGAATATTATCAATCCCTAATGAGTGAAACGCCTCAAAAGGGAACACCTGAAGGTGACAGTAACTTTTTGACAATGATCACGCCTATGTGTTAGGAGTTCCATCTTACAATCATGTATTGTTTTATATCTCTTACACGTGGGAAGATGAAAAAATACAAATAAATCGATAGATTATTCGGGACCAGGAAATAATTATCGCATCTTATAGCTCCAGGATATATTCTCCCTCAAGCAGAATATCTCCTGCACGCAAAGAGGTGTAGGTCCAAGTTTAATACCTAAGCCGTAAAAAAAGGTAAATGAAGAAAAACGGCAAGGTTTCGCAAAATATCTGTGGCGTCTTCCACATGAAGAAAGTGTTGCCCTGTGACATATCCCTGTCACTGGGAAAAAGAAAGAAGATATATTTCAATGATGCATTGAAATCTGTTCTAGTAGTCATTTTTCTTGAATAAAATTATAATAGATGTGTTGATCTATGCTGTCATTTTTGCATCTGAATCTATTCGCCACCTCCTGATTCTCCTTGCTGCATAAAAAAATAAAAAATCCCGAAAATTACGAATGCACGGGAGTTGTTTCTATTACAGCGTTTTTCATCAAATAATTCTGTATCTTGCTCAAAGCGAAGTGAAACCTTCATTCAAGAAAAAATGCAGTGTAATCTGATATATATATATATATATATATATATATATATATATATATATATATATTGATAGATAGATAGAGAGTTAGATATGTATGCACATGCTGATGCGGAGAAAACAACAGCTGTGCGGATAACAAACACTTCATCAGATACTCTTGCATCAGGCATGGTTTCGGCGCCAAGGAATCATTACCAGTTACACAGAGTACGGGAGAATTATCTCACATTACTCTCTCTCTCTCTCTCTCTCTCTCTCTCTCTCTCTGTGTATATATATATATATATATATGCATGTTTACATTTACAATCCTTATTTTCCCAGAGAGTCACTACTGTTAGGTGTCTATTTTGAGAAATATCTAGACCACCAGACTCGACAAATATATCAGTGGAAGGGACTATTTTCATTAAGATAAGAAGTAAAGACAGGAAAAAATGTCATATTGAATAATACTTTATGAGAATTTCTGCTTGAATACATATCAAAATTTGCAACACGTTATTCCTAGAAACAACAACATAATGAAATGTTGCCAAAAATAGGCTAGCCTATTGGGCAATAATTTCAACTGCAGAAAATAATTTTCAACATTTTGAGTAAAACGATAAAAAAAAAAGTACCAAAGCTCTTTAATGTTTATTTTTTTACAAAAAATACCATATCTATCTATCTATCTATCTATCTATCTATCTATGTGTGCATATGGTGTGTGTGTGTGAAGGGGCTTCCTTCGAGCAGTTAACTTTCACCAAATCTTTTTTCATTCTCGCAGATAGTATTTCTATTTAGAATCTATAACGTAATGCCAATAGATGCTTTCAGGACATCTGATGTAGTCAAATGGTTATCGATATTATCCCACAGAAGAGATATATATCAAAAGCTCTTATCTGTGTTTTCTAATGATAAATTCATGTATATTTAATGATCTAAAAAGTTGAGCATACGAGCTGAGAAAAAAAGAATTAAAGATTTTTTTTTCTATTATAAAATATAATAGTAAAAATGTAAATGAAGGCATGTCTCCGAATGAGCATCGAATATAAATAAGTCGTTTGTATTGGTCAATTTTATGAGTGATAAGTCTCGATGCTCTTAATGCGAACTCTTCACACATTTTGAAATCCATCTCAAAGTTCAGATTTTTTAAAGTGGTAGACAATAAATGTAATGTGATACCCCATCATCATATCATATCCAAAGGTATGTTGAAGAAGTAATATCACCTATAGAACATTTGATGGAGTAAATATACAAAATGCTAAGAAAACTATTTGATATTCAAATCATTGTTCATTTCTGTGTAGGTGAAAACAACTTCTGTCTTGATTTTTTATGAACACACGAGGTGTTTTACAATAATATAGCCATGCATACAGGAAACATTTTCTTTCACACTTCACTAATATTTTTAACTAAACCTTCATCTAATAGAAATTATACGTTTCTCAGTGTATAACCGTTACAAGCTGATAATTCTCTTTGTTATTTACCTCATATTGTCCATCATTTTAATTTTATTCGAATCGCAGTAATAGAGAAATTATTTAAAATTGTTAATACTTTTATTCTCTTTTACATATTAATAACATATACTTGTATTAATAATGCAACCAAACAGTTGTTAATAGTTTTATTCGGAAGGCTAATTCTCATATTGGGCTTATATATTCATTTTAATAAAGATTTGACCGGTATTATTGATTTCTTTTAGTTTGGCTTTATCTTGATAAATATGAGCAAAACCACCGTCGATTGATCATGAAATACATCCAATAAACATGAATAACTGTCTTTCATTATGTACAGTTTAATCTAATTAAATAATCTATCTAAAAATTTACAATTTATCAAGGAGTTATTTTTTATAAATGTAGTTTGAAGGACGCCAATAGTTTCAAAGTGATAAGAATTAACTGCCTTTCATTGGTAATTGCATCCCAAACCAGACACCTTTCTTCAGTCAATGCAACAGTTCGGTGTAATATCAAGCCCCTTTGGCTGTTGCTTTACAACTAGCTAACAGATGTCCAGGCGCCTTTTCCCGTTCACCAGCCAGCAACGGACCAGCCTTGATTGTAGTTTTTCTTTTTCCCAATCCTTTTCAGGTATAAACTCTCGAAAATCTTTTACAATCTTTTCAGGATAATAAGTCCTTTAAATGTTTTTTTTCTGCTGGTCTTAAGTCATCAGCACCAAAGGAATATGACAAGAGCGAATCAATACTGGAAAAAATGAAGGTTGAAACTGAAAACTAAATAATTTGAAATATCCAGGTAGACAATTTAACCAAACTAAACGATTTAATTCCTGCTGGAGCAAAACTAGGCAGTGACAAAATTGATACCCCCTCAACCAAATGAAGATGAACAGAAATATGAATGCTAAAAGGGAAATGAGTCTAGAGAGACAAATAGAGAAACTGCGAAAATAGGCAAAAAACAAAAAAATACAAAGAAGGACAAATACACTAGGAACAAATGAAATAAAATGATCGATAAAAGATTACAGTAGATAAGAAAGTAATAAAAAAAAGATAAAGGTGAAAGAAAGGAGACCCAAAACAGTTTGGACAAAATCAAGCAATGAGGAAAAATCCAAAATAACGGGAGAAAGATATTACCAGCAAGTTTAGTAAGACAAAGGATTAACCTGGAACAAGATATCGGAATAGAAAGAACTTAAACGCTGAACAGATAAATGACATGAAGAAGAATTTCAAGGATTTGAGGAAGGCATCGAGTTTGAAATGGACCTTGAATCACTAAGATTAACACTCAAGAAAGAATCATTCTGGAAAACACAAGTCCCTACAAGCATAAGTGTATACTGTTTTTAAATATTCACGTCCACCCAAAACAAGATGCAAATTTGTATTAACTGATGATGTGGGAAAAATAACTACACCGATCAAAAAGAAAACCTTAAAAAGGAAACATCACAAGAAACTACAGATGATAACCTGTTTACCAATGACGTTGAAAATTCTAAACTCTCACAAAGAAGAGAAGAATTAGATTATTGTATTTTTATGGCATGAATGATTTCATTGACAAAAAATAATCCCGCAAGGGAACAAGTAGAACAGATAACCAACAATATTTAAACCAGAACATCTTCAAAGAGGTAAAAAACGAGGTGGAAATGTAGCCTTGGCATGGATTGAAAACACAGATAAGAGATTTAATATATATCTCTTCTGTGGGATAATATCGATAACCATTTGACTACATCAGATGTCTTGAAAGCATCTATTGGCATTACGTAATAGATTCTAAATTGTAATTCTATCTGCAAGAATGAAAAAAGATTTGGAGAAAGTTTAAAAAATATGATATAGTCGAGAACAAAGAATATAGAGCCAAGATATAGGAATATAATTTAACATTGAAATATGTTCTATGCACATAATAAAAAGAGGGAATAGAGAAACAAGACAGGTGATATAACTCTCAAATCGCAAATCATCTGAACAACTGTATAAAAAAAATTAGAAGTACCTGATAATATTAGTCGTGGACACCTGAAGAGATAAAAGAAAAAGTTAGAAAAGTCTTTCTCAGGAAAACAAAAAAAGTTTTCCAAACTAGTTCTACAAAGTCATTCTTAAGAAAGAAATACATATCTAACAAATCCTCATTGTAAAATAAACTGAAGCAATCTTAAAATAAACAAGGGAAAAACGAACAAAACTTGACGAAATCTCAAGAAATTGTTGACGATGCAATTGACAGACTATATAATCAAAGAAAGATGAAAGAGGAGGACACACCACATTGGCGATTGTGCTGCAACCAAAATACAAGAAATAGAGGATTACAGAGATAATAGCAAACACGACCAAATTACAACAACTAGTAACAGCATGTCAACCGAACCAAATAGTGAAGCAACATCATCACAAATACAAAACAGGGAAAAGAAATAATTCTGTAGATGGTTACGAAAATGAAACCTTAAGAGAGAAACATAATTTATTTCAATAGCGTCACAAAGCAATGATATTAGGGCCAAATAAGGCTGAAAATGTATATGCAAGAGAATTACATCTGTAATTTATTTTAAAATATGAAGAAAATGGTTAATCACGTAAGTGAATTAAACCAACTTGCCTAAAAGAAGTAGGAGAGGGGACACGAATGGATGGGAAATGGTATCCAGTGGGGATTTTACAAAGAAATTAAATGATATATACACAAGATAGATTCCATTCCTTAAAATGAAACTAAGAAAAAAGAATCTGTGACTTTGAGATAAAAAGGATCACCTAATCCTGTCCATAAGAGCCGACCTAGCGTTAATTATTACGAGAAAATGAATGAGATGTTAACGATTTTGCTTTTACAGATGACAACAGGTTCAAAATAAAACAAAGCATATTTTAATACTTGGATCTTATCGAAGAGTTGAAAATGTTTAGAACGAAAAGATTACGGTGAAACAAAAAGAAGTTGGTAGATTTGGAACTGCTCTCAGAGGTCTAGAAAAAAGAGTGGAAAATTTGGCGATCAGATGACGAATCGAAACTATAAAGAATATGGTTAAGAGAGGCTAAGAATACTTTAAAGATTCTTGGAGACCCCTGTGGAAGACCACCAGATGATGGACAAAACATGTTACAGAGGTAGGTTATATGGTGATTGAGACGAAACGATTAATCATAATATCAGCAAATGCAATAAGTTAGCGCAAAAATTGTATAAGACTAAATATGCGTGTGTAGGGAACATGATCCACAGGGAATTGTGCGAGAAATTGAAATTTGATCATATTATCAAATGGTGCACAACCCAGATTCCGCCCTGCACAATAGGAGAAAAAAATCCCTTGACTTGCTGTCACTCAACTGCAGTTAAAAAGAGAAAGGAGTAGCTCCCCCTACACCTCGGTGAAGAAGCAATTGAAAAGGAAGCCTTCTAGTAGCACTTGACTACGGTCGCCAAATTTACTTCCTTTTATATATATATATATATTTATATATATACTCAGTAGATCTCATGAAAAATTCAATCACCTAATGTACATTGATGACATTAAACTATTTGCAAAAAATGAAAAATAACTGGAAACTCTAATACACTAAGTTAGAATAAACAATAAGGACATAGGAATGGAATTTGGCAAAGGAAAATGTTTCATACTTGTATTGAAAAGTGGCAAACGACATCTAACTGACGGAAGGGAACTACCAAATCATGACAAGATTAGGACGCTTAGAGGAAACTAAACCTACAAATGCTTGGGCAACTTGGAGGCTGACACCATCAAACGAGTGGAAATGAAAGCCGAAATTCAAAAAGTATATAGCAGAAGAACTAGAAAACTACTCGAGACAAAACTCTCTAACAGAAACCTTATCAAAGGAATAAATACCTGGGCTGTACCCCTCATTAGATATTTGGGACCCTTTCTGAAGTGGACCAAAGATGAACTTAAACCAATTATACCAATTTTGATTGGTGCTTTTGGTACTGTAACAAGAGGACTATTTAAAGAACTGGAGGACTTGAAAGTTGGCGGCTAAGTGGAGACCATCCAAATGACAGCATTATTGAGAACGCTCAGATTACTGAGAAAAGTCCTGGAGACTTGGGGAGGCTTGCTGTCACTCAAACTCCAGTGAAAGACCTTCAGCTATCGCTGATATGAAAAACTCTAAAGGAGTAAAATAATAATATAATGCATTTATGTTAAGCCTGAGAAAGATCATATTTCATTATGTGGGCAAAAGATAAAAACCGAATCTGCTTGAGTAAATTTCTTTTCAATTCGACTTCATTGTGCATGTGTTCGTATACCAAATGACGAAAACATCTCTGATATTTTTTGTTAATGAGTTAACGGCTTAAAGATATGAATATAAATATTTTATATGCTGCTGAAACATATTTTTGACACGAAATATAGATAATCTTTTGGAAGAAAAAATAATATTTTACCCTGTTAGGATTTACTTTTCATAAAGATATGAAAAAGTAAAAATTAATGATTCTCTATCATGTATTTTCTTTGCTTTTCCTTTTTTGGACTTTGATAATATGTTATCTTACCCAACAGAATAAAAAAAGAATTAAACCAGATGTTGTATATATATATATATATATATATATATATATATATATATATATATATATATATATATATGATTTATCTCTCGCTCTCACATGCACAGACACACACACACACACACACACACACACACACACACACACACACACACACACACACACATATATATATATATATATATATATGCGACTTTGGTTTGTTCATCAGTTAATGAAATGGAAAATAAATTGGAGAAAAGCATTGGAGAATGTAACAACTAAACGGGTTGCTATGCCAACTCAAACTGGAACACCGATTGTTATGAAATTTGGTAAAAAAGAGAAATGAAAACTCTCTCGATCGACTAAGGAAATTATGTTGTCATGACAATCACATTTATAGAAGAAACTATCACTTATAAAATTTGATTTTTTTCCAAAATCATTTTGTTGTAAACAGCACAACCGCTTGAAACATATTTTAAACAATTCACGATTTGGGATTTCATGTCTTATTTCTCTGAATGTTATAGATGTAGTGAGTTTGAAATAGGAAACTTTTTGCTATCAACTGATGATCACAAAATATTCAAATATTCAGTTTGATTATATATATATATATATATATATATATATATATATATATATAATCACAAACACAGTGTACGATGGAGAAATTGTCGACATAATAAAATATTAATTCTGCGCATCCACCTTTTTTTTCAGGTTTCGTTACTGTGAGCCAAATTAGCTTCAGTCGTCCACTGTCTCCGTCTACAGAGCAGAATAAATCCGTACACTTCTTCAGAAATTTGGAAAAGATATACCAGAAACTTCACTGCGAACATTTTAAGGTGTTTAATGTTAATCCAGAGACAATGCTGAGGATTTAAAACGTGTCGAATGGGTCAAGTTTTGTTTACAAAGACACAGCATTTCATAAACCTCAATCTCATCTTTCTGATGAGAAAAGAAATCCCAAAATCCTTTGTGAGATCCAAGCCATGATTGAAAAATATCCAGGCAAGTCAACCATGTCCATAGCCAGTGACTTGCGAATCTTCGTGTTTCTTATCAAGCAGGTGGTTCTTATACAAGATGAGAAATCGACAATTTCTATCCCATGAAGCAGAAGAAGAAAGACTGCTCTCCAAAGTAAATGAACGAACATAACATCTCCAATTAAACATGCTTTTTTTTCTCAGATGAGAAAAAAACTGTCTGCTTTCTCTGTGCCATCGATATCAAAGGACAGAGATCAAAATCTACATCAAGTGTTTGTTGTGGTCATTATCGATTATGATGTTATGCCTTGATTCATCTTCCCAAGTGGTCGCAGGCTCAACAAGAATAGCTAAACCAAGTGCCTTGAGAAGGTGTTTCGGTCCTCGATCAAGATGTTGGCTTCTGGAAGATTTACTTTTGGCAACAGAACATTGCGCTCTACAACTGAAGCAGAGAACTCGATCTTAGCAATGAAAAAATATGTGTGAAAATAACACGCCAAAAATCTGGCTACCTAACTCCGTAGATTGAAATCCCCTTGATTGTTCTTTGTAGGGCAGGGTAGAACAAGAGAACGACATGTGAACTGAGGTAAATAATTACAGCAGCATTTCGTAATTTTAAACAAGAAGACTTTCGAAAAGGCTTGGAGTTGGTTCCAAAGTCTTCTGAAGACCACATTTGAAGCCAATGGTGACATATTTCAATAAATATAGTCGACAGTATTTCAAAATATTTTTCTGGAAATTTGGTAAATATATTTGATAACGGGAGATTCAGTGTTATTTCTCAATTACAATGAAGGCGATTAAGTAATCTAACTCTTCCCTTCCCTCCATTATATATATATATATATATATATATATATATATATATATATATATATATAATTAAAAGAATTGATATTATATTAATTAGATTTACCATGACTAGAAAATCCGGCAAATACCCACATACGGAACGCTGAAGAGCTGTTTCGACCTTATTGGGTCTCATCAGGATGGCATACCGTGATCTCCATCACTGGAGATCGAACCGGTAACCGCAGAATGCAGAACCCGAACTTCTACAAATGGACCACCAGTTCATGCTACATATAACCGATGCCAAATCAACCAGTCATGGTAAGAAAGCACGACCACAGGATCTAATGTATCTTGAAAGTAAGTAATGAAGAAACAACTGTTCAGTGTTCCATATGTCGGATGTGGGTGTTTGCCGGATTTTCTAGTCCTGGCAATTTAATTAATATATATATATATATATATATATATATATATATATATATATATGTATATATATATACGTTGTAATTAGAATTTGCTGATCGCTATATTAAGTTTAATTTTTTGTGAACAATCAGTAGATTGAAATGAAAGAAAATTGCTTAATCAACCGTTTTTATTTTTATTGTTTTCAGTTGATTTTAAGATAATCAAATTACATGAATAAATAAAATGTTAGGTGACCAGTACTGTTATCTATAACGATGACAGGATCTAAAGTACGATGATTAAATCTCAGATATCACAAATAAGTTGACAAATTAAAAATGACTACAATAGCTAAACTTTATTTTCCAGTGCTTACTCAAAAAATATTACTAATTTTTAACAGTTATACAAGTTCTCCCTAAAATCTATGGAAAATTAATTTTCAGTGTCATTACTACATGGAACAAGACAGAAAAGTTCCTAAATTTTTTTTCCATAATTTATTTTATGTTATGAAGTATCCCATATCTAT
>OY757924.1:83343416-83358416 GCA_963585895.1 Sepioteuthis lessoniana | reverse complement strand
TTGAAGAGACGATTGTGTCAATTGTGATTGGTGCTTTAGGCACACTAAAGGATTATCTAAAGACCTGAAGGACTTAGAATTTGGTGGACGGGTAGAGACTCTCCAAACGACAACATTTCTGAGAATGGCCAGAATACTGAGACGAGTCCTAGAGACTTGAGGAGACCTGCCGTCACTCAAGCTCCAGTGAAAAAACATCAGCTTACGCTGATGTGAAAAACCCTAACGGAGTTAATAATAATAATAATAATAATAATAATAAGAAGAAGAAGAAGAAGAAGAAGAAGAAGAAGAAAACGCGAGAGACATGTTCTTAGAAATAAGCAGAGATCTAAAAATGTTATGGAACATGAAAGTGACATTGATACCAATTATATATTGGTGCGATCAGAAATGTTTGATAAGGGGATCTGAAGATTTGGAAATCCGAGGACAAACCAAGACCTTTCAAATATAATATGATCGGCTAGAATACTGGGGAGAGTCCTGTTGACTTCATGAAACTTGCTGTCACTCGGGCATCAACTAACGCTGGTATAAAAAACCTGGAAAGAGTAATATAATAAAAATGCCCCTTATATTAACTATTGAAAAAAAAAACTTACCTTGCATTCAAAAGATTAATACGCTCAATAAATATCTATCTTTGTGTAATGGATACTGTCGGAGGAAATAGACACAACGTACGAATTCAAAACCTGGACGACACTGTTTGCATTTCACAGTGAAAGGTATGAATTCCACTAATCTCCCTTCAGCTATGGGTAAATAGTAGGACAGACTGATTTCTTCGGCCTTGGTGAGGCAACTAGTCCAGGAGAAGGAATACTCTCCATATTCGGCTGAAGCCTTGGTTTTGAAAAGGAAAATTCCTCTTTAAATGACTGTGTCACATCCAACTCGTAACAATCATCATCATCATCATGTCATGCCGCTAGCACGGGTATTCGTGACCCTCTCTCGCCCATTCTCCCTATCGTTCATCGCTCCTGGCAAATTTTCAGGGCTACATCCCGTACCCTCACATAGCTTCTGAATGTATGTTTAAGCTGGTCGTCCTGCTTTTGCCCGGCCATATGTGGGGTCCATAGGAGTACATCACTCATGAGCTTGTCCCTGCTTCTCCAGCAGTGTCCTGCATGTGTGGTTCGTCTAACTTGGATAGTTTTCGTAATGGGAGTCAGTAAAGAGCTTAGTAAAGAAATAAAAAGTTACCTTAACCTACTATAATTGAGAATAAATTTCAGTTGATCAGTCAAAGAATAAATTGGTAAATAATTACGAACCCACATTCATAAAGGAGCTAGTGACCGTTATGTAGTGATTGACTGTGTCACTAATGAAGCTAGCCAGAAATCTAGTGACGCATCCACGCTTATTTTCGGAATAATACCCGTGCGAAAATATGAACTTGGGTTAAATTAAACACTATAATCCTTCTTGAAGGTAAGTTTTAGCATTAGATAACACATAAAGGTTGATTTACCATCAAACAAAGAAAACCAGCCAAACAAAATCTATATGCCATTAAGGAAATAAATAAATAAAGTCAATTTATGTGTAAAAATTTGCGTGAAATTTTACATGCATTCTTTATTATATTCTTTCAAATATTTCCCGTTATATTTTTCGCGTTTATTAGTCTTTAAGATCTCTCTCTCTCTCTCTCTCTCTCTCTCTATATATATATATATATATATATATATATATATATATATATATATATATATATATATATATATATATCGCTCTCTGATTTATACTTTTTTGCGATTAACATTTATATATTGGGGGAGGTATGTGAGGACACACAGCTTCAAAATCTAATTCCCTATTTCTGAAGTCATAATTATAAATTAACATCGATGAATGATTCATTTAAGTGTACATCCGGTATATATTTTATATTTTACATATATATAAAATTATGAACTATAAATATATACCGGATGTTCACTTAAATTAATCATTCATCAAATTTTATTCATAATTATGACTTCAGAAATTAAGAATCAGAGTTTGAAGTTGTGTTTCCTCTCGTCTCTTCCATCGTATATAAATTTTCATCTTAAAAAAGAACAGACTAGGTTCTTCAGCCTTGGTTAGGCAACTAGTCTAGGAGAAGGAAAACTCTGAATTCAAACCTGTTAAACTCCGCTTAAAAATTGACCTTGTGTCATATCCTTCCCGAGTGGAGGGGTTGGGTAAATAGTATCTTAAAAAAGAATAATTAATCTATTTAGCGGGTGTGAATTTTTGGCTTAAAAAGATTGACTTTTATATCTGTCAATGTATCGAATAATTATCCCCAATCAAATTAGTCTCGCCGAAGATGACAGAAAAATAGTCTTATTCTGTTAATATAGGTGTTTAATAAGTAATAAATAGAATGCGTATAACCATACTAACGGGTTTAACTATACTCACTAGTCAAACTGATAAATTCTATTAATTAGTAAGGTAAGTAAAGTTGACGACCGTAGTTTAGGGTGACCCGAAGGCTCCCTTTTCGATAGATTCTACACCAAGGTGTAGGGGCGGGCGCTACTCCTTTCTCTGCACTGATCCACTTTACCCTTGACCCGTACCTTATAAAGCAAAGTGTTAATCAAGGAGGCATCAAGTACCATGTTTTAAGTTTTTGGCATGACTCGATCTGGGATTGAACGGAGGTCTCCCGGGCCATTGGCGAACACTCTATCCATAGGAACTTCAATATCTAGATCAAATCCATTTTTGTTGATTTTTGTTGACTATTTTATCGGATTCTATAAGTGAAGTAAGTAAAGTTAGCGACCCTAATTGAGGGTGACCCGAAGGCTCCCTTTCCGATAGCTACTACACCATGGTGTAGGGGCAGGCATTACTCCTTTCCCTGTATTGCTCCACTTTACCCTTGATCCGTACCTTTTAATGCTAAGTGTTAATCAATGAGGCATCAAGTACCATGTTTTAAGTCTTTGGCATAACACGACCTTGGATTGAACCGAGGTCTCCCAGGCTATTGGCGAACACTCTAACCATAGAAACTTAAATATCTAGATCAAATCCATTTTTGCTGATTTTGTTGACTATTTAATCGAATTCTAAGCGATAGATTTAGGTAAATTTTAACGATGAGGAGAAAGAAGATGAAAGATATGGTGGAGGGAGAAAGAAAGGACAGGAATAGATGATCAGAAGAAGAGAGTGAACGAAGCAATAAATGAGAGGAAGTATGAAATGTGGAAGAAAGAGAGAGGCTAATTAGTCAATATGTATGAAAGTAGATTTATATTTTTTATTCATTTACTTTTAGTATTTCTATAAAAGGTTCGATAAAATGGTTGATCATCATAACAATTAATTATGGGGTTAATTAATGACAAAACTTGATTTACTTGTAAATATTTGGTGGCAAATATTGTATTTTGACCCTCGACCCGGCCCAAAATGCCATTCAAGGTGATGCACCGGAAGGAAGTGACACATTCCAATGGCAGTTAGGAGAGGAAATCGAGTGGGCGGAAATTGGCTAACAAAATTGGATAAGCTAAAATATCCCATGATACTCTCATAGACGGACGCACCGGAAGAGAGTGACCTCTGAACTTCATGACACTTATTTCCGCTTGATGACGATTAAACGTGCGATTTCAAAGATCGAGTGGGCGATCGAGTGGGCGTTGAACTATTATATAGCTCAATCAAGACAGAAGTCAAGACAGTTGAGTTCCGGTTCCAGTTGAGTTCCAGTAGAGTTGGAGACGGAGTTGGACGAGATGTGGTAGGGAAAGCCAAACCCGGCCGAAGGGGCCGTCGGGAACCCCGTTGGAGTTTGGGGACCAGAGAATTTGCTGATGAGATGCAGTAAAGAAAGCCATCACCCAGCAGAGTGGACCCCAGGGCCTCTCGTTAAGCATCAGGAGAACGAGAAAGACACAACGTTTACGGCCATAAGAGCGGGGGTCCAAATATTGCAGTTATGTTCGATCTCAAACTCCCTCTCACACACAAACCTTAAGTAACCTTTTTTGAACCCTTCCAATAAAGTGAGAGTTAGATATTTTGTTAAAGAAGTCTTCCTGCGTCTTTATCATTGCGTCTGTTTATTATTGTGTCGTTATGATGCTGTAGATGACGGTATAACAGCAAATATTTTATCTAACAATCATCACCATCATCATATCGTACCGCCAGCACAGATATTCCTGACCCTCTCTCGCCATTTTCCCTATCGTTCATCGGCTCTCGCAGGTCTTCTGGGCTACATCCCGTATCCTCACACAGCTGCTATATGTATGTTCTAGCAGGTCGTCCTGCTTTAGGTCGGCCATATGTGGGGGTCCATAGGGGTACATCACTTATGAGCTTGTCTCTGCTCCTCCAGCAGTGTCCTGCGAGCCTGGATCGTCTAACTTGATTAGTTTTCGTGATGGGAGGCAGGTGGCCGTATAGTTGGTGCTTTGTGGGTCGTTGCCGCCATGACTTGATTAATATTGCTCGCAACATTCTTGTGAAGTTGTCGTCTAGCTTCTTCTCCAGCCGTTTTTTTAGCGTCCATGTGGTGCATCCATACAGCAGTATCGACACGAACGCCGCCTGGCAGAAACTGCGTTTGATTTTATCGGTCAGGTCTGATTTCCATATGACCGATAGTTTATCGATAGCAGTCCATGCCTTGATTAACCGCGTGTCGATGCCTTTTTCGGTTGATGAGACACTGGTAATTTTGTTTAATATCGATCATTTGTTTGCTCACATTTAATGATTTCAAGTATTCCTCTCTGATATTAATAATTTCGTTTATTAAGCATTCTGATATATTAAAAATTTTATGCACAGAGTTGTATGATCTGAAATATCAAATAGTAATCCTTAGAAACTCATTTGACCCATAGATGGGTTTGGTTTGGTTGTTTACTAGCATATAAACATTGTAGGTTATTTAATGCCAAAGCCATTCTCCCAGAAGAATAGTAGTGGTACTCTTTAACCCATTGATAGGAGGATAAGGGGGTTCATACCTTTCCCAAGGGTATTTGCCCGAAAGTGAATGTAAGAGGGTGACTGGAGCTCGAACTTGCCTACTACGATTCCGCAGTCTATCGCTTTAACCATTACACCACGAGGACACCCCGGACAGATGGGACCCTAACAGATAATTCCAGTCTGATCAGATTAGATTAGGAGGTAATGGCAATGAAGGAGTACTCCTCATACCCCAGAACTCCGAAACTGGAACCTCACCAGCAGATGCAGTTTAGTGTGGTGCTCAGGACAAATAAAAATAAAATAAAACATTTGCATTTTAAACTCTATTAATTATGTTGTTTATATGCTGAACAATCTATCTATTCCATGGATATTTCACTATTGTCTTAATAATATTTGTCTTCTTATTAATCAGTTTCATTAATGATAGGGTTATGCTTAATGTTGCTTGCAATTTTTTTATTTTGATTTCCCAAGAATAAAAATCAGTCATAAATTTACAGTATTTCATTGAAACATAAAAACCAGTCAAAATTATTCCATTTCTTTTCTTTATATTTCTTAAGTTGCAAGTTTTGAGGTGCGGACCTTTATTTGTTTTAGTTTTATGAATTACTTAAGCTTGAATAAGAATTATAATCAATTGTATTTCTTATCACTTAAAACTATTGTTTTAATGTTTTTTCTCTCTTAGTTTGGTCACTGTCTTTAAATGTGATTTTCTCTTGAATTTAGGTCTGTTATATCACTTTGTAAGTGTCTATGGACAACTTTTTGACTTTGAAAATTGATTCTGCTTTTGTTTGCTTCTAAATTTCTTTTGTCTTTCCGGTTGTTGGAGTTTTAATAATCGGTTCTGATATTTTTTGGCTTTTATTTCAAATTTTTTTTTTTTTTGATTGGAAAATCTCTGCCTCGATTATTTCAATTCAGATATATCTATTTTCACAATTCAAGCATTAGTTTATTTTAGACTTGAAGGACATTATAACAATACAAACAGCTGTGCATTTCTCTTTTTCTCTCTTCAGAATTGTCTTTCATCGCACAAGAGTCATTCGTTAACAACTGTTAATTTATTCAGTTCGATCAAGTTTGAACAAGCCACTTGTAAGGCCAACAGGTACAGAATGACAACTAGCGTATCGATATAAAAGAATATTATAAGAATGATATGAAGTTGTAATGTATGAAATATGAAATTACTAATTACTAAATGTACAATATAACTAATTTACCATAACGATGCAGGATAAAATTAAAAGAAAAAGGAACAAAAAATTAATTATAGTATATCGAGTACAAAATACTGGCAAAATATTTTGTTTTTTATTTTTCGCATTAATTACATTGCAATTTATTATTATGAAGGTTTCATTAGAAAATTAGTCGTTTCAGAAACACGAAATATTTTCGATTTCACTGATAAAAAATACGTAAATTTCCATTATTCTCTTGGGAGATCAATAGACTTAACACAAACACGGACACAGACACACATACACACACCGTGGCGTAGTGGCTAAAGAACTGGACTGTCACTTGTAGTAAGCAAGTTCCAAATCAAATTGTCGAATTACGTTTACTTTTCGTCGAATATCCTTGGTAAAGATATAAAACGTTCATTCCCTCAAGGTATTATCTAAATAGTAACTCTTCCTGGTGGCAACACCCCACAAGGCACCAACTATACGGCCACCTACCTCCCATCACGACAACTATCCAAGTTAGACGAATCAGACATACAGGTTACTGCGGGAGAAGCAACGACGAGCTCATAAGGGATGTTCTTCTATGGACCCCCGCATATGGCCGTGCAAAAGCGGGACGACCAGCTCAAACAGACATACAGCAGCTATGTGAGGATACGGGATGTGGCCCTGAAGACCAGCCAGAGGCGATGAACGATAGGGAGAAGTGGAGAGATAGAGTCAGGGATATCCGTGCTGGCGGCACGACATGATGATGATGGTGATGAGGATGAACTCTACTCTTCTCCAATATCGACAGCATATGTGTTAAATAAACCAACGAAGACTGCTATAGGATTGAAACAAAGAAACCACAAACACAGTCACAAACAAATACACACACACTCACATCACACACAGTCATATATATATATATATATATATATATATATATATGAAGACTCTTCAGTATGTCTGTTGTATTTGTAAATGTTATACATAGATAAGATATTAGGAAAGTCTGACAAAATAGCTATAGTCATTTATTAATTTATTACAAATAAAATATTGTGCTTATTAAACCAACGTAACTGCATTGCTCTTTAACAGAGAAATCATCAAAGATTGCTGAAAATTGTGCATACTTGGATATACGCATAACTACCCTCGAATAGGGTCTTGGCTCCAAGAAAATGTTGTTCAGTCGATTGCTTTTGGCATACAATGGTTTGTGCAAAATCTTAACTTTTAGTCTAACTTCACCGAAAACCAAGTTTTTCCCTCGGTTCTTCTTGGGGAATCTAGTACTAAAATTTTGATTCAGTTTTCAATGTGGTCCCTATATTCAAATATCACTGTGAATGAATAAAATACACCACGCTGAACATTGATAAAGAGTTTTTTTTCTGCTCTTTAACATTGAATGCTATTCAAGAATAAAATTGGCTTTCTTATTATCTTCCGAAATAAGTTCATTATTTTAATGATTTGCACAAAGTAAGCTATACACGTAGACTGCAACTTAAATCAGATCATCTTTACAACACAATATTTCACGATGAAATTATGTAGTTGCAAATTATTGAGAGAAAAACTTTAATGATTTGTACCGCTCCGAACAGAAACTCTTCGGATAAATGTGGCAACTAAAGAAAAAGCAACCAGCATAACCTTGCCGTTTAAACAGAAAATACCTTGCGCAACATCTTGCTGCACATTTGATGCTTTCCCTTGCTGCTGATCTGATGGCTTGACTCGGTGCATCATTTTGTTTCACATCTGCACCTTTTGTTTATGTCTTCAACGTGATCTTTGTTTAAATTATTGTTTTTTTTATTATTTCTCTTTCGATTTTTCATTTTTACTGACTTCCTCGCTCTGTTCTGCAATAGACTTCCTAATATAGTCCATAGAGACTATTCCATACAATATCCTGTCTCTCGTAGAATTGTCATTCCTGTCGTTCCAACAGTGTGATATTTTCTCTTCCATTTGACTACATTTGACGCTCTCCAAGTGTTCTTCTCTTTTTCACTCAGCATCAATATTTCTGTTTTTATCTAGGCGTTTTTCTCTCTCCCTTACTGAAGGTTTCCTCAATTTAATAAACTGCTACGAAGTTAGCCAAAATAATCTAATTTGAAACCGACTAGATTGAACAGATCAAATGTAAAATTGTTATACGCTTTGCTGGGTTATCAAACAATATTAATTTGAAAGGAGAAGGACATTAGTGAGAAGGAGTAATTAAGAGAGAAAACAAGAAGTTATATAGTTATATATATACTCATAGTCCTTTGAACTATTAGTCCTTCAAATCAAATCAGATAATCTGTCTTTAACAATTCATTGTGACATGGGAATGTAAGGGTTATCATTAATTTCTGAAATCTGTTCTTTTCTACCAATAATTTACAAATAATTCCACAGTTAATTTCACAGTTATTTATTTTTGTATTGTAGGTTAAATCAAGAATTATACTGGAGGCATTGTTTATATAGGAAGGGAAGAACTGTCGAGAAATCAAATAAATTTCCACTAAAACTAAAATGCCATTCATCACAGAACAACAATTGGAATATATTAAATATCTAAACCTGTTCCTAATTATGTAAATAAAGAAATTATTATTTTCTATTAAGTTTTTTAAAGACCAAGATACGAGGGGCATACGAATAAGTTTCCAGACTATTTTCGTATTGGCATTTAAAATTGTTGTAGACTCTGGAAAATTAGTATGTTATTGTTATACATCTTCTGAGATGACTAATCAATTTTTGGATTTCAGGTTTAAATGAACAGCTACAGCAGGAATGTGAATACATCCTACTAAATCTTGATTGTCACAGCTGGTGAATTTAAAAATGCAATCTGACACTTTAGAAGAACGATATGCAATAAAATTCTGTTTTAAAATTTGAAAAAATTCCACAGAAACGTATGGAATGCTTCAGACTGCTTTCCGACCATCTTGCATGAATCGAGCACCAGCATTTGAATGGCATAAGAGATTCAAGGAAGACAGTGAGTATGTGAGGGATGATGAGAGGTGTGGGAGAAGTAAGGAAGTCTATACACCAGAGTTGATTGGCCAAAGGGTTTGGGTTAGGGTTAGAATTACAATGTTCAGGAAGAGATTCCAGCACTCTTCAAATCGGGTCAGTGGCATTTCCACCAGGACAATACACCAGTCCATAACGTTCTTGGAACAGTAGAAGAAGTGCATTGCAACCAGAGGAGATTACTTAAAAGGGGACAGGGGTTTCATGTGTGTACTATCAATAAACGTGCCATACGAAAAAAGTCTGGAAACTTATCGTATGCACCTCGTAAATTCTATAATAACAATTTTATGGTAAAAATTACAGGCACGTTTGAAGTCATCAGTTAAAAACAACATAATAAATGAATACAAAGGCACTAATTCAGTTATAAATAAAAAAAATAAATGAGAGGAATATTCATACTTTCATCTTAAATTCAGAAATAAAAAAAAGCAACTTATAACTATACCCACCCACCTAACTCATAAAAAGGACTAAAATTCCGACTTCACTGACCAAGATGAAACTTTCTTTTTACCTCTGAATCATTTCTTGATTGTGTCTTTTTTTCTAGCTGAAAGAAAAGAAAAAATAAAATCAAGCAAAAGAATTAGAAAAGGACTAGAAAAGGGAAAAAGTTAAACAAAACAAGAACAATACCAACAAACAAACCTCTTTTTAAAATAATGAATCTTGTATATAGAGATTATGCAAAGAAACATTTTTTTTAGAAAAGTCGCTTTTATTTTATTCCTTTCCAAGATAGGTTTTCATTTGCCTTCTTATTTAATGTTTATTTTTTTTACTCAAATCCCCCTTTCCGAAGAGAGTAAGAGCGATGATTTATTTTAAGAATGAAAATCGTTACCAACAATTCATCGGTGTATGTGTGTGCTTATGTTTTATTGGTTCATTTTCATTAAAGACTTCAAAAATCAAGTTTATTCATTACTTAATGTACGTTTAGCTAGATATTAAATTGCAAATCATTATATATTTTAATATTTTACCTCGTGTTTGTTCTCTCTCTCTCTCTCTCTCTCTCTCTCTCTCTCTCTCTCTCTCTCTCTCTCTCTCTCCTTCAATGTATGAGTCAACCGGGTTTCGATCCCAGCTACGGGAAGATACTATCTAGCCACACTGATGAGTTCTGATAGAACGAAACAGATCTGTCTGTGGATGACTATATATATATATATATATATATATATATATATATATATATATATATGTGTGTGTGTGTGTGTGTGTGTGTGTGTGTGGTTAAGAGTTTCTCCGTTTGTTAAAATATAACACGGCATACAGATTAATAAAATTAGTAAAACTACTAGTCTGTTGAATTCATAGAAGTTGTAATAATGAAACTAGTTTTAAGAAAATATCAAAATGTCAAAATAATATACAATTATGTCTTCATCGTCAGCTGATTTTCTTTCTGACACCCACAGTCACACATACACACTCTCTATCTCTCTCTCTCTTTCACACACACACACACACACATATATATATATATATATATATATATATATATATATATATGTGTGTGTGTGTGTGTGTATGCGTGAATTTTCGTCTTGGTAAAGGAAATTTTTCTACTGTGAGCAAAATCTCTTAGAGTAAACTTCCCTTTGTAATCTGGCTATTTATGATTCCTTCCTTTCCTACTTTTTATATTGACTTGTTTTTCCACATCTTCCCGGTAGATCGAAATATAGAACAGTTCATTTCTATGAACCCTAATAATTTTGGGTAAAATTGTAATGTTTATATTCCATATTTTCAACTTCTCTCAAATGGTTCGTATTATTACTTAGCTTCATTGCAATTTTATTTTGTGGTCCACTTGGACATTGACATCGATTAACTGACAATTCTCGTGTAACTTGATATGGTCTACTGATCTAGATTGAGTGCTATGTCTAAATTTCGAATTCCCAGAGAGGTTTTGGGGGTTTTCTTTTGCTATTTTGTTGCTATTTTTCCTCTATGGCGGTTTCCAGTTTTCTTATATGTTATTGAATTTCATAGTCAAATGCTAGTCGTTTGAACCAATCCTAGATAATGCTTTTTCAAAAGAGACGTATCTATTTTTGTACTCCTCAGAATATAGTTACTATATTCTACAGTAAAATAATCGGCTTGACTCTATCTCTGCATAGTCTAATGTTACGATTTTACTGTTTTCTGTCCTTTTCTCATTAAGTGTTTTCGGGCTATTGTCTTCATCTTTAATGTTATTTACACAAGGTTTCGGTCGATATGTCCTCCGGCCTTCTTCAGGTGTTTGTCGAACTTAGGAACCTTCACGGAACTTCAAACTACGTCCTTTATTGAATCCACGGGAGTCGCCTGTTTTGATTCCGTTAGTCATAACCGGGCACAAGTGTTAAGTATTCCTGTACTCTTACTCGCCTGCAGTCAGGATTGAATCATCAACCTGCAGATGATTGTCTCCATAGATGCTTAGGGAACCAACGGCTATAACCGTTACGCTATGTGCCCTGCTGCACTCTAACCGTTATGCTATGTGCCTTACCGGATCGTTACACTATGTCCAGCTGAACATAGCGTAACGGTTATAGGTGATGGTTCCCTAAGCTTCTAAGGAGACAATCATCTAGACGTTGCAGGTTCAATTCTGACTGAAGGCGAGTAACAATGCAGGAATACTTGTACCCGGTTATGGCTAACGGAATCAGAACAGGCGATCCCCTTGGATTCAATAAAAGACGTAGATCGAAGTTCCGTGTTGGTTCCCGAGTTCGACAAACGTCTGAAACGGCCGAAACGTTGCGGAAATAACAATAAAGATGAAAACAACAATCCAAAAACCCTTCAAGCTTCGTCCCAGAAATTTAGACAATTTGTATTCTATCTATTTGAAAGTTAACAAAATTAGTTCATATGGAAATTTTGTCTGTGGTTATTAATAAGTTTATCTTTTCAATCTTTATTATAAGTTTTAAGTAGAGATTTTTAGTATTATTTAACTATTGGTGAGTTTTTCTCACCAGCATAAGCTGATGGTCCTCCGCTGGAGTTTGAGAGACTGCAAGTCTCCTCACGTCACCAAGGACTCTTCTCAGTATTTTTGCAGATCTTAATAATACTTTAGTTTAGATGGTCTCCACTTCTGGTCTCATTTCCAATTACTTCAGTCTGATTTTCTATTCTCTGGTGACTGTACCGAGTGTACCGATTTTGATTGGTATCACCGTCACTTTCCTTTTATATTTCATTATTTCTCTACCATAGCAATGTTCAGAAACTTATTGCTCTTTTTGCTTACTTATAATTCATCTCTGGTCCACAATCCGACAATTTTTTTAAAAATTTTTCTTTCTTTTTTTTTTTTTTTTTTTAGTATCACTAAGACTGGTCGTCTGGCCGAGATTTGGTAATCCGCTTGTATCTCAATAAGCCAGATAATTTTGTGCGTCTTATTCTCCAGGACGGATTCAGGATTGTGTATATACCATTTGGTCGTATGGTCAAATTTAATCTTCATGCACAGTTCCCATTGCTTAACCAATCCCACCCTCTCGTGTCAGGTCTTATACTCGTTTTAAGCTATTTTTTCAGCATTTGCTTATTATGTGAATGATTTTTTTTGTCTATATCATCACATAACCAACATTTGCTATTTCACTGTATCTAATCTATTCTTACTTTGGTTTAATTGGTCCTTATGGAGTTGTTTTGTGCAGCTCTCAGATGATATAAAGTTTCTCTCTTAAAGTGTCCTTTTTTTAGCTATGACCTAGATTTCTAGTATGAGGATTCGCTTGATTGTTGCTTGAAATGCCCATACAATAGTATCTTTTTTCAGGGGATGCCTGTGCTGTCTTTATTGTTTCCTTGGCTGTAATCAGTCTTCCTGTTTTTTTATTTCTTTTTTATGGAATCTTCGAGTTATTGTATGGATCCATCGACACTATCTTAAATGCTGGTAAATCCTCTGGCTACATTTATTGATACATATAGTTTGTCAACGTCATTTGTAGGATATTATTATTGTTGTTTAATCCTTTTGAATTTTTCAAATCAGTATTAGCTGATGGTTTTTCACTGGAGTTTGAGCAACAGCAAGTCTCCTCACGTCTCCAAGACTCTTCTCAGTATTTTGGCCGTTCTCAGTAATGCTGTCATTTAGATAGTCTCTACCCGTCCGCCAACCTCCAAGACCTCCAGGCATTTTAATAAGCCTTTAGTTATTGTGCCAAAAGTACCAATCACAATTGGTATCAGCGTCACTTTCATGTTCCACATCTTTTTTCAGTTCTCTAGCAAGGTTGAGGTACTTATCCTTCTTTTCACATTCTTTCAGTTTTATTCAATGGTCAGCCTATTGAGTTTTTCACGCGAGATTTACTCGATGGTCATTCAAAGTAATGTAAATGACAATAAGTCTTCTCATATCTCAAGGACATTTCTCAATATTCTGGACAATCTTAACAATAAATAGTTCCTATTCGTCCTCCAATTTCATCTCTTCCAATTTCCTTTTACCGCCTTTTGGAATTGTTCAAATGAGCTGACCGCAATTAGTATTGCCGTCGATGTCATGTTATACAACATTCTTTGTTCTCTGACAAGGTCTACTTACTTATTTCTCTTTTGAGATCCATCTTGATGCGAAAGTTAACTTTACGGCAAGTTCACTAAGTTTTTCTCCATTTGTTTTTGTTTTTTTTTTTGCCCTGTTTTTTATTTTCTTTTTTGAGAATTATACTTACTCTGTTCTTCTGGCCGGGATGAGTTGATCTGTTAGAATCTCAAAATCCCAGAAAATTTTATGCGTCTTTTTTTCTTGGATGAATTCCGGTTTTTGTAGATACCATTAGGTAGTATTGTAAAATTTCAGTTTCTAGCACAGTTCCCCGTAGATCACCTTCCCAAACCTGGCATGCTTACATTTGAACTCCTCTTGAGCTAGTTTGCTACATTTAGTTTTAATGTGTTTAATAGATACGTCTTTGTCACTAAATATTCTACATTTGATAATCTGTTGCGTAAAGTCGATTTTCCTTTTTGATATGATTAATCCTTAATCATTATTGCTACTCCTCGGGAGTTTTTCACATAAGCGTTAGTAGATGATCTTTTATTAGAGTTTAAGTGAGATCAAATATCTTCAAGTCTCCAGGACACTTCTCACTATTTTGGCCACTCTTAATAATCCAATGGTCTCCATTTGTCCTCTGGTTTCTTAGTCTTCCAGTTTCTTAACCAATCCTTTGGGGGTTTGTGGAATGCACTAAATACAATTTGTTTCACAATCATGTTCATGTTCCATATATTTTTATTTATCTGGCAAGTTCTCGATATTTACCTCTCTGTTCGTTTTCCTTGGAAATTACTCGGTGGTCTCTCCGGACGATTATATCCACTATTTGGCTAGATCTCTGTCATGTTAACTATAATTAGGCCTAGTCGTCTATCCGGTATTAAGTGACCTGCTATTTTTTTCAAATAACTGAAATCTTTTTGCGTCTTATTCTCCATGACGGATTCCTGGTTATGTATATACCACTTGTTCGTATGATCAAAATTAAACTTTTAGCACAATGTCCATTTGATCACCTTCCCCAACAAGTCATGTGTTGTCTTATACTCTTTTTGAGTAAATTTTCTGTGTTAACTAATTATGTGATTAATCGTTTCATCTCTATAATCATAATTTACAACTGATATTTTGTTGCATCTTATCTAGTTTCGTTTTAACGTTGTTAGTCCTTATGGCGTTGATTCGTGCTTTATTATTATTTCGAGTTTTTCGCACCAGGGT